>OZ030397.1:9999281-10599281 GCA_964023965.1 Melinopterus prodromus
GTGTGGTATACCTTTTAGGAAAATATCGTAGGAAAGTGTACCGTTATCTGTTAAGTGGGGTTCATTGGTTTATTACGGTATCTACCATTTTTGTGTCCAGGTGGGATGTATTAAAAGAGTGGCAACACTTACTTCTAGGGTTATTTCAAGATTTCAGGTAAAGCCTCTTCAGGCTTAAAAGTTTATCTATTACGTTGAAGTCGCTTTGATGCTTTGAGGGCAAAAAACCCCCATATTAAAAACGATTAATGAAAAGTAGTACATCAAGTAACGTTTTAATATGAAATAAAAAGCAGAATTAGTCCTAATTTATTTCAAAATTACAACTTCTTGTGCGAACTAAAGATACCCACTATTCTTCTTCGAAGGACCAAATATCCTTCGCGACATTAAGAAAACAACAGCTCGCAAACATCAATTTAAATACTTCTCAAACACAGCGTAGTAATCGAATGCGTCAAGTTGCATTCGAATAAGGTTGATTTAGAACGCGACGTGGGGGGTTAGCCCCCCAAAGATCGGTATATATCCGGCGTCGAATCCGAGATAACCGAACTGGAAGAGAAAGAACCCAACGAGAAAAAAAAATAGGAGCCCGTTCACTTCCGAAATCAGTTTAGGATCCGGTCTCATGTGTCCGGTAAATCCAGAATTCCGGCTACGTACTTTAATAAATATAAAACTCGAGTTGAATTCGTTCCTGGCGTGGGCCGCTACCCCCCTCCGCCCCCCCACACTCTCCACACAACCCCTTTTGCCTCCGAGAACTCAACGTTACCGGCATTGTGATGCTAATACCGTAAAGGCTACACACATACACAAATACATTTCCGTATAAGGGACATCGTCCTATAGATCTACGGACTCTGTATACTCTGTATACTCTGTATACGCTGTATATACCTAGCGTACCGCTGGAGGGAGTGTGGGGGCAAGTATCCCCAAACCATAGCGACGAAAGCGCCATTCAAAGTTTTCCCAAGGAGATTAGAATATATATGTTTGTCCGTGGACTCGAAGAACGTCTGGAATGTTTTAACGTTGGTACTGTAAGGCATGTTGTCCACGAGAGAAGAGGATTGATGGAGCTCATTAAATGTGTCTTCTGAAAGGATGGCTGGCATCCCTCTGTCTCAGCTTGGACGTCCTCTAAGAACCTGTAAGAAGGCTATAAGCCGATTAGGGGATTCCTCAAAAGAAACATTGAAATCGTTAGAGAATTCTAATAAGGTTTTCCAAACGTACGATATTTTTTGTGGGTTGGTAAAATTTTTCGGGTTTGTTACTGAATGTATAGCCGATGCTTGCGGTTGCTAATTTGGAGCTTGCGTGTTATAAAAGGAAACGAATTTAGACTGAAGTGAAAGCTCGAACGTGAACTTTTTTTTACTAAGGGGTGTAAATGTACCTCCCACGGTTCATAGTATGGCTTTAAAATTCAAGGTTGAAGAAGAGTTTATATAAAAACTGTATTTTTTTAAACCAAGTTACTATTATTATTATTAGTTTGAGATATTGTTATTATTTTCATACTAAATTAAGATGGTAAATAGAACAATTGTTAATAATAATACACAAATTGCTTTTGTTGTTCTAGGAGCGTTTTTAAAGTAGAGTACCAGGAGAAAAGAGGAAAAATATTTTTTGAGCTCAAAGACTATAAGAACATGCATGAACTCTCTTAATCGCGAAAATAAAAATACTACACTGTAGCACACAAAATTTACCATCAATAGAATTCGGGAACCGATACGAGAAAATGAACTGTTTATTTTGTATTATGGCTAAACTATTTTCATTAACAGGCTTAAGGTTTAAGTTTCTTTAAACAATTCCATAACGTCGCATTAGATTTTTCAACGGTTATAAAGGTACCATCAGAACTAGATTCTCTGATATTTTTCGACTATTTCTTTGCAGAAGTATTGGAGTCGTTTGATTGTCAAGTTCACACATTTCGAGGGATATGAACAGATGCATTACTGTTGTGGACAACTCAACCCAAAATACCAGATCGACCAGATCAGGTCTGTTACAAGAAGCCCAGGCATAAATGAGACTTAGCAGTTATGATAAAATCACGGTTTACCTGTGCAACCGTATTAAATTTGTCTTCTAAAGAAAGTCACGTTATTTTTTACTTGCTACTCTTTATCTACGACTCGCAACAGGATTCATTCATTATGAACGTAACTATGGATACAGAATGTCCAACGACCCTGTTGTATAGAATCAGTTAATACCTATGCAGAATTTTAATATCAATGTAGAATGAGAAACGACAGGATTTTTAAGCGTCCGGTTACAGAATTGCTTTCAATTATTCAAAAACACTTGTGAACAACTTACAGGACTTCAAGTAAAAATTTAAATAGCATGTAGCATAATGCTTTGGTTTGAAACCCTATTGAGGTTTTAAAGACATTGGCTTCAGCTGATATAAATTAGCTTGAAATTTTAGCTTTATGCTTTTAAATAAATAATTCATATCTACCATTGCACAATAGAACAATAAAAAATCGTAATTTATTTTTATTTAAAGTAAGAAATGAAAGCCTCTTGAAACTCTGCAAGTTATTTATTCATTTGCTACATGTATGTTTTGGCTTTCGTCATCTTCTGTGTAAGTAAACAAACTAATAACTAATAAACGGAAAGCAATGAGAATCATCATCAAAGGTTATCAAACTTTAAAAGAATTTAAAAAATTTTAAAATAATAAAAAAAAGAATTATTAGGGAACAAGCTCACTCTCAAAGTTTAACATGAAACAACATACAATTGTGCACGAGACAATGGGCACATCGTCTTCGATGGACATAAATATAATAAAATTAACAAACAACAATTAATCACCGCAGAAAACAATCCAAAAGAAGCGCACAATAACCATAGGATGGTCACATCGTCACATCGTCTAAGGCCTGTCCTGGATGGTCACATCGTCACATCGTCTAACATCGTCAAACAAACACGGCAAACAACAAACATTTACGAACATTTATCTATTGAAACATAGAGAGATTAGTACGTACCTAATCCAGATGTGATGCAGATTTACAAACATTGTACTTGCAAAGCGAAATCCGTCGAACAAAAATTGATTTGACACAGCAATTGCGTTTCACAGCCGATCAAAGTTATGTCGCATTCTAGCCATACAACTGTCATCCATCCGTGTCTGGTAATACACAAACAACTACACAGACACACCCCATTAAGATCCCACAGTCAAAAAGATTCTTATTGTTAATAAACCATCAAACAGCTGATCACTCTTGTACGTGACCTACGAATGTAGGTCATTGTCGCTCTGAGCGAGAAAGGCCTGAGTGGCGGGAGGTCGATATGTTGCCGGCGGCATTGATTTGTCACCAGTTGCAACACAACTGTGGTGGAGTGTAGTCCATTTTCTTGCTCTGAACAGCGACGGACTCCGTCTTCTTTATTAATTTTCTCAAGAATGCGTTAAGGAAGACCATACGTTATTTGACAAAATATGCTTATTACGGCCTTAAGCGTATGCTCCTTGAAGGTTAGCCGTTATTTCTGAAATACCCTGTATGTACTTGGACTTGGACTTGAACAGATTTACTTGTAAGTGAAAAAACGGCGAAAACATGCATTTTGGCATACCGTTTGCAAAGCGAAATTCATTCCGCGAACAAAAAATAAACACCTCCTTCAATTGAATTCAGCAAATCATTATAATCTAAAATTAGTTCAATTTTGTCGTACAGAACAATCAGACTTCGCCTTGTAATGTCAAACAAATTAGACCCACCAAATACCCACACCGCCAGAGTTATAAACCTTGATTGTCCCATCGAGCCGGATGATCAATTCGAATTATTTTTGTCATTATAATATCCCCAAATCGCAATAACTTCGTCCCACTCAGGGGTTCCACTCCAGTAATTGGACGAGCATTCTCGGCAGCGCCGCGCTAAATACCTAAATCCGGTCGCATGGGCCGTCCAGATATCCGAATTGATTCGCACACAGCGAGAGGGTAAGACGGCGCGCGGAATCCCCGCGGGGTATCCCCAGTCGGGCGGGGGAAACGTCCCGACGGTGTCCGGTTTATTAGATCATTGCACAATCCCATTACAAGCGCGAGCGAGACGATCCCCACGTACTACACCTCTCCTGTTTATCCCCGCCGGACATCCGACGTCCCTTTCCCACCAAACCTTTCCCCAACACCCCCCCCCCAATACCTTTCCCTCACGACGATCCCCCCAATATTCCCCCCATCCCACAGTAGTCGTTTTTGCACTTTTAACTAAACGAAATTATTTAAATTTTTTTTGGTCTAACTTAAAGTATTCTTGAGAAAACTAATAAAGAAAGACGGAGTCCGTCCCTGGCCAGCGCAAGAAAATCGACAACACTCCACCGCAGTTGTGACCTTGGTGTGATGGCTACAACGTCATTGACCCACATTCGCCAGGCTCATATGTGGTAAGCTGTTTGTTTGTTGGTTTATCTGCAATAAGAATCTTGTGGATTGTGGAATTTTGATGTAGTTGTGTTTGTGTAATACCAGATGTAATACCAGACGAATGGATGCCAGTTGTATGCGACGGATGGCTGGAATACGACATAAACAGCAGTTGCTGTGTTAAGTCGGTTTGTTTAGGTCGACGGATATCGCTTAGCAATTTGTGAGTCCGCGTCACATTTCTTTATTAGGTACGTACTAATTTCGATAATTTTCAAGTGATAAATGTTCATACGGACGATTGCAACCGTATTCTGGTCATGCGCTATCGGCTATGTACCAGAGACAGCCTTAGACGATTTCTTCAATACAATTTTGTTAGTACATACTTAAAACTTTAAAATAGACTATAATAGGTTATTTGACCAAAATTGCTTCTCTGTCCTTGGTGCATATGCTCCTTCAAAATTAGGCGTTATTTCTAAAACATCCTGTATATGTTAACTTTTAGAGGTTTAGTTTTAGGTTAGTTGAGCAAAAACTTCTTCAGGTAAATATGATTTATTTACGTCAAACATATTCACATTTAGATATGTGGATGATATCTTTAATATTTTTAATCATAGTGTTGCCAAGTTGGTGGCATTACATAATATATTTGATAGTTTAGTAAAAATAAAGTTTACTCTTTATTCAACTTTGCAGACAAAACATTATACAAAAGAGATAACGAACTTAATTATAACATTTACAGAGAACCCACCAGCACTGACATTATTATACAAAAGAGGTACACGTTCGCTTCAACAGAGCATTCCAAAATCCACTTAAACAATCAAATTTTATAAAGCAAATATATACAATTACACAGATTTCTAGAAACAATAGATAGAATATCTCAGGCTTCTGCAAAATCTGTACCAGAATCCATAAAAGCAAGATTATAAAACTAGTCTACCCGAACTATAAAAATAAAATTGTAGGTATATTATTCTATTAGCAGGTAATGTAAGCAATTTCTCACGAGAACGGAGTTTCGAGCATGACTCGTAGGCGAATGCTGCAAAACGTTCGAGTGAGTAATTTCCATTACTTGCGAATGGAATACGGCTGTGCAATAAAATTTTATAAATTAATTTAATGCATTTAGGTACAGCTGTGTCACTACAACGGTTTACCGGATTTTGGCACATTAAAATTGTTCGTGCTTGTCACTTAGCGACGTTGTCAATGCCCTGACAATGTAGCAGTATATCAAAATACGATGTAAATGAAAATACAGAGCTATTATTGGTTCTAAACTCTAAAACTCGGGAGAAATGAAATATATTTCTCGCGACTCGCGGAGTATAAGAAGCTAGGAACTAAATATTTGGCTTGTGTGTGGGGGAATGGTTAGTATTACTTATCATAAATTGCCATGATAATGAATGAATTCTTCAATAGGAGTAGAAAACAGATTTGTTACACTCAATTTCTACCATTCGCATGAAATACCAATCAAGAATGTCTTAGCAAAACATAACATACGTACCGCCTTCAACACTAATCACAAAATAGGCAATTACCTAGTAAATAGAAAACACAAATTTAACCATTTCCAAAAAACGGCGTATAGAAAATTTAATGCCAGTACATTGTCAGAAAGCCAAATGTCGTACTAGGATACTAAAAAAATTACAGGCATAAAGAAATATAGAATGTATACCAATTTTTTGAAAATTCCGATCGATGCCAAGCGGTGTCACAACCCGAGATCATTTAGACCAGGCAATAGAGCAGAAATGACTGAGTTCGTGACAAAAATACTAGCAGGAAGCCGACGATCCCAGGTCACGTGGAACAGTCCGTAGATGTATTGTGACGTGTATCCTACTCGCAAATATCATTCCTTAATTTGTAATAAACAAAAAACATCAAAAATCGTGTTATTTTTCGTTTTTCGCTTGTAAAAACTGAACCGGTGGAGCAATCTATATGCTTTCTATAGACGAATTGTAGAGAATGAAAAGACGAAAAAATGAACCGTGCACGGACTCAATTAAATTTTTATTAACGGATGAAATTCGGAAACCCGCGGCGAAACCTTGCGTTATTAAAAAAATTCATATCCCCCGCCATTTTCAGAGCTGTAGCGGAGGCATTTCGCGTGAGAGTAGCGATTGATGGGTACTTTGAGTGTGGATAACCCAGGCGTTGTTCGATGATTTGTTTTAGCACAATCACGATTTGAATATTTCTATACAATATGTTGGGGCGAGCCTCGATGCGTCTGAGGTGGTCCGATTTAATTTTTTTACGTATTTCGAAAGTAGAAGTCTTGTGCTACAAACCGTCTATTCTGATTTTGCGTTAAAATGTTGTAAAATAGGTAAAAAATGCTTGCAAACATGACCGAAAACCGCCGCGCGGTCCAAACCGGTCGAGTAGTGGGGGTAGGTGGTCGACTCATCTATAGCAATACAAGCGGTGCGCTGCAAGCGCACATTTTTCACCTATTTCGCAACATTTTAACGCAAAATCAGAATAGCCTGCGGACCACCTGCGACGTATCCAGGTTCTGGGTTTTGAGGGTGGTTTATATACAAATTTAATTTTAATGTTCTGTAAATGTAAATAACAATGGGTTGTTTTTAAGCGTTGCGAATGAGAAATAAGATATCTTAAAATTCTGAAACCATGTGCATTAGGGTGGTCCAAATTTATACCTAGCCAAATGTTTTCTTTGCTGGAGGGCAACGATCCCCCCAATCTGTTCCTTTTCCAGAAATAGAAATTCCCCCCAAATTTGAGAAAAATCGGTTAACGTTAACACGTGCCACCGAGCACCTCAAATTTCCCATTTAAAATACATTGCAAAAATGCATATTTTTTCCTTTTTTCTTTTACGTTTCGTATTTAGAAAAAGAGTTGCGGGAGATAATCAGAAATTGTTTAGAACTCCCTAAGAAACAAATCCACAACCACTATTTTTTTTTCACTATTCCCCATCCTCCCCTGCAGTACCATAAATATGAGGCAAAATTTTCTCCAAATTTACAATTTTACAATGTTACGTGTTTCTTATTTTTGTTTGCATAAATTATTATTAATGGATTACTGACATGTCCCTTTGTCATTTATGAACTAATTTCAAATTGTTTAAACAATTACAAATTGTTTAAAAAAAATTAATGTAACTGACTCATTTTTATATTATTTGCAGAAATTATTGGCGTATTGGCTTAAAAAATATACAATATTACGGACAAATTGTTACTATTTTTTGCTGAAATTATTATTTAATTAATGGTTTTTTTGTCATTTATTAACTAATTTGCAATTGTTTAAAGACATACCATTTGGTTAAACAAAAATATACAATGTCACGGACACATTTTTGTATTTGTTGCAGAAATTATTATTATATGAAACACTGGATTTCACAGTTTTGTTTATATAATAATGTATGTATTTGCTCGGCCCGTCCGGCTCGGCCTTTCTTCCTTTGGTTAATCAGAAATGTTTTCTGTTCTTCTGATACATCAGCATCCTGTAGTACTTCATGTGGTGCAATATCAAAAAGCCCATCCAGCTTTTCCAGAAAATCATCTTCTTTCTTAGTTTGTGCCGATGTTTTCTGACCCGCTCTCTTTTGTATTGTTCTGTATTGGGAATATAAATCTTCTAGCTTTTCCACGCAACGTTGCTGATCTCACGTAGGAAGGCTTGCTTTTGCCCAAAAAACTTTCACTTCGTCGACCGCAAGATGAGCACCTGCTCTTAAACTTAGTTTTACACATCTCATATTATAAAACAACACCCTCATTACTTGCATATTCCTTGGAAGCTTATCCCGATAATTTGGTGATCATAATGATTAATCAAATATATGGTTTTTCGCAATTCTTTAGAACCTAACATTCTCAATGATGCAATGTGCAAACACACAAGTCGAAACAGCTAACAACGAAATCAAAATACCGTAAGCAGTACAAGCTAAGCAATATAAGACTAGGGCTGTTCGAGTTATCAAAAAATTCAAGTCTCCAATTTCGAGACAGCAAAGTCGAGTACAGCTAGTAGTTATTTGAGTTGTCTCGTATTTATTCGAGTCACGATATCAAAGTCGAGAGCTTTTTTTATATGGAATGTTCGTAAAATGAATAGAAAAATATGTACGTAACTTTGTATATCAATGTTTAACAAAATAGTATGTTTAAACAAGTGCAAATTAGTTAATAAATAATAAAAATATACAAATAATCTAATAGTAATTTCTGCAAGAAAATAGAAAAATATGTCAGAAACATTGTATAATTTTGTTTAAACAAATAGTATTTGTTTAACCAATGCAAATTAGTTAATAAATGACAAAAAATGTCAATGATCTAATAATTTCTGCAAAAAAATATAAAAATGTGTTCGTGACATTGTATATTTTAGTTTAAACAATTTGTAATTGTTTAAACAAATTGAAGTTAGTTCATTAATGACAAAAGAACATGTCAGTAAGTCATTAATAAAACATTATGAAAAAAAAATAAAAGACACGTAACATTGTAAAATTGTAAATTTGGAGAAAATGTTGCCTCATATTTATGGTATTGCAGGGGAGGGTGGGGGTGGTGAAAAAAAAGATACTGGTTGTGGATTTGTTCCTTGGGGACTTCTGAACAATTTCTGGTAATCTCCCACACCCTTTTTTTCGAAATCCGAAACAAGAAAAAAAAAGGAAAAAAATATGCATTTTTGCAATGTATTTTAAATGGGAAATTTGAGGTGCTCGGTGGTACGTGTTAACGTTAACCGATTTTTGTCAAATTTGGGGAGATTTTTTTTCCGCAAACGAACAGATTGGGGGGATCGTTGCCCTCCAGCAAAAAGTCCGTTTTTTGGATCACCCTCTTGTGCATATGATCATATTATAGCTATTACTATACACAAAACGTTTAAAAAACACTCAGTGCCAATGGGTTGGTATATTTTTTGGTTATATGACGTCATAGAGAATCTAGAAGAAACTAACATAAAATAAGCCATCCGGAAAACTTTAATTATAACAATTTACTTTTCAGGAACGTACCGGAAGTAGTCGTAACTGCACTCAGTTTCACATTTTCAAATTTAAAACTATGTGATTTGTGGTATCATTGCATAGATATTTAAAAATAAAACATCTTTCGTTGGAAAGAATGCTCACTGAATCATATAGTTTACGAAATATACCATATCATATCGGATTATGGAGAAAACTGATTTTTTTGGACAGTTGGCTGTCCAATTGCACCCCCATGTAATTATCACTATTTTCGGTATATTCTGGAAATCAAAACTGATACATACGTCCGGTTTTTTTATGTTATGTAAATTTTCCTGAGCCTCTAGAACGTCAGGTAATTAAGCAATCAGGCAATTTTTGCAAAATTTGCTTTTAGTTATTGCAAAACTATAAGTTTAAATAAATTTCCAAATGTTCATTAATGAATATTTAATATAAAATCACGTTTCATCCTCAGACAATCCGGTTATATTAAAGTTTAAACCACCTACAATCACAATCACTTGATTGCAAATTGTTCCACACTCCAAAGTACAAAAATCTACATCGGACGTTAGCCCGTTACTGTAAGTTATCTTAACTTCCCAGGATGGCAAACTGATTGGTTTTAAGTAATTTCGTTAGCTAATAAACTGTTTTTGTCACTTTAGATTAAATTCAACCATAGCGGTAAAATAATTCTGAACAGCTAGATTCGCATTTTCGTCCACTGTGCATCCGAGTATCAGATCCGATTTCACAACACGTCCAGCAGAATTAGCGACGTTAGAATCGACCTTTTTATTGAGGGGGCCTTCCTCTTTTACTCTTGTGGGATGGGGCAAGGGGGGATGGTGGGATGGAGGATGGAGGATGGGGGAATGTTACCTTGGATTGGGGAGCGAAGACGCCAGATGGTCTTTTAATATCTGAAGATGTTAAGGAGACCCTGCTCCGAGGAGCACTCTTGACTGGTACAGACGTTGAAATGCAATTTTAAGCATTTTGGGGGCCAAATCGGAACGGGAAGGGCCACTCGTGAATAAGTCAAAATCGACGATAACAAGGGTTCGTTGTATTAAATTTTCGCTGTCTGAAGGTAGCGCAGGTCGCGCTCAAATATTTAGTGGATTATTTGAAAGGTATTATTTAGTTTGGGTTGTAGCATTGTGTTTTGATATTGACAATAATAGAAACGGTTTTTTGCTGCTGTCAAAGTAAGAATTTATGGATTATCTACATACAGGATTTAGTGGAAGTTTATAGCTTTTGTAACAGATAAGTCAATAAAATACCTAGGTAATATTCAGTGTGTTAGATTATATGGAACTGTATCGTTTACTTGAAGAGATACACGATTTATTAATTCTGACCAAAAATCGCCAGTTTTAGCTATACTTCATTTATGCAGTGTCCAACTTTTTTCCTCGCAAAACTTTTTCAAATATTAACAAAACAAAGAAAAATAAAAGAAAAATATCAACAAATGAGAAAGCAAAGTAAGAACATCATTAATACCAATTTTAACGATAAAAAGTGTGGGAATATCAAATTTGCGCAAAAATTAATTAGATTTTTTTGCATTAAAAATGCATTAAAAGATAATCATTTCAAGCGAATTGTTATTTCTTTTTTTAAGGAATTAGAGCGGATAAACTGTTCCAGAAGGTTCAATTGAAAATTTATATTATTCTTCTTCTTAAACTTTGTATTTGTGTGCTTTCCATCCACCAAAACCCATGTTTCCCAGCCTAATCTTAGTTTATAAAATTTTCCTAATTTTCAAACGTATCCCAATTTTCAATTGTCTTTTTCTCGATTAGTTTTTTGGGTATTGATACGTGGTGTTTTTCGACAAAAAACAGTAGAAAAATAGTGCAATACTATTAAAAAATATTTCGAAAACCAAATGGAAAATAAATTTGGTTTAGAAATGATATTTTGATCAAAGGAAATTACATATCCCAGTATTTTTCTAAATCAAGCGATTTTAATGGGATAATTATAGATTTGTACAGGAAACTTTATTTTATTAAAAAAAAATTCTCAATTTATGGACAGTGACATTTCTGACTACTACTCGTACAGGAATAGTGATTTCCACAGCTACTGAAAATCTGTTTTTTGATCACCGCACATACTAAAATGACAAGTTTGCCAGTTATAGCCAAAAAAGTTTACCAAAATATAGGTGTCCATTATCAGTATGTAGACACTAAAATTGAATAAATTGTAGTTTAATTTATAAAGTTGTCTAGAAGCCATTTTTGTTTTAATAGTATTTTTCAAACGCCAAAAAATTTATGTCAACTCTTCATTCAAGAAAAGTAGTATAGTTGCATACTTTTTCGTATGAAACATACTTTTCAAAATAATCAAATGTTAAGATTAAAATGGCCCGTCATGTATAGTTATGCAGAGTGACAGGTAAACAGGTCTGTCAATTCCATCAATTACAATTGTATTGTAGTGAAAGACCGTTCTTGAAAAAACCTACAAAAAACTTAAGTTGTTCCAACAACCTATGCTTGAGAATATCGGTTCTGTTTTGGGACCCGTCATCATATCTTTTCGATATTTGTAATCAAATTATAAAACCACCCAACAGAAAATAGAGAGAGATAATTTTTAAAGTATGTTTAGCTTTCGCAGGCCCACCGCCAGCCACTTGAGGGCGCGCGTGCATACCCAACTATGCCGCCCTGTCTCTATCATTTACGCCATTTTTATACTAAAAACGGCACTAAAAATATCACTTGTAAACAGCCGACTTAATACTAAACATTAGCAGAATCGCGGGGGTTGTAAATAGGGTGACTGTACTAATTTTTAGTAGGTAAGGTCGTGTAACCATAGCATTATTTTCCACGAATAGTGATTAGGTACTTTTGTACAAATTTTAGTTTCTCTGCATAGAGTGTTTAAAAAACAAAAAATAATTATCAACAGCATTTTATTATCCTCACTACAGAGTGACTGAAGTTAACAATATGTAAATAAATATGTACTTATAAAGCAACACAAAAACAAAACAAAATGGTCTATAGGAAGTGAAGTTTCCTTGATTTTATAGTTGCAAAATCTGCTATAAATGTGGATGTATCCAAACTATCCAAGATTTCATGTTCTATTGAAACAATAGATAAATTATTAAGCCTATAATTTTCAATTTGGAAAAAAAACGTTCACCAGATGCCATATTGTCAACTATTGATGTGTTTGGAAAGGTAGCAACCAAATAATTTTTGAAAAGATACTGAAAAATATTAAATGGATAACTAGGCTGATAATCTAGAAAATGCTGTTTCAATGCATTAATTTAATTATTCAAATCGATATCAAATGACTGCGTTATTTCTTGAATCATCTGTAATTTATATTATAATTTATATATTTATATCACTATGATTTAGCAATTCGTAGTGGTGTGTTTAATTCTTCAAATCTATTTTTTAATGAAATTAAGGTCCTATCTAGAATTCCAAAAAGAACTTCACGGAAATTAATTTTGGGGTTTAATAAAATTTCATCATGCTGTTCGTAATCAAATGGTTTTGACCTTCCTTTTAGGCGCAAGGTATTTATAGGTGAAAAAATTAGCGAGATACGGAAGTAACCAGTTTCTTTGCAATATGAGATCACTTCGCGATTCTCATCTACTATCGTGGCCATATGTCCCCTCTTTTGACGTCGATTTTATCGCAAATCACGGGGCGAAAAAATTAGAAAAAATTCTAATGCTGTCCTTGATTAATATGCTACAACTCACAAAAATTATAAAGCTGTATATACGGTATGTTGGCGTTTTCCCGATTTTTGCCCAGTAAATTTCATTCGTTTAACTTTAGCAATTAATTACTCCGGAAATAATCCATAGACTTTAACAAATTAAAAAGTAAAATCCCCTGATGAATGCTAGCGTTTAATGTGCATTTTTCTAAAATGATTGGATTAGTGGTTGACCCACAAAAGGCTATATTATGCAATGCTCGCACTTCCGTTATTACAAGTGCTAGAATAATGAAATATAGACTAAAGGCTACCGAATAATTCATAGTTTTAAAGTTTATTACATAATCATTGTTTAATTTGCATTTTCCATACAAAAGCACGTGCTGAAACGCCGCGTGAATTCCGACGCTCTACGGTCTTTGGTGTGGTGCGGGGAAGGGAGTCGTTAGCGGTGCTGTCGATAGTGAGAGAACCGCTGACAGCTGATTATCAATACACAAAAAGAACGATAGTGACCCGGTACGAGAGAAAAAATTTAAATAAAGTGTGACATACTCCTCAATCATATCTACAGAAGTTGTATGACTATCAATACTTTTTGCCTTAAACATGAGCGCGAGAAAAAAAGAGTAAATGTTTACCCGATTTTAGCATTTCTAAATTAGCGGTAGTCTTTCCGATTTGTTTTCTCCCAAACCGCTTACCACAAAAATTTCAAAGTTTATTCAGGTTGCCTTCTGTCGTTTAGCGTTTTTTTCTTCAGTCTTTTTACAATAAGGTTGTAAACAATATTTTGATGGTTGCGGATAGATCAGTAACGATCAGTAATCCTTATTTACTGCGTCACAAGTCCCTTGAATTTAATACCATTCGCACTATTTGTTAATTTTTAAGACCGAAATAAACATGAACAATATTTTGCGCAGAGCGGTCAGTGACGTCCGTGAGTCCGCTTTTGTGTGATTGAAGAATAAGGAGTTTCCGATTAATTGTGAATACTAAAATAAGTTTATTTGATAAACTGAAAAAAATATTTAACAAGTATGTCTGATTTTGTTATATAAATATTCAAACTATTATGATAATTTGAACAGTTTATTTACTATTAGTATTTAAATACTGCGCCGCCGTACGATTTTATCATTCCATCTTCGTTTCGTTAGCGTTGCTCATTCTATATTCGTCGGATAGTACTGCCATGCAGTACCGTCAGTGGCCGGCTTAATGCCGGCAGTGTCGCTGTCGATCCCTTCCCCCGCACTACACCAAAGACCGAAGAGCGCTGCGTGGATTGTGGCAATTATGAGATGCTTCAACACGATCTTTTGTAGGGAAAATGCAAGATAAACAATGAATCTGTAATAAACTTTAAACATAAGATTTATTAGATAGCCTATGATCGATGCTTCATCATCGTAGCTGTTTTAATAACGGAATTGCTGGTATTGCGTAATATAGTTTGTTGTGGGTCAACCACTAATTCGATCATTTTACAAAAGTGCGCTTTAAAAGCTACCATTCCGCAGGTGATATTGGTTTTTAATTCGTTAAAATCTATGAATTATTTCCGGAGTAATTAATTGCTAAAGTTAAACGAATGAAATGTACGGGGCAAAATCAGCGACAATTCTTCTTAATTTGGAAAAATCGGGTTAAAGCTGTGCAAGGGGTGCGGTGCACCCCTTGCAGTAAAAAGGAATTCATTCAAAATTTAAATGCTTAAACCTATTTTATTAAATAATTACTTGTTTAAAGAGTTCACTCTACCAAATTAAACAATACATCCATTATCCCAAAATATCTCCGCACTGTGTCACACGTACCGTAAATGCTTTGTATTTATTTCCTACCCCCATCCTACAGCTCTATTCACGGCACATTATCCACCATTGAGCGTACAGCGGCGAACGTGACGACAATATAGTCCGATTCCGTCCGAATGACACTAGACAGGAGCACTCTGAGCGACGGACGTTTAGACCGATCGTTATCTTCTTATCAATTAACATCACCGGTAATTAGAGCAGGTCGTCCTTTGGCGTAGTACGCCAGCCATCCAGTCTGGTCCATTCAAAATTAATCGACGGTCCAATGAATCACATAGTACACCATGCCAGCGTTGTGTATCGTGGCCGAAAACACGTGTAGAGCCGTACATTTTAATAAATTAAACTCCACGGTTGGTATATAGAGGCAGCAACGAGTGTATTTCGACGATGGTAATGCAAATGTAGTAATGAAATGCGCCACCAGAGCGTGCTCGTCGTTCGGTACGTTTAGGTACGTTTTCAATGCTTGCTGACGGCTGGAGCCGTCGATTGCCAAACGGCGTTCCACTGTGTAAATCTGCGTCGTCGTGTACGGCAATTTCTTAATTGAAATGTCAAAGGGTTACAAGTGAATACAGGTTCGGCTAATGAGGACCTGCACAAACGATAGACACGCCACTGGTTTGTGCACTTCTCTAAAAGAAGTAGCTGATTATTGTCGCAACTAAAGGTTGGTCCAACACACTCCTTTTACCACCGTTTTAACATAGTTGGCTTCAGTCGTTTTACTAGCAGTTTTATAAATAGTGCGCGTAAAAAAAATACCAAATGTAAGAAATCATCAAAATTGTCACACCTTATTATAACGGGATAACCTAAACTGTGCCTTGTAGTCTAACTTTGACATACGCGGTCGAGTAATGAATGAAGTACATTGGTGGGTTCTCAAGTAAGGTAAACGTCCCAAATTCAGACACTGTCCTAAATTCGATTTGACGTTACACTTATCAATCCACAATCGTTTCCTATTCTCCCAATGTTCTAACGGTCAGAACATAACCTAAAAGTTTGACTGATGTTCATATGTGAGTGTTATGCTAAAGGTTGTTTTTTTTTTCTTATAAGGTAACTGCAATTCGACTACTTTTTACATCGCTACAGAATAACAGTAATCAAGAAAACTCTAATAATATCTATTTAGGCCGACTAAAAATGCTTTTAACCACTAATATTTACAAATTTATGGGTGTCGGAATTAGGTACATGTGTCGATTCGGTTCGATTTACTGTGAGATCAGTTGTTAACAATCCAATGCAAATATGATCCGTTTGGGAATATTACCCCTATAAATGAAAATGTTTAACGACATATTTTGTCAAATTAATATTATAGGTTAAGACGTATGGGATAAAGGTAATCACCAAGAAAACCAAGGTTATGATAGCAAGTAAGGAGCCACAACCAGCGGTTGGGCAGATAATTATAGACGGGGAAAATATAGAGCAGGTACAGCATTTTAACTATCTGGGTGCTTTAATACATGCAACAAGAAAGCAGGATCTTGACATTAGTGAGAGAATACGAAAAACAAGCAACTTGTACTATGCTCTTAATGACAACTTTCTCAACAGAACAGAAATTACAACCGAAACGAAAACAAGTATATACCGATCGATTGTAAGACCGACCCTGACATATGGATGCGAGTCCTGGTTACCAGCGCGGAGAAAATAGGGGAAATTAGAAGCAGTGGAAATGAAATACCTGAGGAGAGTGCAGCGGGTTTCGCTAAGAGAAAGAAAGCGTAGTGCACAGATAAAAGCAGAGTTAAATATACAACCACTGGGATCGTACATAGAGGAGAGACAACTGGGCTGGTGGGGCAATGTACAGAGAATGGACAAAGCCAGGGAAGAGAGACAGGTGTGGGAAGCAAAAGTAAGACGCAGTGGCAAAGTCATTGAAGGCAATGGGGAAAACAGGGACAGAGGCAAAGGCATTGGTAGCGGATAGAACACTGTCGAGGAGATTTGTAAAGAAGAAATTAGTGGATTGAGTGTAAATTGATTTTGTATTATATTTAAGGATGAAATATTTTGATTTATGGGTATATTGTATATAACAACCCTACACCAAACTTGATTACTTGATTAAAAAAAAAACTTTGCAGGTGTCAATGTAAGAGAAGAAGCTGTTGCTGAAGAAGCTGAAATTGTAAACAAACAAACTTGTGCACAAAAGGATTATGGCTTCAAATTCGTTTGACCTCCGAGCCGGATAAACCATCGTTTAAACCGTGCCTTCTACAAAACGAAATAAACGCTCTTAACATTTAACTTGTTGTTAATCGTGCAGCGAAATGAAGTTCCGGACAACTGATGCGCCCGATATCTCTTACTCGCGCGTAGCGAGGTCTAAGTTAATCTGTAAAAAGAGACGGCGAAAATAAGAGAAGCGCAGAGAAAAATGTGGTTTCGGGGCATAAGGTATCGACCGGTAGTCGGCTTAACACTGACCCGACAATCAGTCAGAGCGGCGTGCCCGACTGGGAAAGATTAATGGCAGGATATCGAGTGCCAATGTACAACGAGATCAGGGCAAAGCTCCATCCGTTGCTACGGCCCCTCAAAGCAAAATCCATTACCATCACCTGTTCCATGTTGTTGCCGGCGTGCCCTTCTCTTATCTCGCTGACGTGTGCACTTTGATTGACACCTTTTTTAGAATCGACGATAAATACGGATTCTCGAGGAAATTGATACGTAGATACGTTGTCTTTTTGGGATATGATCTCTGACACGTCTAAAGTGCATGTAAAATGGAGACTATTATAGGGTAAATTAATAAATTAAGTGGTTAATGACGTGGTAATTTGCTATCGAAAGGAGGTCATGTAGGTTTTCTATGAAATGTTGTTTCCTGGATATTGAATCCAGAAAAGTTAGCATCATATGGAAAATTTCTTATTATCCATGTTTCTCTGATCTGGACGATTTATACTTTAGCAAAAAAATAATCAGTAAAGCTTACAATTTACAAGTACCACATACCGGGCAGTTCAGATTATAGGAATTTTACATTACAGACTTTAGTATAAATAAAAGCAATAATTTCAAATTTATTGTTTGGAAAGTTTAACACAATCGTGTCTGTAAGGAAGCGCAGTTCAATTGTTAAAAGACGCTTCACAACAAAGTTACTGTACGTTTTCAAGAAATAACCTGTAAAATTACTGTGATAATGCTGCAATTTCACAGGAATTATGAATATTTTAAACAAAATACAGAAAAATAGCTGGTATCAAATAACCAGCAATGTTGGAAAAGAAAAAGGAAACGAAAGTAACTGGAAATTTTTCTTTTACAGCAGGTTTACTGTATTTTATTAAGTAATATATATTTGTTTATCAATTTCTTCAAAATTTATAACCGTTTAAATATTAAGAAAAGAAGAAAAAATAAAACACAAGTCGAACAATAAGAAAACGAAAAGCACAATCAGTACTCAATCAGTATTCAATCAGGTTTGAAGAAGCGAGCAACATGGTTCGCGAAACGTCAGCATTAACAAATCTTGACACACGGCATAACCCGGAAGCAGTTTATTTTCTACACAATCAGTACTCTTCACAATAATCATAATAATAATAATACAGTGTTGGAATAATACAGTGTTCGATACAGTGTTGAAGTTTTTAACTGGACGAAGAAGGAAATACACGATTTGGACATTAAAACTAGAAAACAGTGAACATTAAATTTTATGTTTCACCCTAGGTCTGATGTCTGCAGGCTATAACTGCATCGTTTAGATGGAGATCGTGGCTTGCAGCAATTGGAAAAAATTTATGATTTGGAAATGATAACTTTAGAAAATTTTATAAAGTCCAACAAGGAGGATAAAGGCATTAAACAATTAATTAGGGATACTTCTGGTAAGTCAATAATTAGTAAACGTAAACTAATTTTAGAAAAATTTCAGGTGGAAGAGCTAGATAATTATGACAATAAAACTTCGGTGGAGAGTTTAAAGCGAGAGATTAAGTTAATAATGAATCGGAAAATGAGTGATGATTATGTTAGTAAGCCAACGCATGGTCAATTTTTAACAATTGTGGAGAGTGATGATATTTCAAAGTCTGGATCTTTATCTTGGCTTTCTCATGGGAACATTAAGGCTGAAACGAAATCCTCTCTCATAGCGGCGCAAGAGCAGGCAATATGTACCAGATATCATAAACAGAAGATTATGAAAACTGCTCATGATGGGAGTTGTAGACTGTGTCATCAGGCTCCGGAACATGTCTACCATTTATTTGCGGCTTGTCCAGTCTTAGTTGAGTTACATTACATTACTAGTGGCCTATAGACCGCCTATTGGGTAGATCAGTGTCTTATGTTATATGATAACTATAAAGTTGTTTCTATGGACTCATATATATAAAGCAAAAATGGTTCAATTAAAAAAAAAATAGCCTACCGCAATTGAAAACGAAAATATAATTTGTCGCAATAAATTTGATTTATTTTTTGGGTTGCTTTTTCTTTTCAAGTTGAATAATGTTAACAATACGTATGGTGTGAAACAAAAGTTAAAAATATAGTATTCTAATGCAAGGTACACTTAAATTGCATAAAATTTAGTAAATTTAACAAATTTAGCTTACTTTCATAATTATTAGATTATATAATCAATGCAAATTACGACGACAAATCTAATCTAATCTAATCTAATCTTTTTTTCAAGTGGCAAACATGATCTTAATCAAAATGTAAAAATATTTTAGACCACTTGTGGAAGACTCAGATTGCTTCCAATTGGGCAAAATTTGTTGGTGGTAAACGTGGGTCCGTAGAGACACCTTTTTATCAACTTATATGATGATTTTTTGTATAATTGTCTATTTGTCAGATTAAACACTAAATAATTTTTCTTATAATGACATGTTGTTGGCCCAGCAACTACAATCTACACTTATATAGAGAGCTTTAATGAACAAATGTTGACTTGTTTTTGTTTTATTTTAGATTTTATTAGAGATGTTTGTCACTTGAAAAAAAACAATTGTTATATTTTGTTCCCAGTTATTCCATTACTTGAAATAGAAAAAAGCTTCAATTGTTAAAATTACTCAATTTTATGCCAAGTGCAGGAAATCTAAATCTGGCAGTAAAGTAATATTTTTAAGCTATTATTTCACAAAATATAGTTAGAAATTTTCAACTTTAAAAATACTTTAACCTAACTACAAAAAACAATTGAAAAAAATTATAAATATTAGGCCTCTTGTGGGAGACATATTTTTTTCTTAATTGGGTTAATCTTGTTGATGTTATATGTGGGTTCATAGAGATAACATAAATCAACTTAAAACTTTGATTTTCCAAAAAGTTCTTTTTATACACTCTACTGCTTGGTTGGTCACTACTTATACAGATTGGTATTGTAGATTAATAACATTGTACACATATTGCAGAATATGTAATACATGTATAATAACATTAGTAGGTATTTTTAAATAACAAATAAGCAATGATAATTAAGAAACTAAAACATGATTGAGGCTAAAAATTAAATTAGTTCCTTTACAGAGACTGTGCATATAATATATATTTGTAGAACATTGCACATCATTGTTGTATACACGTGTATATATTACAGAAAACAATAAGTAAAAAATGGATTATGAACAAATTTAAATATTTCTTCGTAACATGTAACTGTTAATTTGAATAGAATCTTTTTCCATAATCGCCCCGGAGAAAACGTTTTGTCAATTTACACATAGGTGCGTAGAATCCCACCCTTTAGCCGTACAAAATGCCACATTTAGCTGTGCAAAAACGTGTTGAAATAAATAGATTTTAACTAAATCCAAAGTTTGTCCTAATTTATGGTTATAGCAATACAGACCTTGATTGGAAATTGTATTCTTTGTAATATGATTGATGCGCGTATGTATATGAAATTGACAATAACATTACGGGTGACCGGGAGTTACGATAGACGATAGACCAATGCGATATTGCGATAAGTCTACTTCAATAACCCTTCCAAATCACCAATGTTGATATTCGTCCCATTTGTTCTGATTCATACAAATCTGTTTTGTTCGAAGTAACAGATAACTTTCTTTAACCCAAAATTAGATTCCTTGTTCCTCAGGCTATTTATCACATCGTATATGTTACCTGTGCAAAAATCGAATTAAAAGAAATTCAACTAAAAATATAATAGTTAATGTAACTTTAAAATAACGATAAATAGTTTCATTCGTTCAAATTCTCGTACTAAATGTTTGATTAGAGGAAAAATTCTTGTTTATTTTCTTTCGAGTCATCCCCATTTCTGGCATAGTGAGCTGATGTTCACGTTCTAGGCTTCTCTCTTGCGCTCTGTCAATTCGCACACTACTTTAACTTCGGCTTTCTTGTAGTTGTAAGGGCTCTGGAGACTGAGGCATCTATGTCTTTCGATATACTTTGACCTGGAAGATCAATTGTATGTGGGGCTAAATACGTACAAATTACGTACGACAGTTTGTTTACATCCTGAAATTATTAATAAATAAGTAAATGTGTTTTACAAATAATCTGCAATAAATTCACCTTATGCTATGGGTGCGGTTGTTTGGGAAATTTCACCATCAAAATATTAGATTAGGTTGTTAGGACGTTAGGTTAGGTAATGGTTCTTGACATTGGCGCTGTGCGCAGACCCGACCTGACTGGTCGACTGGTGTACATTGATGCCATCTAACAGCTACCTCTCAAACTGTAATCAATTAGAGAGGGTAAGTAAGGGGCCCTACTAAACGAAAGTCGAAACGCTAATCCGGCTAATCATCTCTATTAATTTACTTACTGTGTTTTCGTAGTAACTTACCTGCGCGGTAATATTCGCAGTTTGCCAAATTTTACATATCTTCTAACGCAAATTAATACATATTTTTATACGATCAACATGGTTATAGGTTTTTCATATCATACTTGTGGGGAAGTAACAAATCGCTTAGCTCTGTAGATACCTACTGCAATGTAAATAGGTTTGAGGTTATGATAAGGTTATGTCTGCGCTTTTGACGTTTCTTAGCTGGCAACCATGACAACGCGTAATAAATGGCTGTTGGAATGTTGAGGCGCGTTCACCAAAATCGCTCGCTTTTTAGAAAATTTTGAAGCAAAAACGCCCTAGAGGCCCTTTTGCGTCGATTTCAAAAACTCACGCAACGTAGAATTGCCCATATAGTGGATCGGACGCGCTCCGCGCGCCCGAAAAGGCCTCTCCAAATTTTCCATAAAGAATTAAGAAGCCACTTTTTCGCATGTGAAATGGTGAGAAAAAATACGTGAAATCAGTTTACATAATATAGACTAGGCATGATAGTGTGGAAACATAGATACATTACAATTTATGTTCCCAACTAGGTTTAGCAATGGATGTGTCTCGGTGGTATGACCACATCCCATCTCCTGTTGTGAGTGATCTTATTACCATATGGAACATGCCTGTTGTCTCGGTACCTGCTGATGCGAATGTTGTAAGGAAGGAGCTTGAAAAACAACATAAATATAAGGATCTCTCAATAGAAGTTGGACGTATGAGGGGAATGAAAGTGAACATTGTTCCGGTGATTATAGATAGGGTCATTGTGAAGGAGGTGCCGTGCAAAATTTCGCCCTTGCAAATTCAAGAAATTTCGGTTTTGGGAAAATACATTTAGAAAAAACTAACTGTGATAGCGAAATACTGAACCTGTTAATGGGAGAGAGACGCAAAATGCTTTGATTTTTCTAAACGTATTATGTTCCAACGTGACTGATGTCCCAACCTTAAGAGCGTTTTTTTTTTTTTTTTAATTTAGTTACATTACTTATGTGGCTCTATGATTTTTATGCTTAGTTATAATTTTACGTTAAATACAATTTTATTATGGTGTGTGCGATCAATATCTCTGTATAGACGATATCTGTAGACAGTATTTGGAGTGCTCTTTCTTAAAAGATTAGAAGGCATTTTCGTTGTTCCAGACACCACAAAATAAGCCTTCTCAAACATTTTAAAACACTTCGTTAACTAAATGATACTATATAGTAGGCACATAGAGAACAAATTCTATTTGATAGCTCTATTCCGTTGATAATTGCATTCGCAAGGCTTACACATTTTTCGTGCACCAGTTAAATTTACTAAACAAAGTTTTATAATTTTGTGGACCGTCGCGTTTTTCAATCAAACTCGGAAAATTCGCATCCAAGTGTGGGATGCGATGTCCGGTAGCACTGAACGGATGACTACGATCACTGTGTGTTAATGGAGTTTCTCTGTCCGCGTACGTTTGCCAACTTTTGAGTGAATCGTGCGAGGATTTTGGACCGTGTCGGTTTCATCACTTAGTTTAACGTTGCACCGTACAATGGTGCATTTAATTTGTTAATTTCTTGTTGTTGTTGTTTGTTCAATTTGTTGGAGTATTTATAATTCGCTGGAACTCAAATTATTATAAAGCTTCACGAGACTGAAGTGGTATTGTGGTTATCTGAGTAAGTAGTTCAACGTTAATAGTAAAAGAGACAGATGTCATGAATTGCACAACTATCCTTAATACTTTTTCATGTTATCATATATATATCATATATTTTAGATAACTCGGAAACGATTTTATATTTTAAAACGTTTAATTTTTTTATTTTTACTAAACATTATATTGTTTCATATTATTAAAAAAAATCATTAAAGCAACAATTATTTCACCATAATCTATTACACAAACGCCTAGGAAGCATATATACAAATGTTATTTCTTCTAAATTTCTAAAGCACGTATCAAGTTCTCGAACCACTGCGACTAGCTGGACAACAAACGTGTTATTTTATGGCTGCACGCATAATGTTGCCAGAATACTTGAGCAAAACAGATACCGTCAATGCTCCACAGAAAAATACATTTTTCTAGGTGAAGGAAATTGTTAGGTTCAATACAAGATTTCATTTTATGTTTCAGTTTGGACGAGAGAATAATATTTTGGTATGTAATATGCACGTGTATGTTTTTGTTCCATTAATAACGCCTGTCACAAAATGCAATAATTAAGGAATTTATTGTTCGATTATTAACAAGTTAAATCATTTCCAATCGGACAGTTATTGAACAAACAACAAACGCAGGAAATTACATTTCCGATCTTAGTTGTTTTCAACTTATGACGTCATCGACATTTTCTTAATGATGACCTGCTATATTTCTTGCTGATACTTAGATCTTTTAATTCTGATAGCCGACTAAAATGAGGATATCACTTTAAGGAAAAAATCAACCCAGCTGGATTTTCGGTGTACACCTTTGGTTGGGTGTTTTAAATACCATGCAAAAAGTCTCCATCGAGTTATTCTTGGTAAAAAATGGCCGAACTAACATTATCGTGCTTTATATTTATCGGACGACAATGAGTGATATAAGAAATTTTTTAGATTTTTGGATTATCTACCAAAAATGTTTATTCATAGTTTATGTACAAGTTTGAGTTTTTAAGTTATACTTCTTGAAAACGGCATAAGCACGCGCATTAACGTCGTAACCCTTTAATAATTATGAGTTGGGTGCTCTCTTCAGCGTCCCAAGTATTTGACAACATATTGAGCATCATATTTTTTAGTAAGAAAACAATAACTAGAAGCCAGAAACAGAAACATAAAATACATAATAATAATAGTATTACTTTATATATTGTGGTGCAAAAAGTTGTAGTTACAAGTTGTACATTCCAAGTTACCTAATTTTTCGCTACTTTGGCAGCCAGTGGAAATGCCAACGCGTTTTTCTCAAAAAATTTTAGTTTATAAAAATACAATAAATTATTATTCATTTTTATTTTTTTTATTAATAATAATAAAATTGGTTGACTTAGGAAATTTAGTATTTTTAAAAGAAATATAACTCCCCAATTTCCAGACATTTTTTATTAAATCAATTAAATTTTTTCGAATAAATGATATTGAAAACGAAAAATATTTTACTTAATAATCATTTGAACCAGATCCCAGGTCCCTGGTTCAAATCCAGGTTGTTGCTGTAATTTTTTATTTATTTTAAAATTTATATATCACGTGCATCATATCACCATTATGCATTTGAATAATATTTTATTATTTAAACAACGAAAATTATCCCAAATTATAAATGATGTCACTTGAAAATAAAATTTTTAAACAATGGAATTTGTTTAAACAAATATGGGTTTATTAGCTAATAGCATAGGCAAGATACCTCGAACATGAAATTTATAAGTTAATATCACAAAAAAACTGACTTCTATCATAATTAGAACAACAGTTGAAAATTAATTTTGATTGTTTAAACACGAGGAACAATTTGTTTAATGAATAATGTCACTCTAAGATAATAAACAGCCATTTCGAACTCAGAAAATAGAATTTAGACGGATTTTCGAGAAAATCGAATTATTTAAACAAATAGAATTTGTTTAAAGAAATGGAAATTACCTCACAAATGTTTATAAACATTCAACTAGACTTATAGTAATGATTTCTATGAGAAAAATGAGCATGAAGTGATTAGAACGGTAAATTTTCTGAAGAATGTGCTTTTAAGGGTAGTTTTCAGGGCACTGTGAGGTGGGTTGGGGGCGTCAAAGCCATATGTATAATGGGTCAAATTCTTTACTGGAGAGTCCTCTACAAGTCCTATAACTTTAATCGTAAGTTTTCCCAAACCCCGAACAATTACCTGAAAAATACCAAAACATTTCTTTTTCCCATGCATTTTCTTATATAAATTTGAGGCATCGATCATCAAAAACCAAAATTTCGAAGAAAAGAAAACGTGTCCACTTTTTTGGATTTAGAAACAATTTGGGGGATCGTTTCTTTCTATCATTACAAAAAAATTTTAAATGCGTTTTTGAACCACCATAATGTACATAACTCTAGCTCACTGACTAAATTTTGTAACAAATCCTGTTAATTATCCACTCCTTTGCATCTGCAACAGTTCCCATTAACGCATTTTCTTTTCAAATTGATCTCAATACTGGACGTTGCACTAGAGTTTGCACCGCTCCGAATTTTGCAAGTTTTGATTGAAAAACCGTCCCCCGTCCGCGTTACAACTTTGTTTAGGAAATTTAATTGGCGCACGACAAATGTATAGGCCTCCGGGTTGCAATTATCAAAGAAATAGAACGTCGCTAATAGCGCCGTAAATTCAAATTCAAAGTGCCGTTTCGCAAGCCGGCCGACAGCCGCTGCCGGCTGAGGCCGAAACGTGTCCCTTGGTATTTTATTGTGCCGTAATGGAGCAATACCTGTTCTCTGCGCGCAACGTTCACCCGAACGGACGGAAGAATGCCCCGCAATCGCGCCCATACAACTAAACACGGACCTTTCTTGCATAAGTTTAAGCTACTCACTTACGTGTACTTACAAGTAATACACTATACGTCCAATTTGCCTTTTCAGGCCGTGGCGATGATATAATCGCTAATATAAATAACGCAATTTACTTGGAACTTTTATAAAATGTGAAAATACCAGTCTGTTGTGAAATGTGTTTGTGAATAATAAAAATGCAAGCAATAGAAGATTTTTATGTGTTCAGACACGTTCGTGTCCCTGTATATCTTTTGATAACTGTTTCTAGTTATTGCAAAAAGCTCTAAGCTACGAATTGCAACGAATTTTCAGCTGTTAGAGATACAAGTAAAATAAAGTACTAAAGCGGGTCTATTGAAATAGAAAAAATATACAGGAGTTCCATTTAAAATAAAAAGTGCCTGGCGTTTCCGGTTAAACAAGAAGCACAATGGATTTACAAATATACACCCCATGTGGTCATCACAGATTTTTATCATTCTGATCATTCTATTTTCTATCTGCCGTTGTGGCGCTTCTAAGTGTAAAACAATATGTTTTCTTGGTATATCTTGATGCCCTACTGGATTTCAGGCATTCTCAGTACAACCTGCGAGCTTATTTGGAAGAATAGTTTCATCAAGACGTTATGGACTTTGAAAGCCGACATCAAGGGCAGTATAGCGCAAATATGATGGACGATTATTGGCCCCGTGCACAGTACGGAGTGAGTGACTGGGAAACGATTTGGTTGCCCGTGGCGGAATATGTATACCGCGAGAACTTTTGTCGGTTACTCAAAAGCGTTGTGATTTACATTGTTATTTCGTATTAAATTTCTTCAGTACAACAACAGAAAGCGCGGCTTAATTTCAGAAAAACACACTACTTGCTTCTAGCAATTTACGTGCCACAACAACTTTAGTTCACACGTTACAGGAAACTACCACTAAGGAGGAAACTGCATAAAACAGCGCCATAAAACAGTGCGTGATGGTGATGACGCAAAAATGATGCAAAAATTATGCAAGAACCGTACATTTAAACATATTTAAAACTTTAATGACACAACTTAGAGCTGAAAAGTTTTTTGTTAAAACTTTTCAGAAATTGGATGTATACTCTTAGCAAATTATTTTATATAATTTATGTCTATTTTGGTAAAATTAATAGTTTGGCAGCATGAGCAGATTCAAATCCAGATGGGTCGCGTCTGCATTAAAACTAGTTTGCCAGGATTTGACAGATAATTTGATTCTATTGGCAGTATTGTCATAACATCAGCGTTTGACAGGTCAACACAATTAGACACTGCTCTAGGCTGGTAGCACACGCACCGGCAAAACCGGATCCGATTCCGGCTCCGGCGCCGATCCGGAATCGGATGCACTTCCGCCGGTGCGTGTGCAAACGGCCTTATAGTATGACA
The DNA here is from genome assembly GCA_964023965.1 of Melinopterus prodromus. Lineage (NCBI taxonomy): Eukaryota > Metazoa > Arthropoda > Insecta > Coleoptera > Scarabaeidae > Melinopterus > Melinopterus prodromus. The sequence continues at coordinate 10,027,047 of OZ030397.1, forward strand.
ACTGGTATGTGACTGACCACATCAGATTCATTAATTTGGTTTCGCTTTTATATTTTTTATACTAATATTAATATATGCAATAAAGCTCTATGAAAAAGTTTTTCAAAAAAAAATTCTTATTTTACGTCTTTTTCCCATTGAAGTCAGTGGCGTATTAAGCACTGGCTGAATTCGTATCCAAACCAAGGTTGCTATACCACAATACATACAACAGTACCTGCAACAACTGACAAAATGGTGCTGATATTCAATTTTATTTTAGTTACCAGAATAACTAAGAATGTAGTGAAGAAATATTAATTTTCTGTGGCAATACTTTGTCTTGTGGTAACACAATAGCCGCGTATCCAGTATCTACACATCTCGTTGCTGTACGATAAATTCAAATTCAAAATCGGTTCTGTGAGTCAAATGAAGAATGAATGAATTTATGAATTTACTTTAGAAGGATTGCATTGAAATGTAAATACTCAAGTTAATGGTGACACACAGGCGGGATGTAAATTTTAAATAAATCAAAAATTACAGCCAATTACCAAAATTTCCTGTAATATTAATTTGACAAAGTATGTCGTTAAACATTTTCATTTGTAAATACTCAACGTTATATTTAAAGCTATAACAGGTTAAAGGGGACGAAATAATATTGTAATGTAATAATATATAATATAATATAATTATATTATTATATTATAATATTTATTTTCGTCCTACATTGTGGTCGGATTTTTTATGGTGAGACTGCGGTTTTATAATAAATATAAAATACTTTGACAAAGTATATTCAAGTATTGTCATTTGTAAAGCTATAACGTTTAAAATGTTGTTTCCGTCCTACATATTGGTCAGATTTTGTAGGGTGGGACTGTAGTTTTTTATTATATATTCACAAATGAAAATTTGTAGGGTTAATTAAGCTAAATTAAATCCAATTTTATAATAACCAAATTTATATAAACATGTAGGTATGGTAGAGTGATTCATTACTTATCTAACAGTATCAAACCAAAGTTACAAAATACTGTTTTGATTAAAATGAGTGATTTTTCCAGATTTCTGAAGAGTTAAGTCAAAAAAGTGTTTCCATAATCCAAGATTATATGGTTTATTTAATAAACTATATGATTAGGAAAGATTTATTTCCCACACAAAATGTAGGAAATGAAAAGAAGATATTAAACACAAAAATATCAGTAATATCCCTATTGCAGAGGTCTTTTTCACTACTTTCCACCTATCTAACGACAATTTCAAATGCATTTACAAAAATTATTTAACATTTACCACTATGTATCGTGGCCAAAATCAGGAAGCCTTTGATCAACTAAGATGGATATAATCTTAAATTTATTATTAGGATTCCCAACATCCTTAGAACGATGCAACTACAGTGTCAACTGCTTTCGCTTAACAGTCTATTATTACAGTTAACAATACTAAAACATATTGTAGCGTTTGGACAAATGTCTTCTAATCACTCATTGTTTACCAACTAAAACGTTCACTGTACCTCTCCTCAAGGTCTTAAAAATCCACGCCGGGTAGCTAGGGATGAGGATGTTGCGATAATCCTTACGATTCCGAGCCGGGTCGACCCCTAAATCCCGTAATCTTGTTAGGTGCTGAAGGTGGAGGGGGTAAGTAACGGTCCCTGGATGAGACAAGGGTGCGGGAGCTCCACCCGTGAAGAAGGGACGTTTCTTCTTTCCAGGAGACAATAAGTACCTATTAGAGCGCGCCACCGGAAAAATATTATCGCGTCTCTTGAATCCCCCCTATCGATAAACTAGATTTTTATCGGTTTCACCCCTCACCGGTGGGATATTTAAACGCAATAACGTATAGTTAAGTATCATCGTAGATATTCTCTATTTCGTGATTTCGAAAGCCTGGGTATTAATAGTAATGTAAATTTGGGAGACAAAAACCGGTCGGTGGATACACTCCTTAGTACACAACATGAACACACTTATGCACATTTCAATAATTATGGCTGAATTTTGGAAACTATCTTTCTTTCTTTTATTAAGAATGTGTTAGACTATATATATATTTAGACGGATGATAAACTGTACGTTGTTTGACCAAAAACTTTTCAGACGATACGAATTTTACAGCCCATCCAAGAGAAATGTATTTAATAAATCTCCCTATCTTTTGAGAGGCCAAAACAAGTTTTATTATTTTATTTTACCCGGTTCAGAAATAGTTGCCATTTTGTAGTAAGCGATTCAGAAATTTTTGACATTGATTTACGTTAAACTAAATAACTTTGTTTCGGTTTCTCACATAGAATTGACATAAAAACTATTGTATTTAGCGCATTCCAGGCTATCTGCTTAGTAAATTCATAACGTTTTCATTAGGTACCTAAAATTATTAGAATCCTGAAAACAGTGATTTATGACTCATTATTTTTTTTTGTCAAAAGTAGCTATTTGTAATCTAAGAGATAAAGTAAAACGTTTAAAGATTAATTAAATTAAAAAAAAAATCTAAAATTGTCATAATATAGCCCTCTCATCTGATAAGAAAAAAACCAAATACAACACTATCACAGACAGTTAATAAACAATGGATACCTACATCATCAGTAAAATCCATTGAACATGCAAACAAGAAATAATGTCAACCAACAACATGAAATATACGCCAATCTTAAAAATCCTTCTTAAAGTCATTAGCACATACAACACACAACAATTCTAAACAACTAATAAAATGAGAAAGAAATTATTATAATGGAATAGACATTGGCAAAACTGGTAGATTTAGTGAACACATCAGAAATAACACTACATACCAGCTTTTTCGAGACACCCATTTTTCTTACATGTTACTTTCTATATAACTGTCCAAAATCTCTCCAATTATCTCCAATTATCAATCTTAGAAAAAGGCGATGTTTTAAAACACAGAAAGAAAAGCGAAAACATCATCAACGACTCAACTCATATTTTTATCATATAATAAATATTAACAATTTTATTTTTTAAAAAAGTTGGCGGCTTGTATGAAACCAATACGGCAATAGTCAAATATGTAAATTTCGGTACCATATACCAAGCAATTCGGAATATATGAATTTGTGATAACAGTAAATTACTTTTATTTTCATTATTATCGATAAACATTATTTAGAAACGTTGTTTAGAAGTAAAGATTATATTCAAATATGAAGTCACACCCATCTATCTTGAAATTATTCTTTTTTGTTTTTTTTTATTCTTACTTTATGGCAAATATTACTCAATACCAGTGATACTAAAAGGTTCGTTTTAATCTATTTTTTATAAATTTAAATAACTTTTTTTACAGTTTTTATTATTTTGGCATAATAACTAATGTTTATTTGGAACTAGGGCAAAATTACTCGTAACAAAGCAGATATTTCATCCTGTAGATAATAATAGTTCATACAATAGTTACTATACAAGCGTGACTTACCTTTAATTCAATTAATATTTTTCATTTTGGATATATTTATAATAGTAGTTATACATCTACAGCAAGCGATTAGTCGATGTTGCCGATATTTTCAATGAGAGACACCCAGACAACCAAATTACCCATTCAACCGTTTCTAGGATAATCAGAAAATTCAAGCAGATTGGGTCTGTTGAAAATCTCTTTAAGAAACACCACTAAAAATATGTTGCCGAAAATAAGGAAGCAAGTTTACAAGTGTTGCAAGCGGTGATCGAGCATAGAACGACTTCGGCTTGATAAATTGCTTCTCACACCCAATGCAATCAACATCACATAACATAAAAAAACTCAACAAATGTCACCTTCCTAAACCAAAATAACTACTAAACTAAAGGCAAAAGACTATGGTATCTGGTTTGACTTTATTACTATCGATTAACTTTACTTGAAGATGTTGCTTAGAAGTAAAATTTAATAATTTCTAACTTAATTTCTGGTTTAAAAAGTTCTTGCCGGTGTTCAGGAACTGAAGATATAAATTTTAACAAAACAAAAATAGGTAAGAAACTAAATTCTATAAGTAACATTTAATCTGTATTTGATACTACAATAACCTCTTGTTGAAATAACATTTCGTTGTTGACGTGGCATTCAATGATTACGCCTAAAAGTTTAAGGGGTTGCGGTATATTCAGCATGCTATGCAAAATGGAGTTTTATCGGTGTTTCTGGTTTAAAAACAATGCAAAACTTTACTTCAAACTGTTCAAAACTCTTCAAAATTCATATTTTTGACAGACGGCAAAAATCTCCATTTGTGATCTCCCAGTATAATCACTACTTCAAGTACCAAGTAATAAATGTAATAATTTGAATTGCATATAATTTTATTTGTAATATCCTGAAAATGTAATAAATATCAGTCAGCATCACATGAGTTATCGAAAAAAAAAATTCAATTCCCGTGACCTCGAACGTCCTGAATTTGACCTACATGTTCTCTTTGTAGAGAATTGGCATATATTATTTATATTTTTTGCTTTACTCTTGAAATCGATTGCGTTAAATATTTTGAATTATAAAAACTAAAGTCCACAATAAAACAAATCTGCTTTATTCAAACCTTCATCCCAAACGTAGATGTCCGGTGTGCAACCGATATGCATTTTAATTCGTTTTGTTTGTACATTTTACGTCGATAGAACGGAAACGGCACGTATACTGTGGATCGACCTTTATACACTTCCTAAAATATACAAAAATACATATTCAATTTCTTACTAACAATCGCAGCAAAAAAAAATCTTATTTTTCTTGGGCGTAAATTGAAAGAAATTTGTCAAATGTTGAACGATCAGGGTGGCCGTTACGGCCCCAAAAACGTGACGCTAGCCCGTGGGTCCGTATGCGAAAGTTAAATCGCCCGTGACCCATTTGCAGTAAGCTTTGGGAATAAAAAAAGAGAAAAATTTTTCGACGCGTAAAGGCAGAAAGAAGAAAAAAAGAGTGGCGGTCGGACGCATGAGTTATGGGCCGGATATTCAAATTCACTGTCCGCTACCGACAGATCAGCATATCTGCTCGTACGGATGAAAATGCTTATCCCGAAATTTCCCGCAGATGCTAAAAACATTGGAGGCTATGTATCTAAAATCGTTGATTATTTGCGGGGATATACAGCCATACAGAGATGTAGGTACAAATTAATCAGCGATGAATATCTGGCCAACGACTTCCTGCGTAGTTCGAAATTTAGGATTTGTAAAATACGAAATTTAATACTATAATAATATGCGTAACATTGTTTATCTACGACTAACGTATAATAAGGTCATTGCATACGTATCTAGGACTATACAGGAAGCCAAAATTACCGGAACATTTTTAATATATTGTTCATTTTATTATAGAAATTTCGTAAACATTTTTTTTTTCAAATGGAGCAACCTATATATCGTTTTACATTTTATAATTTTAGGACTATTTCCAAACATATTTTATTAAAATAATCTTTTTATAAAATGCACAATTTTTGAGATTTAAGCAACTCATTAAAATTAGTCAAAATTACCAGAAGACAAAGTTTGAAAAAAAAAGTTTTTTACTTTAAACAAACTATCGTTCAATTATATTTTTAATATACTCATTCATTTTAATATGGAAATTTCGTAAACTTTTTTAAAAATGGAACACCTTGTATATCTTTACAATTTATAATTTTAAGACCACTCCAAAACATTTTTATTGATATAATTTTCTTATAGAATGCATTATTTTTGAGTTATAAGCAATTAGTTAAAATTAGTCATAATCACCGGAACACCTACATAATTCTCAAACCGAAAAAACATATTTTTAAACAAGCTCTGCTTAAACATACTTTTAATATACAGGTTGTTTACTTTATTAAGGAAGTATGGAAAACTTCTCCTTTTTTTCATCAAACATCCTGTACATCGCATCATCTGCATCAGTTTTAAATTATCAGTAATTAATCAAAACTCCAAAACATTTATTTTCACCGAACGGATAAATAATAACAAATTCAAGAAAAAATAACAAAACAATTAAATTTAATTTTCAAACAACCATCCCTGAGCGGCTTGACAATGCCTCAACCTATCAACAAATTCCCGTAAACTGTTTTCTAAATGTTCGAGAGTGATACTTTGAACTTCGTCCACTACCCTCTGCTGCAACGCATCAATATTTTGCGGGCTATTGGTGTAAACCTTGGACTTTAGGTGGCCTTCCAATCCACCCCTGCGGAAATGTTGAATTTAAATAATTTCACACTTGGACACCGTAATGCGGCGGGGCACTATCTTGTTGAAACAAAATGTTGTTTAGTTCTAAAACAGTTTCCAGTAGTTTCCAAAACAGTGTTCTGATAAAATCTTTTGGTAACTTTCATTTTTGCAGGATTGGTGATATCGCATTCACAATAAGTAAATGTCAAGTAAATAATACATAACCACAATGTGGCTACCAGTAGACACTTGCGTAGACACCAACTGTCGCAGGCAAAAATTGTCTAATACGTGATGTAACATGTCCGAAGTTTTTAAATTTAATAAAATTAATGTACCAAAGAGAAAAAATAGTTTATCCGTTTGATTAAGATAAATTGGTATCTATGTGGGTAAATATTCTTAATTTGAAGTTCAGGAGGTTTGATTAATTCCTTATAACTATTATGAAACTTATAAAAAAATGATACCAACAAAAATGTTTAGAATTAGTTTTAGAATTATAAATGTAAACATATACAGGTTATTCCATTTGAAAAAGAAAAGCTTACCAAATTTGTATTATAAAATGAGCATCCTGTATATTAAAAATATTTTTAAATTTTTTAGATTTTCTTGCTTTGTTTCGTTATTTACTCGGTTTAGTTGCTATGACAACCAACTATTTGAATCTTATCTGACATTTGGAGAGAATTTTTGTTAATTCATCGATATTAAGTTTTATGACCTTATATGGAAATTTTCCAAGAAAATACAAAAATATTGAACTCGTGGGAACAATCAGAAGTTTACTATAGATGTGTTTGTGCTGAATACGAATTCGGACTCTAAAGCTTGTCATTAAATCTCATGTTTTTACATTTTCTTTTGTATGGATAATGATAGCATTACTTTTAAAAGATTCACAAGTGAACAAATAAACTTACAGGACTTAAAATCGATCATTCGCAAAGTTATTGTTACCAATATTTTACCAATTATGCTAATAAGTAAACCACAACTAAATTTTAGAGAAAAAACTACCTTCGCATTTGAAAATAGCAATGCAACCGAAGAAGATATAGGAAAACAAAAATTTCAAAGAAATTATTAGTTACTTTATATACGCTTATTTACAGCTTCTAGTTTACAGCATGTTTCATGCGGTTATAGCTCTTAAAGAAGCCTACGATAAACGGCAAAATCTCTGAACATAAACTAGATATTTCGATGTTTTAAAAGTTTTTAATATTAATTAAATATAAAGCATAATTTTACTCGAATGAAATGGAAAAACCCTACCACTTACGCAGTAAAAAATATGACACTACTAGGAGATATCTCTCGTTTAAGTTGTAACTTCATAGAGCTCATACTCGTGTATGTACAATGTACATGGAGCGTGTTGCCAAGAGGACATAAAGGCTAAACGTAACTTTCGGTGCCCTCCAGGGCTGTAAATCACTATAGCGACATAATCTGTAAACGCAACATAAAGGCCTCTTGTCATGCCATGAATTATTAGCTACTCCACTAAAAGTATACTCGAGGGAGAGAGAAAAAAACTCGTGCAGTGCAAAATTTCAAGAACGTTTTTAGAGTAAAATATGATTAAAATACATATGTACTAATATGTATTCGTAGTTTTAAGGAGGTTTAGGATTAAAGTAGCATCTCAAGAAGTTTATGGCAAGATTAGCTTTGTTATATTAATTTATCACCAGAAAAAAGAGAACGAATCACCCACAAAAGTTTTATGTAATGCTGATTTTGAATATTTTGTTATGCCACTGGTGCACTTCCTTGAAAACTCGGTTTCCACTAACGTTGACTGAAGGTGAGACGAAGGAAAATCAATAAGGATAGCAAAAAGGACAATCGAAGAGAAGGGTTAACTAATGAGGTGACTCAAGATGCTCTTACCTGGAGTACTACCCGGAAATAATGGCACGAATTGAAATGATTTGATTCGATTTGTTCCTCTGGCTCTAGCACTAGTGACACTAGCAGAATCCTCGAACTTTTCCGACGACTTCAGCTCTTAAATAACAATTGAATTGTGCTCGAGCTGTGTCTCTACCGATCGATTCACGCCACTATAGTCTTAGATTTTTAATTAAGACAATTCGTTAGTTTAGAATTTAATTGTAGCAATGAGATTTAATTCGTGCAATCTTTTTAAAAGGTGTGTGGGTATATCCATATGAAACGGACCAGACAAAATCAATAAATTTCGCTTGACTATTGTAGAAAAAATTAATTTTTTATTGACAATTTTATTATTTCTTTGTTTTACTCAGTTCCGAAATGGCGGCAATTTTTGAGTCAGCGAATAATTATAACCTTGTATGCAACGGTTTGTAATAAAAATTTCCCTCTTACTCATTCTGTTTTTGTTAACAAGCAATTGAAATTTGAACATTTTTCATCTTCACTATATCTAAAGCCAAAAATCTCTGGTCGGACCAGACTTAAAAATCTGAAACGGTCACAATTAATGCATCTTATTATAACGTTTGAAATATATAATAATATTCAGAAAATACATCTTGGGCAAAAAAGAGAGGTTTCACAAGACATAACCAGCCTTGATAGTCGATTTCAAATGTGCAAAATGTTAACTGAAACTAGGAGTTTCCACAAATACTTTTGTCCAGAAATAGAATAGAAAAGGGAAATAACTGGCTTTTGTTTAGGAAAATCAGTTTTACCATCCATCTATCCCAAGAACTTCTTTCGAGAAGTCTGATGAAGTATGGGTTTCGCTCAATACCTTCAGAATTATCAACTGTGACCACCAGTCACAGTTGTCGCTCCCCACATCTGTCAAAAACATAGTGATTACATTTTTTACATCTTGGTTTCGCACAACATTATCGAATAAACCTCTTCAAGTACACACTATATGTTAATTGTACAAAATATATTCAAGTGAATTATGTTTGTGTTTCGTGTAGTTTTCATTATTCGCACTATGTGTATATTGCGGACACTGAAAGATTGAAATACTTTAAGCAAATTACGTGTAAAATGGTAAGGAAATTGTAGTAGATATTTAATATGTAATTGTATACCTACCAAATATACCTTTATCTACGACTCGCATATAATAAGTTCATTGCATACGTATCTATGACTATATAATCCCCATCACTATACGTGCCAATGATTATAATGACACTAGCGTTGCATAATAATGACAGATCGTTCAAACAATGACCTCATTATTTGAACGAACTGTCATCATTAAGCAACGTTAGTGTCAAAGACTGTCAAAACTAACGTGGATGACAGTTATGTGACAGTTCGCCTCGCCATCATTGACAAATACATTTAAAATATTTGATATAAAATGGAATTTATGAGACGTAGATAAAACGTCGTATTTGACTTGCACATAACGGAAATAAATCGCTTGCATGATTACACGCTCGCCTACGGCCCGCGTGTAAACTTCATGCTCGCGATTTATATCCTTAATTATGTGCACGTCAAATAATGTACTATTATTTTATAGAGACCCTCTAATAATTTGTATTATGAAGTATAATATGTTCTTTTTGTATTTCTGAGAATTATCTAATAAATGTGTTTTAACATCATGTGATTTTCTCCCATTTTTAAGAGGCGGTTATACCAAAACACGGAACTACACAAGAAAGTCCGCATTATATGGAAATTTCTTTTATTATCCATTTCTCAGAAAATTTTTTTTTTCATAGAAGTTTACGGCTTGTATGAAACCCATACGGCAATAGACAAATATGTAAATTTCGGTACCATATACCAAGCGATTCAGAATATAAAAGTTTGTGATAAGAGTACTTTCATTTCATTATTATCGATAAACTTCACTTGGAAATGTTGTTTAGAATAAAAATTATATTCAAATATGATTCACAGCCACCTATCTCGAAATTTATATTTTTAGTTTTTTTTTTTTAATTCTTACTTTTATGACAAATATGAGTCAATGCCAGTGAGCCTAAAAGGTTCGCTTTAAACTATTTTTTATAAATTTTAATACATTTTTTACAGTTGTTCTTATTTTGGAATAATAACTAATGTTTATTTAGAACTGGCGCAAAGTTACTCGTTTTTTTTATGCAAAGTTGATATTTCACCCTGTAGATAATAATAGTTCATTAAATAATTAATACACGTGACTTACTTTTAATTCAATTAATATTAATGACTTTGGATATGTTTATAATAGTAGTTATCCATGTACAGCAAGTGATTAGTCGATGTTGCTGATATTTTCAATGAAACCAAATTACCCATTCAACCATTTCTAGTATAACCAGAAAATTCAAGCATACTGAAAATAAGGAAGTAAGTTTATCAGTGTTACAAGCGGCAATGGAGCATAGAACGACTTCGGCTTGACAAATTGCTTCTCACACCCAATGCAGTAAATCAACATCACATAACAAACAAAAACTGAACAAATATCACCTTTATAAACCAAAATAACTACTAAAGGCAAGAGACTATGGTATCTGGTATGACTTCATTATTATCGATAAACTTTAGTTGAAGATGTTGTTTAAAACTAAAATTTAATAATTTCAAAAAACAATCTGCCCTCTTCCATTTCCCCCTCAAACCAGATGGCGAAGTCATACCTATGACATTAGATCTGAGGTATGATACTGGTGCCATACCATGTATGTTTTTTAAAGGCGATATTTGTTCAGTTTTACCATATTATGTGCTTTTGATTTACTGGATTGGGTGTGAGAAGCAATTTGCCGAACCGAAGTCGACTACCGCTTGCAAGACTGGTTAACTTGCTGTCTTATTTTCCGCAATATATTTTTTTGGGTGTTTCTTAAAGAGATTTTCAACAGACGCAGTCTGCTTGAATTTTCTGATTATCCTAGAATGGGCAATTTGGTTGTCCGAATGTTTTCATTGAAAATATCAGCAACATCGAGATAAGCGCTTTTCTGTAGATGAACATATCCAGGGTAATTTAATTAATTTAATTAAAAGTAAGTCACGCTCATCTATTAGTTATTGTATGATCTATTATTATCTACAGGGTGAAATATCAAGTTTGCAACAAGAAAATGACTAATTTTGCGCTAGTTCTAAACATTAGTTATCATACCAAAATAATCAAAAATGTAAATGCCACTGGGCATTGACCACGAAACTAAGAACTAAAAAAAAAAGAAAATTTTCAAGATAGGTGCTGTACTTAATATTTGAATATAATTTTTACTTCTAAAAAACATTTCCAAATAAAGTTTATCGATAATATTGAAAATAAAGGTACTTTACTGTTATCACAAATTCATATATTCTGAATCGCTTGGTATATGGTACCGAAATTTACATATTTGACTATTGCCGTACTAGTTTCATAAAAGCCGACAACTTTTATAAACTCTAACACACACTGTCTGACAATACAGTGTTTTTAGCGTTTTTCGAGTTTTCTTGCAAACCCCGCATCTTAAAGCGACGCCGTCTGCAGAATTCGTTTGCTCAGCTAATTTGCTAACCGGAAGCGATTCAAATAGAAAAAAATCCAATTACACCACCGTAATCAGCGTTAAAAACTGTAGTGTCGGCCGTCATTTTAATTGGGTAGGGTAGGAGGCAGTAGGGTTTTTGTCGACTGGCTAAAACCTCGATTAAAAATTTCATTTTCTAAACTTCAATATTAATGTGTGCGTAATGTTAGCCCAGAAATCTTAAAGGAGCAACACCGTTCAGAAATGACCACTAAATGGAAAACAACTCACTTTAAGAATTCCCAATACAATGAAATAGAATTATTTTTTTTTTCACTTTTGATGCATAGGAACGTTTGCATAGGAACCATTCCAAATACAAAAGATCCAATGACAGCAAAAAATTTCTTATTCGCCATCATCTAAATTAAACGGGATCCATCAAAAGGAAAATCCAACAATTAATGTCTTCTATCACTCAGTACAATCTACATACAAAAGAGAACCAAACTACCATAAAAAGCAATCAAATCCCACCAAAACAAAATCGGAATACAATCAGCGATAAAATTAAACGCGTTTCCTAAATTTGTTCAGCGCGCGGGAAGAGCGTTGTAAAAGTTTGCGGGGGCCCGCGGGGATCATGCCCGCAGAAACAAAAAAAAACAACAAAAAAACCGAGCGCAGTCCGAATCCGGGTCCATCTTCCGGTCTGTCGGTTCGCAGCAGGGCCCCGGAATCGAATTAGGCGAACTCGCAGAATCGTAATATGACCCCAGGCCGTCGCAAACTTCCTTCCAGAGGCCCGCTAATGCAGTTCACATGCAAGCATTGCAACCGAGAAGTGGAGACCTACTCCTCGCAAACCGCCCCCGCCTGTGCCCTTGGGGCACGGCGAGAGGCCGGAATGCGAAGAGAGAACTTCGGTTTTCCGGTAGTGCGGTCGCCGCGGCGAACCGACTCGCCGCCGTGTATAGTTGGGCGAATTTGCAGTTTGACTGTTTATTATTAGGTTTTGTCGAAAACTGGTGCTATAAGTGGAGTTTTGACTCGATATTTTTATGGGATTATCTAAATATCGAAGTAAAATATGTGGTCGAATAGTGGACCTGTTTACAGAAGTTTGTGTTAGTATTCAGTATAGGGTTACATTTGTATTTGTTATGGAAACAAATAATAGTTTTGAAATTATAAAGTTACCTTTTATTGTACGTAATGGTAGGCATCATCGTTTTCAGTCGTTTTCATCAACGCTTGTCTTTGCCATATCTATCATTTATTGACTAATGAAGATTAGATCCACATGATGCTGGCATTTCAGTAACAACCAAAGAGAATTATAAAATTAATAAATTACGTGATGAAAATAGAAACTTAACCTGTGTAAAGTTGCGGTAACCAACTTCTTGATATTTCACGTCAGTTGCTGTAGGTCTTCTTGTGTGTGTATAGGCTATAGGCAAACCACAACCTTCTATAACTACGGCTTCTGTTAATTACAGGAAAGTTTCAGGTGCATTTTTGTGGTTCCATACATGTCTATTTTTATAATTTGTAACCTCGTGATCAAAAGGTTATTCATAAGGATTTAACACATCAATTGTGATAATAAACTAAGAAGTAAGTTTTTATCGAAGCTTACAGTATTGTAAGGGATGTATTTAAGAAAAGATTGAACCAAGTTTAGAGCCGTTTTACACGACCGAGTATTCTAACGAAAATAATAGCGAAATTATTAGCTATTTTTATATATTGCAGATACAATACGGATCTAATTTTAGATTACGAAGATGACAGATGTTATGATCTTAGAAAATCGCACTAGTACTAACGAAAATGACTACAAATGAAGCGAAATTGATTGCTTTTGACAAATGTGTCAAATGTCAATAATTCCAACCAAAACTATAGTGATAATTATAGCTATTATTTTCGTTAGGGCCATTTTACACGACTGAGTTAACGAAAGTAATCGCGAAAATTATCACTATTATTTTGGTGAGTCATGCGCTTTGTACTAGCGCGATTTTCTCAGATCATAACATCTAACAGCTTCGTAATCTAAAATTAGATACGTATTCTATTGTATCAATCGTATTTCCAATAATATTTAGTCAATTCAAATATTTCTTTAAAATACGTTCTGCGTGTAGTATGGAGATTGAAACCATACCATTCGCAATAACAGACTGTTTCAATCCAAAGGTATGTTGCTTTATGTTTGGCTACTTATGCAACATTTCTGACAATATCGGGTCAATGTAATGTGAAATGAAAGGTGTATTAAAATCAATGGGTAATGAAATTTGCCTTGTTTTGGTAAAAAAAGAGATCTTATAGCGTCGTATATAGGGTGATTTTTTTCTTCTACAGGCAAGTAATACAAGAAGTTTTTTTATTGTTTTTAGTAAAAACCAGTGGAATATGACGTTTGTAACAAAAACATTGCAACGGCAAGAGAAATCTAACTGTGTACTTGAGGTAGCTTTAAAGATCGTGGAGAAACCATTGGTGTTGTTTATGGGCGGCAAGTTTGAATTTAACTATCATTTTAGGTGGTCTCTTCGTCAGTTTCAGTTATGATGTATCACACTAGTTATTCAGGTTTAAATTTTAGACGTATGTTACTTGTTCTTGTTCTTTTATTTGCTTTTTGGTAAGATTGGATCGGAACTGGAATCAACATATTTGAGTATGTCACATCTCTTCAAACCAAGCATTTTTTTTTATTTTTAAATCATGTTTAGATAAAGAGCACTTCCAACATCAGCATGAAGCCAGCCTGAATACATTGTGTTGTTTCTTTTTCTGACCGTGTTGATTTTAGTTCCAAATCACTGCAAAAGTAATATTTTATGTGTTAGTTGCAAAAACATAAGAAAATGCAAAAATCTACAGCCCAATAATTGTAGTACAATATGGAAAACAGGTAAGCAAATCCTTAAAAAATTTCAAAATCAAACGTGGCGTCCATAAGAGAACTAAACGTTGGCCATAGTTTCTCCACCATTTTTAAAGATAACTCAAGTTCGCAATTGGGCCTTTCGTGCCTATGCAATGGAATTGTTTTTATCTATGCAAATGTCCAATTCAACTGCTTTTTTGAATAAAAACAGCAAAAAACCGATGTTTCAAAATTTTACCCTGTATACTAAAAAAATCATCCTGTATACGATCCTATAAAATCTCTACTGGAACTCGTCCCAAATGGATCGAGTGCGCCAATGCGTCTTATGAAACGAGTGTTATTTACTATTTTTTCTACTTTGCGACATTAATTTTACATAAATATCAAAAATTGCGGTTGTCATCTTACAATCTAGAGTAATTTTTTTCTTCAACAGTTTGTAGTTGGAGTAAAATTTACAAACACGATTGAGGCGAGCTAATAGCGATTGAGATATCAGCGTTATTTGACACTTGACGTCAATTTCATCAATCTTGGAAAACTAAAAGTTACTACAAGTTTGTGATCTAGTGTTTTCATAACGACGCCGAAAGCGGTTTCGTTATGAGTTTATAACGAACGCAAAGTAGAAAAACTATTTTTTCTACATTGCGATATTAATGTTACATACATTTTAAAAATTGCAGTTGTCATCTTACAATCTAGAGTAGTTGTTTCTTCAACAGTTGGTAGTTGGGGACAAATTCATCAACCGACGTCAATTTCATAAACCTTGGAAAACTAAACGTTACTAAAAGTTAATGATCTAGTGTTTTAATACCGATACCGAAGCGGTTTCGTTATGAGTTTATATCGAACGCAAAATAGAATTTTTTTATTAGAACGGTCTTAATTTTTAATCCCATTATGCTACCCCCGTTATGCCTTCTCGTTAAACACTATTGCAAATAAAACTATTGTGCCAACTTAACTTAATTGTCCGTCCAACACACATTTTAATTAGAGAATTTTTTAAATTTAAATAAAAACGGCGTTAATTCGACTTCCATGGGCAATACAAAAGCGTGTATCCGAGTAACCACTCAGAACGGCAGGGGCAATCTGTGGAGGCGTCGGGAGTTATTCATTTTTCCGCCGCCAGGAGCAGTTATATTTAGGGAGACGTGAGAAGAATAAGTGCAGCGACTCAAACGTCGCGGAACATCACGACTTGTTTTATTTATGACCTTTATAAATATTAATGTCGGCGAAGGAGATGGAAAAATGCATCTCTCTATTGCTAACCACGCTCTCTGGATGCACTTTCCTTCGGCGAAGACTATTCCCCCACCACGGGCATCATAGTTTCCTACGAACGCGAGCGTCTCCCTATTTGCCCGGATTTTAGACGCGTAAAGGCTCTTAAAGCGCCACCTCACGCGCAAACCGTGCATTAGCAGTCGGAATCATCGTCTTCTGACCTGCTAAAACTTTGAGTTTCCTTGAAAGTTTCAGCGACTAGAGTAGATATATGTATTTATATATGTATTCGTTTCTGACCATAGTGAGCTCTTCCATGTTATAGTTTCCTTGGAAAATATGCTAATTTCTGTCAGATATATTTTGCTTCCTTCATATGTTTTTCTATTAAACATTGTCCTCTAAGTGTTCTCTAACGCATATCCTCTAACCTCCCTACCTCATTGTTTGGTTGTTTTTGATAAGTAAACCTGACTTCATTTTTGTTATTGCTTAGGTTGCATGCTTAGATATATTGTTGCTAGACATAATAACACTATACGGTAACACTAACATCAATTATAAATCAAACACCGCGGCTTGATTATAAATGTAGGCCCAATTTGTTATGAAATACGTTGTAAATATTGTAATTTCCACAAACACAATATTTTGAACGCTACTGAAATCCCCAAATATGCTCGTATCGATAATTAAATATATTATTTTATTATGTAATAGATATTAGCGCCAGTAATTATAAAACAATGGTGGTCAAATAATGTTGTATTTTATTATTCAATAGCGTTCACGAGCAAGATCGAGTTTTAATTAAGCCCATGTAGTCACAATGTATTATTTTATTATTCAATGGAATTTAGGCGCGCTGTCCAATTGTAATAAACCGAGAATTTAGATTTAGATTTTAAATTTTGAGAATTTTGGAACCAGATCAAGTTATAATATAAATACAGCCTCCAGCTATAATTCCATTAAAACCACAAGTAGTCAAGGATGTTGTATTTTATTTTTGCATAGAATTTAGGCGCCAGATCCAGTTATGGTAAAACCGATGAGGAGGGCGGAGTGTTGTAGTTTATGATTCGATAGCATTTATGAGCAAAATCCAGTTATAATAGAACTACATGGTGGAAACAACGTTGTATTTTCATATTGAACTGAATTTAGGCGCCAGATCCAGTTCTATTTAGATCACATATAGTCAAGAATGTTGTATTTTATTACTGTAAAGAATTTAAGAACCAGATCCAATTATAACAAAACCGATGTGCTGGTCAGAATGTTTTTATGATTCTATAGTATTTAGGAACAAACTGCTGTAATAATAAAACCAAGCTGGCTAATAATGTTTCGTATTGAATTGAATTTAGGCACTAGATTCAGTTCTATGAAAAGAGCAGGTAGTCAATGTTGTATTTTATAATTTCAAAGAATTTAGGCGCCAGATCCTGATATAATAACACTTGTATGGTGGAAAAGAACGTTGCATTTTATGATTGAATAGAATTTAGGAAATTGCTCCAGTTACAATTAAACTATAGGTGGCTAAGGATTTTGTATTTTCGTACTGATTTGAATTTAGGAGTCAGATCCAGTTCTGTTAACACTACAGGTAATTAACAACGTTTAGGCACCAACGCTGTCCAGTGAAGTGGATGGACTGCCGCCTTTTCTTATACACCGTTGGTCGTCCGAATTGTCAATAAATGATATTCCAGATACTGAGATAGAATTTCAGGCATACGCCGACGACATCAAGTTACACTGTGCTATTAGGGCTGATTCTGATAGCACTAGGCTTCTGACGATGCCAGATAATGACCTACTGTAGGCTAGCTGGCCCTATTGTCACTAATTACACCATTGGTGAGGTACTGATGAGGAGACACTGTTAAATACTTTGTGTTCTATTTGACAACTGAATCGGATTTGATTGCCATGATACGAATACGGTTCCTTCTGTTCTTAGGTCCTTGGAGTTTATTTTTCGCAACTCGTTAATGATCACCGACATTGACTGCCTGAAGTCACTGTTTAATTGTTTGTGTAATTTAGACACCAGATCCAGTTACAATAAAACCGAAGGTCATAAAGTTATAATTTATAATTGAGTAGTAAATAGACGCCAGATGCAGTAATAATAAAACCACAGGAGTTCAGAATATTGTGTTTCATGATTGAATGGATACTTTATTTGTTATTGTTATTAAAAAAATAAGTAAAATAGAAAGAAAAAAAAAGTAACAAGTGAACAACATAGGTACATAAAACCCAACACTACACAACGCAGCACCCTCAATTCCATTAGCCCGGGACGAAGGATTCTACCAGATGTCTCGAGGCGAAGATCGAGGGAAGAAGAATATTCGTCAATGAGCACAGCATGCAATTTATATTAAATAATATTTTTTATATGACATATTTTTTTAATGTTTAATAAAGTATTTAACAAAAAAATGTAAATATTTGGATGCCTGTTATTTTGTAAATAACAAAACTTTTTTGAAGAAGCACGTTCCCAAAAGTTAAGATAATAAGATAATTACACTCCACTTCCATTGTCACCATTTTTATTTAAACCCAATGTAATACAAAATGCTTGAATTAGGATTCATATTGTGCAAGTAAATATGTTTCAAAAAGATTAAAAAACCTATTCCGTACTTTCGGCACTTGTGATATCATAGTATATTATAATGCAAGTTTTATAAGACAAAAATTGGCGGACGAGCTGTTTTCGGAAACGGTTTCGTTATGAGTTTATAACAAACGCAAAGTATAAAAATTACTGAAATGGCTATAACAAATCATGCATTAATAGAAATTGTGCATGTATAGAGCTTTTTAATAAATGATTTTCTATTCAGTAAACATACTCATAAATAAACGATCGACGAAAAAGTATTATTATAAAGCTGCTTAAATGACTCCGATTGAATAACTAAATTAATGTTTTTTATGACTTCAGTTATTTGGTTAATTGCACTAATCTTTCGATTACAGCAAGTTAGGAATGCACGAGCTCGGATTTCTTTCTTCTGTGGTGGCAAACCTGATACACAGCGGTGTAACCTAACTCTTTAGGACGTGGACCTGCCAGTCGGATTATGTCTTCTTTTCCACCTACGTAGCCATACAGTCTTGCCACGTAGGCATTTTAACTGTAAACTAAAAATTACTTAACTTTTCTTGTAACGTATAAAAAATTTATGAAAAACCGATCAGTAGATACCTATAAAGCTCCTCTTAGTTGGATTTTAATGTCGCCATATTAGAACACGTGATTTGCTGCGAACGACACACACATAGGTATTGTGATTCCTATAGCATCATAACTTGCAATACCACTTATCTGCACTTATCGCAAAAACCATGACCAATCGATCATTTGCCGATATCCTAATCGGTCAAAGCAATATTATCAAAATGAAAGTTAAATAAATGTAGTGACAAATATACTAACTGTACCGGCTGTTTATCTCGAGTAGACTTTTGTATTTAGTTCTATTGTCGGTAAAAGAAACATTTCATGTTTTATAGAAACTAGCTACATAATATGAAAAACTATAGTAATTGAGAATACAAAAATTCCATACTTAACACAATAATGACGTGACCCTCGCTGCAAAACTACTACGTGATAAATCCACAATGATTATTTCAATTCGACGAGATCAGCGTGTACCATTAAAACAATCAAATATCAATTATAATGCGGGGCTGTGAGTATTGTTGCTGACAATTTGACGTTGTTAATAATTAAATTGATTATCTGGCTTCCGATTGTGAGCGCGCTATGCATTATTGTGTCATCAGTAGTATATTGCGTGTCACAGAATCGAGGTAATATAATACTCTCTCTTGGATTAGATAAAACCAATGCTCTACAAATTTATGGAACAGAAAAACTGGTCCAATTTTCTTTTGGGTTTGGTAGTTAGAACTAGGAAAAAAAAATACATCAAAATCATTTTAACTGTGGAATGATGTGATTTATTTATTACACATGCGTAGAAAATAAAAAAAAATCACTTGAACCAAAGATTTCAGGTTAGAAATACACGTTTATTTGATTTTTTATTCCGTTGTAGGCTGTAGTTTTCAGCTTGTGCCAAGGTTTTATGCAGACTGTCCAATATACAATTTATCACAACTGTTACATGATATTTTGTAAATTCCAGTTTTTGACAATATTATACCAAATTTGTGTTTACTCTTGACAAATACGTGACTTGCTTTTATTTCTGAAACATCTATATATTATTACGCTGTTATTGGTCTGAAAGTTTTGTATTTTATATGATAAATACCCTTGCTCATTGAGTATTTGTTTTTAGTAGCAAAAATAGGATAGGTCTAAAGTTTTTATTATAGAGAGTAGAAAAAGTTCCAAACTCATTATAATATATAGTTGTATTATATTATGTACATATCGTTCTTTATATACTACTTCGTCTGGAAACGGCCATGGACCGGAGTCCTTCAGCCGGGGTCTTAATAATAATAATGTCTTTATTGTCATGAAGATCTCGTAGAGACATTTACATAGTCACATTTTGCAGAAAAACACAGTATAAACATACACAAACGTAATATGTGCAAAATCAAAACCAATTTCATGTCTATAGTGAACATTAGAATCCGCAAAAATAAATATGATACAGATACAGATAACCATAAAACAGCAAAAACCGCCTGACTATAATATACAGAAAATACACATACTGTGTGTGTGTACACAGTCACATATGCAAATACATACATATGTATTCAGACACATACAACAATAGTGTATGTACACAACAACAAAACTCAAAAACATTTGCGCACCCTGGACACTAGCAGTCATAAACCCAAAAACTCATCAACTGAATAAAACGCTGCATCGACAAGATATTAGGTTTGTTCGAGCAGCAGTACAATAAGTGCATAAAGCACTTATTCTTTCTCCTGCGCATGCCAAATGGCGGTTTTGCCCTGCAAAAGCCTGCATTGCGTATGCGTACAAGAATCCCCAATTGTTTTGACTGGTTTTAACGACTGCTCGAACGAACCTATTTTCGGAGCCGTTTTTTAAAACTTATAAAATTGGTCTTGCATTTCGTATGTTTTTATTATATTATTATGGCATACAAATAGCACAGGATATTGCTTATTATTTATGTTAAATGTGTTTTGACACATTGGAACACAGATAAAACATATTATTGTGTTTGCTGTAGTCTGTAAGGTAATTCGATTGTGACACCTTTTGAAGCTTGGCGTGATGGCAAACAGTGAATTTTTTTAAACATTGTGCAAATAGAATTAAATAAAGACGGAAGTAAAACAATAGCTGCATTTTTCAACTTTTAAACTAACGTCATGGAGCTCTATATCTCAAAATTTTGGAATGAACTAAAATTAATATAATCAACTAAAGAAGCGAACGATAATTAACCCAGGTGAGGATTGCAAGTCGAAACTCGTATTGCAAGTCCAGGGACCCTATTCTCGTCATCTTTTTGAAGCGAATGCGTCTTTTCCAATGGAGTAGGGATATCACCGGTTGCCCTCTGGTTCGTATCTAGGTTGTTGCTAAGAACAATAACGCATGCGCCACGCCCATTCTTTTGAATCAAACGTATGGGAACGTATGGGCGTGGCGCGTGTGTTATTGTTCTTAGCAACAAGCAAACTTGCTCATAGATACGGGCAACCGGTGATATCCCTACTCCATTGACTTCATTCGATAAGTCACAATTCGCTTCAAAAAGATGACGAGAATAGGGTCCCTGAAGTGACAAATATAACCTATATATTTTCACAGCATCTGTAGCTCAACTGGTCGAGCTGTCAACCGGAAATTGGAGGGTTCGTGGTTCAAATCCAGACCGAGGTGTTTTTTCCAATAATTATCCTCACCTGGGTTAATTATCATTCGCGTCTTTAGTTGATTCTACATTACTGACGAGTTGACGTAATAATCATTTTCCCTTAAAATTACTAAATCTTGCAGGATGTATTACGAAACTGTTTCATTTGATTTTTTTATTTTTTCGTTTGATTTTTAGTACCCGATTTTTCAATTATTAAGTTTTTGTGTCCACGTATCAAAGTACAACGTCTTTTATCAGGTTTCCCTATACCTAAACTCAACAATTTTTGATTTAGTTTGATTTTCGTATTTTTTGTTGCTTTTTGCCCTATAGTTACAAATTGAATAGACTGGTTATTATTAACAATATCAGTTTTATATTTGATCAGAACATACCATATATATGGGCAAACCAAATAATGTTCAATACATCATTATAACTTATACATAGATCCTGTTCAAAATTACGAACAAAAACAACAAATTTTTAACTCAGTTATATTTTCAAATGGAACACTTTATTTTAATACATCAGTCATTCCATACTGTTGTTCTCTACAGTTTAAATACTTTTTGTTTCGATATTGATAACATTTTATTAAATCACTATGACGGTATAAAAAATCCTTTATTATCAATTGGCATATCTCAATGTAGCAACAATAAAACGTGTCCTATTAAACAAAAAATGCAACTTGGCGTTTTCAAATTTCTAAAATATGTAGGTCCAGGGAAATCCTGATTCATTACGATTAACATAAAATTTTCTCTTTTTCTTGTGCTACTGAATACCCACAATTACCAAAATGTTATCAAAATTCCTGATTTTCTCTAGGTTTCTTAGGTCTTGTTGAGTAATAATGATTCTCTGTCCTTGACAAAATAAAATGAGGGCTCAGGATACTGTCTTAGGGCCAGTCTTTTACCTAAGTAACACCAGTGTCCTCACATCAATAGAAAGCCATTTATTTAGACCAGTTTGCTGATGGCAGGGCTATTTCAGCTATAAGTTCCAATCTTACAGAAATGACAACGAAACTCTAAAAATTCCCCTTGGTTACTTCGACTCACCAACAACATAATACAACACATCCCGGTTACTATTAATAACCAAAGAGCACGCCTCCCAAAGAAATGCTCCATTATCACGCACGTTGAGGTTATCTACCTTATGCCAGCTTCGAATATTAAGCACAATACAAGAATTACATGCCCCTAATGAGGAATAACCATTAAGAAAGAACAACTTATCGTACACACAAAAGCAATGCATAAATCATCATTTTATATCTCCACAAACCTATCCGCTCTGACAACAATCAGCTCGAGCACTATATTGGAGAGGCTGCTCATTAGTTCTTTAATGGCACAATCAACAATAATCATAACACTTTGGAGTGGCACGAGAGGAGCCGTTGCCATGAGATCACGTATCATTCTCATTTCGCATTCAACGTGACCGGTTTGTCTTCTCGCTCCTCCGACGAGGTACGGTCAAACTGGCGGACTGGAGAACGCCGTGCGTGTGCATTGAGGGAAACGACACAATCCAGCTCGATAGCGATCACATGACGCATTGTTTATACTGTTTTAATCAAGTACCATGCCTTAGTAACCTTGGGTTCGTTAACCAGCAGTCTGTTAAATCGTTCGAAAGAATTTGATATGAATGTGGCCAGTCTGTTTGAGGGTTACTGGATAATGTTTGTCTTGTTTGTTTTATGAGATATTCTACTACTTTTTCACAAAATCTGGATCAATAGATATTTTTTCATTATTCAAGCATTTATCATGGAATTATTTACGAAAAGCCAGCTCCTACCAGCTCACTGAAATCGTCATGTTAATTTTTTAAGGGATTTAAGGTGCAACGTGATTGTTAATGACCTGAACGTTGTCGCCATATCTAACTAGCAAATAAATTATTCAATATATAGTAATTTGGACTACATTAATGCGCACTAGAGTTTATACTGGCATGTATCACATTTCCCGACTATAAATTAATTCACTCTAATGGTCTGAAACAATCAAATCAATACAGGATTAAAATAATAGAATAATGTTAGTTTTAGTTTTCATTCTAGTGCAGTATGTTTCTCTCGTGCTGCATAATTAATTTCATTTACAAGATTTGCGTATTGGAAGAAATTTGGAAATGCTTGATTAATGGTAAGAAAGATTATTTGGAAGAATCATTCGATTTAGTATGCCCTAAAAAGCAAGCTTTTTTTGTGAGCTTTTGCATCAATTCTCTCATTTTAAATTATAATTATTTAAATTATTAAATTATAGACAAATCTACCACTAGACAAAAATTTTTATACGTTTTATCTTTGATTGGGTGTATTGGGTGTACGACTTGTGAAATTTTGCAGATAGCTTTTTCTTTATAGATGAAGCTGGACGAAATAAATTTGGAGGATTGTTAATATTCAGGAAAATTCTATTTTTTCATATATGTACTTCAGATTAATATTACTGCCAGATTTTTAGGAAATGTCTTATCTTTAAAATTTTTAGTGGCACTTTACATTATGGGTTGATTCAATTGGTTTTGTGGCTAAGAAGTCAGGTTATTATGGGTGCGTTCACTGTAGTGAACAATAAACATCCACATCAACAAAAATCGCAAATATAAGCGATATTACTAGTAGGTACAAGTACAAGTACAGGCACTAAACAGTTACAAAAGTATAAACGCTGTGTTTGATGACTCTGAAACAAGTTAACAGATTTTTTTTTATTTACCTGAATCATTTCATGGTTCATTCCTTGGTTCAAACATCACCGCGAAAGAAGCGATTTAAATTTTTTCAAATCTACAAATTTTCAGTTCTTAGATTTCTTTGCCATAAGGTGGGACAACACGTGGGATGTAAACTTTAAATAAATTAAAAATTAAAGGCTCAACCTGGTTTTGAACCAAGGACGCTTAGGCCATAAGACATTGCTCCAACCAACTGAACTATTGAGGCCTACGATGCCTTAAGATTGACAATTTTGCTATCATATACTATAGGCTTCAATAGCTGTTTGGTTAGACTACTATGCTAGCGACGCAAAGGTCCCTGGTTCTAACCCGGGTTGCTACTGTAATTTTTTATATTTGAAATTTACATCCCTGCTGTAAGTCAGCAATTTCCAAGATATTTATAGATCAATAAAAAGATGCCTGTATGGTGATGACTGTGTGTCTCATTTGTCTGTTCATAGTAGTTGTAAAATGGTTATTAAAACTTTTTCATCATGTCTCACGTGAGATTAATCTGTAGAAATGTCATATTGGCTGAAGCAAGTTTCACAGAAACTTCAAAATCTCCTAAAAATACCTCTTAAAGTACATCATTCTGGGTAAAAAGATTCATTTAGAATTTCAATTAATTAAAAATAGACAGCCAAAGGAATATAGCTTATTACAGTTAACAAGAATTGTTTACAGTATCCGTTCTAGAGAGATATTCGCACCCATGAAAACATCGTTTAAAACCTTTACTGCAGTAAATTAACAGAAAAAACCAATACATAGACAAAATTCTAAATGTTACCTGCTCACAGTTTTAAATTTGTCTGGCAAACAAAACTGCAGGAATTGGATGAACTTTTACAGTTCTGTTGCGGTCATATTTAAAATGATGGGAAGAAAATTAGTCATTCCTGTTGTGTAAAAATATTTAAGGAGTATAACACAATGTATTTCTGTTTTTGTCGTTTCAGAGTAATGAGCCTTCAAACACAGGGTTCATTAGTTATCTTAATTGCGCCTTTTGTCTACATGCAAGATTGTTTGTCCTAATAATTATCAGTAACCATGAACAAATAACTAATAGTGAACATACTGGTATTTTATTTTTTATTATTTGACTTATGGTTGTCTTTCCTAAATAAATATAACAATATGGCGTAATAAAGGGTGCGATTTAAGCGTGCATTATTTAAACAGAAAATTGCAATAAAATAAATAGTTTAGGCACTAAAATAATAAATATTGTGCATTAATAGTATATTGTGTACCAAGCCGAGAAAGTGGTTCTTTTCCGGGCGAGAGAAGAGTCTCTGACATATTGGCTTTTGACAAATAAAATCCGTTGACGTTTTAATCAACGTCAAACGTCAAACCGAATCGAAACTGTGTTTTGATTGGACAGAGATATTGCATTTTCCGGGCTAGCCCCGAAAAGTGTTCATTACAGGCCGAGCTGGGGCTGGCTGGCAATTAGCATCTTTCGTGTCTCCATAGAGACGCGAAAACGATTTTTTCGCATCGTGTAAGATAAAAAATATTCTATCAAATGCATACAATAAATGCACGTTTTATTTTATTTATTGGCATTTAATTTGTAATGTATAATAAATATATAATCTTTAAAGTCCAAAAAATATCGAACGCAAATAAACGCTAGCATAAACTCATCAGAAACGGTCCTTACAAAACCCACATCTCAAAAGACATAAAACCTCCGACGAACGACAACCAATTGGCGAAAACAGCCCAAAGTTCAGCGGTCATAGGTCCGCAGTGCTTTGACCTCCAACCAGAGAAGAGCTCACCGTCGGTACCGCAGAGTTCCGACCACAGCAGGACAAACTCCGCAGTCCACAGTCCACACGTCTACCCCTCTCCTCCGTACACCAACCGAACGGTGGCTTTTCATCTCTTCAGCACGCTCAGTCGTCGCGAATAAAACTCCACTAATGACCCAGTGGCTCTCCTTCCCCGGCTGCGATCTGGCAAAGCTTCTCTTCTTCATTAAATTGCGACATTGTCGAGGTCGCCATACCGCTATATTGCCACGATTTCGGCAAACCGACAACTGCATGCCGCCGCCGCATTCTGGAGGCCAAAAACGCGCCTGCATTAAAATCGTTTAATGCCGAATGTTTTACGGAGACCGCGGCGCGGGTGCGCTCTGCTTCATTACTGGGATTCCCCGAGTCGGTGACCGATGATCATTCTCAGAGTTGACGTTCGCGGCGCTTGAGGATGGGGGCCGTATAGCGCAAGATGCAAATGTCAGAATGCGTTTTAATTTGCAGTAAATCCGACCGTTAAAATGTCTCCTGTCCGATAGCGGGACTGGTGTTGGCCTGTGTGGTCATCATAATACTCTGTTGTAGGCGAGATGTTTATTATGATTGACGGATAAAGTAAATGGAATTGTCGGGAGACATTTCGGTTAGGAATGTGGTCAGCAGTTTTATGTTAGCCATTGCGTAAAAACTGAATGCCTACAATATAAAATGGTATGTGCGTTGTTCAAATCAAAGCCAAGACATATTTTAAAAGTAAACATTAACACAATTTCGTACTTTCAGCTAATATCCGCAATTTCTTTTTAGGACTTAGATTATAAAATCAAAAATTGGCCAAAATCACAAGCTATCTATACAAAATTCCTATTCTATTTCCATCCACAAAATATACGGTATCCAACAATAATAATCGAACAAGAAATTGAACAAATTTGTTCAAGATAGGTGGCTATAATTTCAAATTTGTTGTGTGACCTGCCCGGTATTTGGTAAATAAATCAACAGACCTGATACCTTAATCTTAGATTCGTTTTTTACAAGCAGTCAACATTTATGGATAATCAATGAATAGTAAAACTGATGCCAGATCTAATAAATTTTATGAGTCTCAAATATTTTGATAAATCGCACACGACATATTGGATTAAGAAAATCTCATATATTTTATGGACCAAATAGGAGTAGAGTGGAACTTTGGTCAAATTTGTAATAAATTGTTAAATATGTTACATCAATGAGCAATTAAAAGCACAATTTATAAGCTAATAATGGAAATTGTAAACATTCACAGGATAACACCTTAACAACTTGAAACATCGCATGAAAAACGTCACCTTACCTATATTTCCACATATTTTTTTGCGCATTTGTAGCAACTGATTTATACATATAGTGATAAATTAAATCTATAAAAAATACCTATCTATTTTTCAATATTAACTAATTTCCATTAAGTAGGAAACTACTATCTTTACAATAAAGTCTACACATTTTAACAAGCTTTTGGATATTGAACTACGTTCAATTGAAAACGCCTTGTCCAAAAATTCCCCATCTAATGCAAAATTTTCAAAATGTCGTTGGTACCACCGGAAGTAATAACATCACAGCACAGCGTACCGCAGCATCTCAAACCAAACGTCAAAGTACCCCGGAGCTAACCTATCATGAAAACAACAGTAAATAAATTAAGGAATAATGCCACTCAAGATATATAGAATTTTTTTTACTTTATCATACGCAGTATGCTAAAGTATTGTACTCATGCCGAAAAAAAAATTGAGATTTTAGCGGAAATAGGTCTTTTTGGGTCCTCTGAACATTTTTGACCAAGGTACAAAAAAATGTCTGTGTGTGTGTGTGTGTGTGTGTGTGTGTGTGTGTGTGTGTGTGTGTGTGTGTGTGTGTGTGTGTGTGTGTGTGTGTGTGTGTGTGTGTGTGTGTGTGTGTGTGTGTGTGTGTGTGTGTGTGTGTGTGTGTGTGTGTGTGTGTGTGTGTGTGTGTGTGTGTGTGTGTGTGTGTGTGTGTGTGTGCGTGCGTGCGTGCGTGTGTGTGTAAACGATTTTTGTGGCGATGATTCCGGAAAAACTACTAAAGGTATCGAGACGAAAGTTCATAATTAGAAGTTTCATGACCTAAAAAGCTTTTGGTTAAAAAGGGTCCAAAGGAACTGGTAGTTTATTCTAAGCCTTTTTCAAGGATTTTGCAAATGAGCCGCTATTTCTCTAATTTCGTCAAAATAGTTAAATAATAAATTAAAGTAGAGGAAATTCTGAATAATTTATGCCTATGTAATATTTTGGTAAAATTAATAGTTTAGCTTTTTAGGTTATTCTAAGCCTTTTTGAAGGATTTTGGAAATGAGCCGCCATTTCTGTAATTTCGACAAAATAGTTCATTAATAAATTAAAGTAGAGGAAATTTCGAATAATTTATGCCTATGAAATTTTTTGGTAAAATTAATAGTTTAGCTTCAAGAGCAAATTCTATTTGATCGAGATCGGTCGCATCTGCATTGATATGAAATTACATAGTAGCCAGGATTTTGACAAATATTTTTTTGTGTTGTCACATTCGAAAACAGCTGATCTCATCAGAGGTTGGAGAACCACTATGGAACGTTGCCGCTGTAGTGCGGCAAATTTTAAAATACAAATTTCAAATAAAGTAAGGTCACCAATTTGATTATTTGTTGATAAGAAATATCAACCCGTCTTTATATCTAATTCCAAAAACGATACATTGAGAAAATTATAAATAAAGTATAGCGATGAGTGTAGTTTTATTTTAGTATTTTTGTAGGGATGTGTCATGAACAAATATAAATCTGTCAGAATTTTAATTACCTTTTTAAGGTGCGTTTTCATTAGTGATAATGGCAGTGGTAGCAGACGCCGTTATAGTATTTCCAATAGAAAATTGATAGTGACTCATATTTATGCACATGCAAACTAATATGTGTCATTATCACGATATGTAAGAAACACTATAATTTCGTATTCTACCACCGCCATTAGCTACCATTACCTACTAATCGGAACGCACCTTTAAGCTTGACGTTTCGTCAAAGTGGTACCAACCTAGCATTTACTATACAGAAATCATTTATTTTTTTTTTAAATACGTAGTTCTTAAAAAGCAACACAATAAACGTTGATGTCGCTCCTGCCAAAAACTAGATAGCCGACTCGCTCATATGCGACGGCGACACTCCGCCTTCGGTGACGCGCCGCATCACCGCTCGTCGCGCTATTCCGTACTTTCGGCATTTGTGACATAAATAACTATTATTCTAATGACGTAGTGTAGGTAGTGTCAAATGCTGATGATTTCACAATACGTACGATTTATCTCAATAGAATAGATTCTCATGCAGCTAAACTATTAATTTTATATATTGTATGATAAAGTCATGTGCCTGGCTACATCAGATTTTTTTCTTAAGTGATGTCTTGGTATCTTAGAAATAAGGTACAATAAGTTTCATATTGGAAAAAATTTTTTATTTGATGCACATAAGGCCAAGTGTCTAGCCGAGCGTACATGCAATAAGTTTCGCGTGAGATTTTACAGTCTAGAGACCTATACGCTCTTATCTTATTTTGAGGAATTACATCCGTGGTGTGAAATATAACATAATATAACATAAAATATTATATAACACAAAGAGTTTATGGAAATATCCTCGGTACGTTCATTAAACTGATCCTAACCGCACAATGTTATAGCTGTCTGATGTAACGTGTGTTGTTATTGATTACTGGGTAAACAATTCCAGATATTATTAGTGACATTCCAGGAGTATATCCTGATCGAAAAGGAGTCGACAGGAAGTAGCAGATTTTGAAATAGAACTAATATGACAAGCATTGAATCGTTTGGATATAGAGTCGCCTCTACCTGATAACATATCCACAGTCCACACCTGCAAAAACGTAATGTCGGTTGAAGAATGTTACAACGTTGAAGTGGATGACGTATAACTATCATCTTTTGAACTTTGTTGCTGTGTTTTCTGCTATTTCACAAGTTCTAGTGTGTAAAACGTGCAAATCAAATGCGAAATTGGCCGAAAGTCTCACCTGTGACTTAGGATTTCAAATCGTGGTTTCTTGTGAGAAATTTGAACAAACTTTCAATCCGAGTTGCCCATTTGTTCAAAAAGGATATGAAATGAATAGCGGAAGTATCCTTGCCATTCGCATAAGAATAGGTGTAGATGAAATTGAAAAGTTTTGCGCATTCAGGGACCTTCCTCGTCATATTGTTCACTCATTTTACGATAAAGGTGTTCGCACCATTTTTGTCGCAACAGAAGCAATTTGTCAACGAAGTATGCAGAAAGCAGCAGAAGCAGAGAGGGCTACAAGTCAACTGAAAATAGTAAAAAAAATGGTGTAACTGTCTCGGACGATGGAACATGGGTGACACAGCTGACACATTCTGACCGATGAAATGCCGCAGCACGAGAATTATCCACGTGGTGATTTAATTTTCATTTTCACTTTCAAGTGGCAAAGTAATTTTCTTTTTGTTTTTATGGCTATGTGAAAAACTGCGTGCAAAATCTTTCGGGGCTAGCAACCCTGTACGCCGGAAGAGGTTTCCTTTGATGTCCTCTAACACTTAAATTTTTTATTTATTTTTGTTTTTTTTTTTTTATTGTGGATATTCATCAAGATAGCAACAACAAAGGGCTTTAAAGAGATTTTGTAATTCATTTACTATATTGTAAAAAATATACCTACAAAAGCGGATATTTTTACTCGCGCTGGAGTGGCGACTAATAGCGATTATTTGCTTAGGTTTTTCGTTAATATTTTGCCGCCTGCTTCTGTGGTTGATTTGCAAATCATAATAACAAAAGTATAGGCAGGAATTTAAAAAAGGCAGAAAATCGTGTTTTTCCTAAAAATCTGATACATATAATGTTAAATTTGTCAATTTTTAAATTAAATTTGTCGTCAATTAGTTGTTGGTTTTTAGCGTTGAACGCGTAGCTTTTGTTAATTTTATCTTTATTCGCCAAATTAATTTCTTGTTGCCGAGTTTGATGGCAAGAAATATTAAGAAGGGGTTAAACGGCATTTAATCAGCTTCGAGTTTACGCAATATTAAATTTAATTAAATTGCATTAATCTTTTCAGATTTATTTTCTGATTCAATATTAAGATTTCAATCAAATCTATTTCTTAACAAAGATGGCAATCATGCTTTGAATCATTCAAATGTGTTTTGTTGTGTTTTATCCGATGTGTTTTAGCAAATACTATTTAATTACATATAACATAAATAATTAGAATTCTTCTACATTGTTGCCAATATGCTGTTAGTTTCTAGTGAATTGATTTATTTGAATTTTAATTGAATCCAACATATTCACATTATTATATACTGTATGTAATTTCGCTTAATAGGTTGGGGTACTCTATCCAATTTTACATTTTGTTACGGAGAAGAAAACTTACTGGTATCCAAGTTTAGTATTTTTGTGTTTATTTAAAAATTGATCGTCTGCCGTATGGATTTTTTCCATAATGTCATTACAAATATTAATAGTACCTAATGGTAACATTATACCATAATATCCACTTTTAAAATTGATTTTTGATTTTTCTCATGTTTTTAAAAATATACTTCTGAATATACTAAAATTAGTGTTTTTTATTCGATAAAAATTTATCATTATGTTAAAGAACGGAAAGACAGGTTAATACTGTGTTTAAATGCAAACGTAAAGTAGGGGTTATGTGCTGGAATACTTTTAATTCGGTTTATTGGTAATGTTATATCTTCTTCATTGTTGTTGCCTGTTGCAGGTTTTGCTTTGTTGCTTTGTGTAACGTACCTTAGAATAACAAATATCCACTTATCCAACATATTGATTGAATTTCTTAATTTATGTTTGTGGCTTTTCTATTAGAAGAATATCTTCTCGATGAGTCATATTTAGATAGGTTCAACTTATCGTAGACTAGCTATTACCTTTGCTAAGTTGGTATGATGAAATAATATTGAATGGAGTGATTTGGTCGATTAAGATAACATAATAGCTGCGAAAGGTTGATGTATGGATTCTTAAGGCTTAAGCAACAAAAAATATATGGGTCGACTAACATTATGTTTACAGAACTCCAATTATGAGTTAGAATATAGAAGTAATTTCTTGACTGGTGTTTGAAAAAGACACAAATTGCAAATAAATTCTAATTCAAATCCTTTATTAGCCATTGATCATAGACAAATACAAAGAATATAAAAGCAATGATATAAGGCACGCCAACAATACAAAATAGGAAATTAGGGAAAAAGATACATACAGATTAAGCAGTATTTAAATCTAATACAAACTCTTCGATAGAATAGCTTGAACATCACGAACGTAGGATAATCAATAATGTGCTTTGGAAGTCGATTATAGAATGTAATTGGTGCAACGGCGGGACTATTAGCGAGTACGTCAGTTCTAGCATAATGGCAAATAAACGGCATCATTATTACGGGTGTTACAACTGTGGATACAGATGTGAGTTTGATATTTCGCTAGATTTTTCTTAATATGCAAACAGGAGAAAAAGATGTACACTGCCGGCACAGTCAGTCAGTGACCATGGGTGCCACCCGGTGCGGATATCGTGGTGTCACCCTAAGAATGAAAACCGTTAAAATAAACAAAAATATGATAAACATAAAATATCATTTTATTTAATTAATACAACTGAGTGTTATTAATAAGTTACACCATCATGATAATAATAGTACTGTTTTATTAGAGGTATGCCCTTTCATATAGATGTATGAAAGTGAATACCTTCTCTTCTAAAATCTCTTCTTTCTAGATTAAGACCAAGTTCTACCTCACCTAAAACGCGTTTTCAAATAAAACCGTTATTTATTGTTCAAAGATATGAAATTTTCAGTGTAATTTTAATTAAGATTAATTTTACTTCTACATCTTTGGCTTTTTTCAAATATAAAACATATAGACCAACCAATGATACAAAAACAGATCTTCTCAACGTTGGTATCTCTAAGAGGGGTGTTTCTGATACCTCATCATAAAAACCAGCAAATTTGGATACAGCTAATTTCAACTCTACAGTGTTCGCCAATAGTAGCGATTAGCTGCACAACTTCGAAAAATGAAGCTACATCTTAAATTGGATGGTTGAATAAAAGACGCTTGTCAGTCAAATGGGTTTGTAACTTTTTAATAATTGCACATGTGCCTACGTTTCGCCGGTTCCTTCTCCGGCTTCATCAGGGCTGGTGTGAGACCCAGTTGACTGCCAAGCGTATTTTATTCAACCATCCAAAAAAATACCACAATAGATAGAAACTCCACCAACATCTTAAATTGACTTCTATCTAGTTCGAGTTCAATACTGAATCAATCAACATTGGCCAACTCACCAGCCATTCGCTTTTTACGACGAGTTCGTCGTTCTATTGGAATGACGTAGTCCTCCGATTCTTTCACTGCAAGATCTATCGCCTCTTCTACAATATGACTCCGCTTTTCTTAATATATAGACGAAGTGTCTCTAATTTTATAATTGATCAACACTCAAGCCTTTATTTTTCAATGTAATACGAGAACAATTTATTTCCCCTAGAAGAAAAGATAGCAAAGAAATATTAAATCACACACAGCAGGCATAAGATTCTGTGCAGTACCTCTGGTGTCTAAATTTTCTTGTTGATCAAACACATTCTAAATTGCAGCCACAATCCCATCAAAATTTTCAGCAAATACTTTTGCTGCAGCATAATGGGCACTCCAACGCGTTGTTGAGTTTTTTAACGGAAGCTTTGCTGTTTTTAGAAGTACTTTCAAGCGGCTAGTAAAAGCAGAAAAAAATGTAAATATTGTCTCTATTGTTCCGATAAATGTTACACAAGATACATATTGTGTAAATGAGTGTTGTCCACATAAATTAATTGAATCACAACAAAAATTGCTTTGTGGTAAACAAAAAAAAAGTAAATTACAAATAAATCATAAACATATATACACAAAAGTACGGTAAGTTATTGCATAACTGCCACTTGTAAACATTTTAATTTAAGCATTTATAAATTATCACAATTAATAAATTAAATCATTTACTATGTATGACTTGGTTTGTGTAAGTTTTTTTTTTAACGGTCGGGTGTCACCCTAAACGGGTGGCATCTGGGGCGGGCCGGACTGATTCAAACACCACTAACCACAAATTAAGTAGCACAATTAAATACAAAAATAATGTAAAAAACCCTTTAGTTTCTCTCCAACATCTCTGCGAAAGGAATCATCAACATAATGTAACGGGCGCAGCAAAACTAACCAAGATATACGTTTCGGTTCTGTAAATTTCGATTTCGAGATTAAGAAACATTTTAGGCGGGCACCTTAAATCGAGAGCACTGCGCGGCTAACGGGGAGCAGGCGGCTTATCTGCATAATGTGTCTTCGAAAATGGCCACCAGATCGCGCTGGCGGACTCGCAAACGATCGCTGATGATAATTGCCTTCGGGCGAAAGTGGAAAGCTAAATGAGGCACTTATCTCTATCGGCCTGGGACCAAAGGCAAAGGGGAACCGGAGGAAAAGCGAAGAAGGAAAAAAAGAGAAAATTCGCCCCGATTATTTTCATTTGATGGTTATTTCCCCCACGCTGGGCAATTACTTGATTAACCAAAGAGGTATTTTTTATTAATTTGGACGGCACGTGGCTTCTCAAAATTTTTCTAGTTTAGAAAGAAAGTATCTTTTTCGATTTGAAGATTTCATACATAGATTTCAAACACATTTTTAAACAATCCACTACTATGTATTTAAATTGATATAAACCGTTGTTGAAAGGAAAACAAAACTTGTTTATAATAATGGTCCCTATAATGAAAATTGAATTTTACTTTTCGGTGGGACCCCCTATATTTGTATGTACATTGTACATGCATTTTGAGATCGATCAGTATTCATTTAAAGATTAATAGAATAACAACTTTATATTGTTTTATTAAACAAAAATTACATACCACATTTACTAACTTAATCAAAAAACAATAACCATTTCACTTTTGAGGCTTGATATCAGCATATTTGAACATTTCAAGTACTTAATTTGTCAAAGGTCCAATAATCTCAACTAAAGGTCTATCCTGGTCAATAATGAAGAAAATTGAAATATGAAATGGAATTTCTGATAACCTTTTTGCTTACAATATGAATTCTTAATTTTAGTCTTTTTTACATGTATTATGCATTCATATAATTGACAAATTAAGTATTCGAAAAAATTTATATAATATCTAGACTTAAAAATGAATTAATTACTTTTTTTATTAAATTAGTTTTTGTGGTACGACAATTTATTGCTGTGTAGTAAATATTTTTTTATTTTTTAAGCTATAATTAATTATTTTATTTTATATATATTTATTTTAAGTTATTCTCGACTTTGGGCCATTAGGGCGCACCGGGTTCAATATGTATCTTAAATTACACAGGAATAATGTATACGGATATAAAGGAACAAACTTGCTTACGTTACACGTGCTTTTGAAGTACCACTAGTATTAATGTGGTTACTTTTTGTATGTCGATGACGTATAAAGTTGACCCCACTTTTCACCGATTTTCTTCGATAGTAAATGTCAGTTTCATATGGACTTATTTGCTTTTCACTGCCTGAAAATGATACAGCCGATTGAAATATTAATATAACTTCATTTTAAACGGCTGTAATGTATTAAGAAATTGATAAAAAAAACATTACTTTATCATACAATATACAAAATTAATAGTTTGGCTGCATGAGATTCTATTTGATTGAGTTCGATCGTGTCTGTATTAAAATAAAACAAGTTGGCAAGGATTTGACAGATATTTTGATAATATTGACAAAAAACCAGCGTATTGTTACACTATCTACTGTCAGAATGAAAATAATAGTCAAATCCTGGCTAACTTTATATTCATGTAGACACGCTCTCGATCAAAAGGAATTTGCTCAGACAGCTAAACTATTAATTTTATCCAAAAATATTATAGACATTAAGTCTACAAAATTTCCTCTACTTTAATTTATTATTTAACTAGTTTGACGAAATTACAAAAGTGGCAGCGCATTTACAAAATCTTAAAAAATGCTTAGTGGAAACATCCAGTTCCTTTGGAGCCTTTTGAACCAAAAGCTTTTCAGCTCTAAGTTTGGTCATAAAACCTCTAAATATGAACTTTCGTTCCGATACCTTTAGTAGTTTCTCCATTACACATACACATGCACAGATATTTTTTGTACCTTGGTCAAAAATGTTCCCTGAACCCAAAAAGACCTATTTCCGCTGAAATCTATTTTTTTTTTCGGCACGATATCAATACTTTAAATAGATTTAAGGTGTAGTGAAACAACAGTATGTAATGACATATATTAAAATACAGTGTTTTCCATTTGAAAATATAACTGAGTTATTCATGTTTTAATGTTCACATGGTTTTACTTGTTCCATTATTTTTATTATTTTTAAATTTTACCTACATGATTTATTGATTTTTGTTGTGTGCTTTCTTGCGTTTCGGGTTGTTTGATAAGTTGTTTATTTTTTTATTTGTTCTGTTAAGATTAGAAACATTTTACTTCGTAAAAAACGTTTTTGTTGGAACAAATGGGCGCTGTATTAGTAAAACCTTCTATTTGATCGAGATCGCTCGTATCTGCATTAATATAAAACTAGTTTGCCAGGATTTGACAGATATTTTCATTGTAAGAGCGGTAGGTAGTGTCAAACGCTGATATTTTGACAATACCTACTGTCAATGTAATCAAAATACCTGTCTAGTTCTAGTAGTTTTATTTTAATGAAGATATGGCCGATCTCGATCAAATAGAATCTCATGCAACTAAACTAGTAAGTTTTAATATAGTATGAGAAAGTCATCGTACATCAGATATTTATCAGAGAGTGAGGAGGAAACTACTAGTTAAGATAATCTTAAAAAAATTATTGTTCATTTTTGTATAACTAGCCCTTCCAAAGATAATCTGAATAAACAGATATACCGTATAATTTTCTGTATAATACCATTTTCAACCATTTTCAGGCTTATGTAAGAGCTAATTTTCTGGGCCTAATATGTTAATAAACCTTTGCCAAAGTCTCAACGGTCACTGACTTATTGGACAAATTAAAAAAAATTGCCGGAATGGTCGTGTGTAATACTTCTGTAACAAAAAGATTTTGCTCATCCATTTGTTTGATTGCAAAGGTATTGTGATAATTTGAAAAAAGTTTGTTGACTTTTATGATAATGCCTTTTAACCTTGACTAACTATAGCTACAGGCTACAGCGGGACTACACGCCGACTTCGATGTCTTTAAACAGTTAATTGTGCAAAAAATAATACAGATAGGTACTTAATATGGTAATATTGAAATTTCAATTTTATTATAAATAATATATGAATTATAACATAACTTAAACAGGAAGCCGTTTAGAAACAAGCCGGCGTAAAAAACAATGATGTTTTAAAGGGGAAAAATAAAGTTTAAATACATTTTTTAATACCTTTAATAATTAATTCGTTATATAGCTACTACTCTTACATCGTGAAATACATTTAATACACAAGAATATTTTTGCTAGCATGTTTCCGCATACCCAATGAGCAGTAATATTAGAAAGATAGAAACACTGATTAGGTCGATATTCACATAGTTTAACAATCAAATATACAATAACAAATACATATTAGTATATTATTTGACGAGCACATAATTAAGAATATAAACCGCGAGCATGAAGTTTACACGCGAGCCGTAGGCGAGCGTGTAATTATGCGAGCGATTCATATCCGTTATGTGCGAGTCAAATACGACGTCTTATCTACGATACATAAATTCCATTTTAAGCAAAATATTTTAAATGTATTTGTCAATGATGGCGAGGCGAACTGTCACATAACTGTCATCCACGTAAGTTTTGACAGACTTTGACACTAGCGCTGTATAAAGATGACAGTTCGTTCAAATAATGAGGTCATTATTTGAACAAACTGTCATTATTATACAGCGCTAGTGTCATTATAATCATTGGCGCGTATAATGATGGGGATTATATAGTCATAGATACGTATGCAATGAACTTATTATATGTGAGTCGTAGATAAATAATATTTATTGTCTACGTTGATTATCTCGCGGATAATGATCAATGAAGAAATGACGATCCGTGTTTCATAAGATTGCTCGCACCGTAAAACGCAAACTCTATGGCTTACTCAAAGGCAGGCCTATTAAAAGATTAACAGGTTATGAATAATGCATACATCAACCTGCCAATAAACTCTGTTGAAATATTCAATTCTTCCAGGCCGATGGAATGCCAGCTATTCGACTTTTGCATCTAGAAGGCGGCCACTTTTCCTTTCAACGAGCCACGATCGCGTCACCTCCACTCTGTCGTTTCCACATTCAAATGTCAACTCGATCGGTATACCAGAGCACGGCGGAGTTTTTGTTTAGCTACTAATTACTCGTTTACTGTAATTGCAATAATTAATAGTGCAAGGAAAAAAGGAGTTAAGATTGAATTTTAATGTTAATAAAGGTATCGCTTTACTGTTGATAAATTAGTTTTTGTGCGATACAGATGGAATGTCATGGTGAATAAGCATCTGGTGTGATATTACATGATACATGGTAATGCATAGCCTTTTTGCTGACATTTGTAGATAAGACTGCGTATCGCGTACCTACTGCTGTCCATGAAAATACATTTCTGGGAATATGACTGGCGATTTTTATAGACTGTTCATTGTATAGAGACTTATGAAGTACACAATGAATTACGTCTTTGTTTGCCTGTATGATCCTGTTTGAATATAAAGGCTTATTTTTGTAAGATGAAAGCTTACAGAAATAACGCAAAAATGAGCTTTCATCTTACAAAAATAACGAATAACAAAAATAAGAAGTTAGCTAATAAATATTTTATTAAATATATAGATAATATAAATAAATATATATATTCTTTTACTCAAAATAATGTCTCGTATAGTTAATTTCTGCTTGACAGACAAGTCATAGATCACGCCATGTTTGGCTGAGAGCTTTAAAAAGTAGAAATAGTTCAGAAGTAGAGCTTTGACATCAGACCTGTTGCCATAGGTATGACTTTGCCATCTGGTTTGAGGGGGAAATGGAAGAGGACGGAGTTTGTTCTATGGATACACAAGGCAACATTTACGTAAAATAGCACTATTTCTTCACAAAATAGCCGTTGGTGGACACAAGAAACCCCGAATTTTAAGGTAGAATGCCGATATTAGAACCATTTTACCCATTTTGATAAAATTTAAATATAGATTTATATCTTCAGTTCCGTAGCAGCTTGTTAACACCTTATTTAAACACCGCCAAGAAATTTTTAAACCAGAAATTAGGTTAGAAATTATAAAATTTTACTTCTAAACAACATCTTCAACATCTTTATCGATAATAATGAAACCATACCAGATGCCATAGTCTCTTGCCTTTAGTTTAGTAGTCATTTTAGTTTATAATGGTCATATTTGTTCAGTTTTCGTTATGT
Organism: Melinopterus prodromus; assembly: GCA_964023965.1. Lineage (NCBI taxonomy): Eukaryota > Metazoa > Arthropoda > Insecta > Coleoptera > Scarabaeidae > Melinopterus > Melinopterus prodromus. The sequence continues at coordinate 10,066,783 of OZ030397.1, forward strand.
TATGTGCTGTTGATTTACTGCATTAGGTGAGAGAAGCAACATGTGAAGCTGAAGTCGTTCTATGCTCGACTACCGCTTGCAACACTGGTAAACTTGCTTCCTAATTTTCAACAACATATTTTTAGTGGTGTTCCTTAAAGACATTTTCAACAGACCCAGTCTGCTTGAATTTTCTGATTATCCTAGAAATGGTTGAATGGGTAATTTGGTTGTCCGGGTGTCTTTCATTGAAAATATCAGCAACATCGACATAATCGCTTGCTGTAGATTGGTAACTACTATTATAAACATATCGAAAGGCAATTAATATTAATTGAAATAAAGGTAAGTCACGATCGTGTATTCATCATTGTATGAACTATTATTATCTACAGGGTGAAATATTAACTTTGCATCAAGAAAACGAGTAATTTTGCGCTAGTTCTAAATGAATATTAGTTATTATACCAAAATAATAAAAAATTTATTAAAATTCATAAAAAATAGATTAAAACGAACAAAAAAAAAAAAAATTTCTCAACAACATTTCCAAATAAAGTTAATCGATAATAATGAAAATACAGGGACTTAACTCTAATCACAAATTTATATATTTAGGATAGTTCGGTATATGGCACCGAAATTTATATATTTGACTATTGCCGTTTTGGTTTGATACAAGTTGCCAACTTTATAAGGAATAAAATGTTCTGGGAAATGGATAATAAAAAAAAAAACATGTGTTGCGGACTTTCCTGGACACACTGTATAATTGGATGTAGGAGAATTGATACAAAATTGTTCATTTGGATGTTTTGAACGACGTACTAGCTCTAATGATTCTTATAAAAAAACTTATGATGTACAGAATGAATTACGTCTTTATTGGCCTGTATGATCCTGTTTGAATATAAAGGCTTATTTTTGTAAGATGAAAGCTTGCAAAAAAAAACGCAAAAATGAGCTTTCATCTTATAAAAATAACGAATAACAAAAATAAGGAAATAGCTAATAAATATTTTATTAAATATATAGGTAATATAATTAAATATATACACTATTGCTTAAAATATGTCTCCTATAGTTAATTGCTGTTTGACAGACAAGTCATAGATCACGTCATATTTGGCTGAGAGGTTTAAAAAGTAGAGCGTTGAATTTGTTTATAAATTTCGCAGCTAAGCATTGGAAAATTGAATTAGATACAGCATGTTGCACGCTACAAGCAATGTGCTGAAGCGGTCTTCAGCTGTTTGTACACAGAAATTTAAAAGTAATAACCCAAATTAAAGATAAAAAGGGTTCTAACTTTCTAGTGGTAGATTGTTGATGTTTTTGTTCGTTTTTGACAAATCGGTTACTGAACCTGAGATAAAATGGACGATTTTTTTAATTTTTTTAAAGGAGAACCGGTTAAAATTGTTAAACATAATAGTTAAATTACCTTTCTACTATAAGTAGACATAACACGTAAAAATTTACTTATTTGACTATTGCCGTTTGGTTTGATACAAGCCGCCAACTTTTATAAAGAATAATTTTTTTTTTGGGAAATGGGTAATAAAAGGAAATTCCATATGTTGCGAACTTTCCTGGACACACTGTATAATTGGATGTAGGAGAATTGATACAACATCGTTCATTTGGATGTTTTGCAGGACGTACAAACTCTGATGATTCTTATAAAAAACGAAATTTACGTTTTAACTATCCAAATTAAATATTAAATGGTATTCTGACTATTAGAATCTGAATATGTCGGCAAAAATAGTGAACTGAGAGTTTAGTTTTTGAGAAATAATGTGGGAGAAACAAAATAAATGCAAAAAAATCATATTTCGTTTTTCCTCAGGTGATCTAGCAGCCAATGCGTTAGACAGTTTAACAACTTTAATGCATATTAACTAAATAATTTTCGACCGCATCATTTTGCTCTTTTGGTACTGACAGTACTAAATTTTAATGTGCTAAATTTGATTCGTTAGTGTAATTTATGCAGGCTGAAATAATTCTTGCAGGCTGCAATTACTGTAAGCTGCAGATTGAAGAGAGGAATGTTGATTAATATCAATGTATACTTAAAGTTATTATTAATATTAAGTTATTTAAAATTTATCTGCCCCATATTTATTCCGTATAAACCATATAAGAATCGCACACCAATGGTATGACATGGTAGTCAATGTATGTGTTCTGTCCTTAGTGAGAAAAATTTATGGTATTTGTTCTGTTCTAAGTGACTTTTCTTATTTCCTTTTTTATATAATGTACGGTTATCAAATTAATTTGATAATATCTCAGACACTACTAATCTATTAGTTAATGATAATAAATAATTCTGACCTAATCCTTCGATACTTATGAGGTTTAAAATTTCAACTCTATCCTCACTAAACTGTTATTTCCTTCCGTAGCTTACATGCATCACACAACAATTCGAGAAGCGAACAAGCCCAAATTCCTTTAGATCCGGATCGAAGGACCAAATAATTTGCATCATCGTCTCTTCGCATCGATGAACTAATTCTACCACTGAAGACTAAAACCAACAACTTATTCGACTCACCTGAACATCTGGAAAGGTATGAGTGAACCCTTCCGGCATCTTCGATCAGACGTAGACGTAGAAACGCTCACCTCCAACCATCCCACCCAAGAGGGTAGTTCGGATACCATATCGTACCATACACAAGATTAAACAACAAAAATTCACACACCATCAAGCACACAGAACACCAGAATCCCCAGCGACGAGTAATCCAAGCCCTCAGATCGAAAACCTTCGCGAAGTCACCTAGCAACAACCAACTACCTTCGTGTATGTCGCGTATAAGCACGTGTGTCTCTCTTAACCGTTGGGTACCGGCGCGAATTAGTACCACGGGTTCCACAGATGCCAATGGACTGAAGGTAAACTGAAGGAGTGTACGTACGTTAAGTCTACCATCTCGTCTCAGCGACAAAAACCGGTTGGAGCTACTGTGCGCGATGCTTTATCCACGCGATGCTCTTATTCTTCGGATCGAGTACCGAAGAGAAGAGAGTTGTTGAATTGATTGTTTTTCGCATTGTATCGGGGCATGGGCGCCGTTACGTATGGGCAAGGGCGCTTGCCCTCTTTGTTTGTATTGTTTTTAATGTAAGTGTCAAGAAACACAAGAAAATTAAATATTAAATTAAGTTTTTGCAACATAGATGATAGTATTTTGTTGGTCCGGGTCATCTACATTTATTGGCCGCTAAATTCCGTTCAATTGTTTAAAATTTTGAGAGCCTTATCATGGTAGAGTTATTAATATTTTTTAATGTAAAGACGCTACACTTTTAGTTTTTGTGTCTTTCCACTAGTTTCTGATTGTCCGTAGCTGTAGTTTGTAAGAAAATTGTGAAAGTTGCAAGAATTCTTTGTTTGTTTTATAGCAAAATTGTAGTTACTGCGAAAATAACACAAAAATCATAAAACTCTGCACTTTTCGACGTAGACCACTATATACAAAAATAAAGTACACTAAATTTCCTATAAAAGGCACCTTTAAGTGTATTTTTTTGTTGAATGGTTTGGCTACTAGAGCACGCGGAAAAAAAGCCAAATTTGTCTGCTTTATATAATGTGCGTGTAATTACAACAAGCTTAGATTCTGATAAAACTACATTAAATTCACTGCAAATTGCACACATTAATCACTTTTTTTGGCCAGACCGTGTAGCCGCGGGTGCGGGTTTATACTTTATGTCACGTTACGCAAAACTGTTAAGTCAATAGCCTTTCACCAAAAATTGAGTAGAGACCTAAATTATCACTATTTATTTATTACAAACTATATATTACCTCTTTTTAACGAATACTTAATGTTTTAAATATTTTTTTAGTAAGTCTGCGATGCTTAGTGGTTGGACGGCCTGGTTTCCCTTCTGAGATATAAAAAGGAACACAACGTTGTTAGCAATGACTGCAGTAAATTCATTAGTGAATACCTCTCTTATCTGCAACCACTACTTGGGCTTCGGGCTCACTGGTGCGCTCTGAAGGCCCAGGGGGTAAACTCTTCATCTGCAAAATGAAAGGAAACATGATGGTGCATGGGAAACTGCATGAGAATTTTATTAAATTAATAGGTACCAGAGAAGTGGATATTTCAAATGTGTGCAGGAATGAAAATTATCTTGTTTTTTCGACTTGTGTTGGGTTTGTGGTGTGTCGTTCTTTTCGTCCAAATCCTAGTCATCATTAGCGACATATTTTTTCAGGTTGTTACAACATCCAACAGTATTGGCAAAGCCGGGAGCAATATAGGCCAGCCTTCTTACAACCACAATGCCCTATGCAGTCTTTCTTGCATTTACAAAAAAAAAACTGAAGCAGTTTGTCAAGTGCAGGGGGTCGAGGGTGGTGATGGGCTAAAGACCATATCTGTTCTTCATCCACCCCTAACTGTATAGGATCTTTCCCAAACCCCTGCCATGCCTGAACTTGGATGTAGACCCTCAGTGAGTGCTGCCTTGCTGTCTAACTCCAAGTTCAGGCGTGGCTGGGGTTCGTGATATACATCATATACGTTCGTCATATACAGGTGGAGTGCTTCAGTTTATTTCTTGTAAATGCAAGAAAAACTGCAAAGGGCATTGTGGTTATAAGAAGGCTGGCCTATATTGCGCCCGGCTTTGTCAATACTGTGGGAGGTTGTAACAATCTGAAAAAATATGGATTTGGACGTAATGGACGACACACCACAAACCCAACACAATTCGAAACTACAAGATAATTTTCATTGCTGCACACATTTGAAGTATCCACTTTTCTAGTACCTATTAATTTAATAAAATTATCATGCAGTTTCCACTACACCATCAGGTTATCTTTCATTTTGGAGATGAAGAGTCTTCCCCCTGGGCCTTCACAGCGCACCAGTGTGCCTGCACCCCAAGTAGTTGTTGCAGATGTAAGAGGTATTCAATGGTGAATTCATTGCAGTCATTGCTAATAATGTTGTTTCCCTTTCATATTTCAGAAGCCAAACCAGGCTCTACAACCGCCTAGCGTCGCTTAATTTAAAAATTACATAATACATTAAGTATTGATTAAAAAGACCTAATATATAGTTTGTAATAAGTAAATAATAATAATTAGGTCTCTACTGAATTTTTGGTGATGGGCTCTTGAATTAACAGTTTTGCGTAATGTGACATAAAAATAAACACGAATCCGCGGCTACACGATGGGGCCAAAAGAAGTGATTAATATGTGCAATTTGTAGTGAGTTTAATGTAGTTTTATCAGTATCTAAGCTTGTTTTAATTACCCGAACATTATATAAAGTACAAAAATTTGGCATTTTTTTGCGCGCTCTGGCAGCCAAACCATTCAACCAAAAAATACACTTGACGGTGCCTTTTATAAGGAATTTAGTGTACTTTATTTTAGTATATAGTGGTTTACGACGAAAAGTGTATAGTTTTAGGATTTTTTGCAAAAAACGGATGATAAGTCGAAATTATTGAAGTTTTTTACGATTTTCGTTGTGAAGCCATATCCGTGGGAAGTAGCAAAGTTGAAACTCGGATTCAGCACCCCAAAATACATATAGAATGAAAGAAAAAATACTTCTATATTTTTTTCCTGGCCAAAACACCTTTTGACTGGACTATATCTCAACATCACAGGTACGTTGCTGTACACAATCACATTTGCATTGCTAAATACTTGCATCGGTAATGTAAACTTACAAATTTGCCTCGTTTCTTTACAGGTAAATAAACTCAACAATATCATGTATCAAAATAACCAGCGCAATTACTGTAAAGAATTGCAGTTACATTTTAAAAACAAGTTCTGCTAGGACATTACATACGTATACTCTTTCTGTGAATTAGGAATATTTCAACATATCACAAAAAATACAGCAATGTAAGTAGCTAGTATAAAACACAGACCCGATGCAGTCAAAAAATCTGATGTGGACAGGCACATGACTTACTCATACTTTTTAGCAGCGTTTCCCAACGCAAACGCTTATGTCGTAACAATGCTGTCAATAGTATCAAGGATCTGTCAAATCCTTAATCCTTTGTCATACTACGTCTGATAGATACATTTTAAAAAAGAATATTTATTGTTAAATATTATAGGCATCAACAATGTTAATTGACCAATTTGCATAAATTTTTTCAGCTAGATAAATTACGAATTCTACTTTTACAGAAATTTCGGTTTATCAAGTAATCAGCAGCTGTAAAGAAACCCAGATTAATTGTAAAAATTACTTCTGCAATGACAGTATGTACATTAGGGTGTGTTTTTTCAAGTTTTTTTTCGTAATTCAAAATTTCAAGTTGAAAAATAGTTGTCCCTGTGGTGTGGACCCTCATATACCACAAAAAAATGACCCAAATGAATAATATTTAGGTCTCCCGAGGATTTTTTATGAAATATTAAGTGGTTATATTAAAACGTTTAATGACAAATAATTCGAATCTAAATAAACTACAGACGATCTAAATGTTGCATTAAAGTAATATAGTTTTGTATACGGTAATTTAACACTTATTGTTAAGCTTTTTGTATTTGAAAAAGAAAAATCACTTAACCTTTAATTGAAAAAAAAAATTCTAATCCCTAAAGAAAATTATAAACTTTAATCCTTCTGCGGGAGACCTAAATATTTTTCAATTGCGCCATTTTTTTGTAGTATATATAGGTCCATAGGGACAACTTTTTATCAACTTATAATTTTGATATTCGAAAAGAACGCTTTTTCGATACTCCGTAATATACATTTCCTCTAACTAATATTCTGTAAAATTTATGTGATATTGATGTAGATTTACAGGAATATCTAAACATCACAGGGACGTATTATCGTAACAAAAAATACAACCACATACATGAATGGTGTAACGTAAAAAGATACGCTGGTATAAACAACCGCATGTTAATTGTTTTTTTTTCAGGTAAATAACCCTTCTTTTACTTCTTTTTCAGTTTACTTTAATTTTACAGTATTACCATTACTTCCAAGCCGCTTTGGTGTAGTCTATAGCGCAAATTTTGAAGCTTACAGATTTTTTTCTGTATGTAGGATAACTCTTTTCAAACATGTTTTATTTAAAAGGATTCTTATTTGACGTCGCTGAAGAGAAGCAAAACCTGCTTTGCGTTAAAAATGGGATTAATTTTTAAAAAATTCTGTTAATCTTACTCTATCTTCAAATAAGTTAAGTAAAAAAGATTAAGATGAAACTTGTGCTTTCAATAGTACTCTTCTGTAAATGGTGTTAATTTTTCGATTCTATTTTCTGGAGTGTCCACAGGGTGCGTTTCGGGATATGTGTTCCTTAGTTGGTGAAATGTGACAAATAAAAATAAAACAGTAAGACCGTAACCAACTTGTAAATTATTCTGAAAATAGTACGTTTAAAAGTGTAGACAAAAAAGTGATTTTTTTGCATTTCTCTTAAGAAAAGATGGATTGCAGCAAAAGACTAATTTTATCACAAGAGGGGCACGTATGTCTGCTGAAAATAACAAAATTTGCACTAATATTGTTGTGCACTTAGCGCAATGTTACCAATTTACATAGATATTATAGTAGTAAGTAGAATAGAGAGCTACCAACAGGTAGCTAGAGGCTAGAGGTTAAATAAGGAATAAAGAAGAAGTGTACTTATGACACTTTTCCATAATAAAGTTTAGTTGAGTGTGTAATCTTAAGTCTCTCAATGTTAGCACGAAAAAATAAAATTGCCTATTGTTAATATAAAATAGAACACACATTTCTCTAGACAGTTGACAGATTAGACACTATAGCCACCATGTTTGAAAACGAATAATCAAGAAGAATTTCAAGACAATCATGTAAAAGGATATTTTAGTATTTACTAATTTATCCCATACTTATAACTCTTCTTTAGAAGAATTTTTAGACTGGCTTAAGAGCCTGTTATTATGACAATTGATTTGTGCTTGCCCCCAACGGAAAATTGTTTAAGGACGCCCATGTACCGTGAATATTGGGAGGTAGAGGAAAGATGGAAGGAGTCAGCGAATGGCAAAAATAAACGATTGTCGAGACTGTCAGAAATAATAAGCCATAAATAACTTCATTATCTCCATATTTTGTCGGAGCGGTCGCCGGCTCCACCCAGCGCGCAGCCGTACGCCTACATCGCGAACCGACCAATTTATTGCCGCGGTTTAATTGATTCCGATGAGCAACTGCTCCCGAATGCTGTAAATTACTTTTTTAACGATGCTCTTGGGTCTATGGTGTGGACCGTCATACGGTTATTGCAGACTTCAACTCCCCGATATGTCTACGCTATAATATAAAGTAGATTAAAGTGTAATGATGTACCATCCTTCTGTTCTATACCAGTTGCAGTAGATGATGGTGTAGATTATTAATAAGATTGAGGATACATGCAGGTTTTTTAATGAGTTAAAAACGAGTACACACGCTATTTGTATTGGAATTCTAATCTAATCTTGAGAAAACTATGGAATATACCAATGTAGTAAACATCTTAGGATAACATCCATAATTGGCCTTCAAATGATCTTTCTAGTCTATATTAAGTAAAACGAATTCGCCTATTTTTTCTCACCATTTCAGGTGCGAAAAAGTGCCTTCTTAATTGCTTATGGAAAATTTGGAGAAGCCTTTTTGGGCGCGGCCGTCGCCCTACATCAGTAGGCTTACCATACGTCCCTGTTTGACCGGGACAGTCCCGGTTTGACTATGTCCCGGTTCAAATTCTTAACAACCTTTTATATCAGTAATCAGATCAGAACTCAGAAGAAGTACCAATATTGAGTATAGACTGCCAAAGATACACATAGTGAGTTGATGCCGAAAATTGTTTATATCCTTTTTAAAAACGTTATTACATACGTCAAAATATAGATTATCTCCATTACATAAGTCAACCTTTCACGTTCTATAGTGAACAACTTCTAAATCGCAATAATTTGCATCGTCTATCTGTGTAAGTTTGAAATATATTAATAGAAAGGGCTACGGAAAAAAATGTTGACCAAAATTGTTGTATGTATTTCTTTGCTTCATATGTCTAATGGTAGGTAATTAATCGTTGTATTTACCAATAAACTGGGTTTATTGCAATAATAAGATGACTGGTGGCAGCAGAAGGTGTATTATTATTCAAAAATAATTATAACCTGTAATTATTTTTTAATAGAGGCATCTTTTCCGCACGTTGGGATTAAAAAGAAGCTATTTTCTGTATATTTTTTTTTATATATTGGAAGAACAAAACAAGTTCAGCCGATGCTAATTAGGTACTAATTTATTAATGATTCTTGACCGAAAATTTAACATTAGAAAAACTACCAATGATATTTACTACAACTTTTGTGTGCTGACCAAATCTGTTAAATGTACAGTTGCAGAATTATACAGTTTTTTTAGGTTCCAGATTTCGACTTACTTTGTCCTTCCACTAACCGGTGGAATCTTTTTGAAGTTTGGGTTGTTAATTTTTTGGTAACATTATGCATCAAGTACTTAAATTTATATTATATTGCTTGTGTACACAATTTATTAATTTAAACAAATGAGAGTATTTATTAAATAAATAAGTAGCGTCGCTTTTTATGTATAAAGGTTTCAGTGCTTTAAATTTGAAACATTTATCGTAATGTTGTTATCAAAATTCGAGTATTTCGAACAGTTTTCGCGATAACGAACTATTTCTGGCTAATTTTACTCCACTAGTAAGAGCAATATTATTCTGAAAAATAAATTTTGGTATGGAATGCTCCAAATTTTATGAGGTGGTTAAAGCAAGTTATATTATAATAGAAAAAAGTACCGACACGAAAGCGAAAAATACGAGAGGGCTGAAGGTCAATAAGTATTTAAATTGATATATTTTTTTATCCCAAAAAGTCAGCGTAATTTAGACGATCATTTGGACGATGTCGACTTCTAGTTTGGCGTCCATGAAAACAAAATTGAAGTAAAATGTGATAAAATAAGTGTTATCACGACTTAGTTTTGCACAGTTGGTTTGTGAGAAATTACGTATGATTTGGTATTCAAGAACGTTTAGCATCCCAATTGTTAATAATTTTGATATTCCTGGTGTTCGGATGATATATAAAGATGAAATATATAAAAGAAAACATGCAAAGCAACAAAAAGTTAAAATAAAGAATACAAAACGCTTTATTGATTTTTCTAGTTTTTTTATATTTTATTCCCAAAAGTAATACTTGTATTTATCCGTTGCGTGATTTTTCAAAATCTATGAAAAACGGCCACTCGGGCGTTTTTGCTTAAAAATTTTCCAAAACGCGAGCGATTTTTGTGTATTTGTTTCAACATTCCATAGCTGTTTGATTCGTTTCGCTATTGGCTACCGATAACCTCACATTGCAGTACGTATCTACAGAGCTAAGCAATTTGTTGGTCATTATTATCAGCTATACATACAAGCATGGAATGATATGGTAAAATTTGACAGATAGCGCATGTCAGCTACTACGAAAACAGTAAGTAAATTAATAGAGATGATTAGCTTTTCGTTTAAATTTGGCAGTTTGCTTTACCTCTAATTGATTACAGTTTGAGACGTAGCTTAGAAATGTACACCAGTCGGGTCTGCGGACAGCGCCAATGTCAAGAACCACCACCTAACGTCCTAACCTAATATTTTGATGGTGAGATTTCACAAGCAACCGGACGCATAGGATAAGTGTGAGTTTATTACAGATTATATGTAGAACACATTTACTTATTTATTAATAATTTCAGGATGTAAACAAACTGTCGTACAGTAAATAATTACTACTATATTGAAAGACACAGTTGGCATATATGTAACTCAGTTCTACCATACCATAGCCCCTATAACTACGATAACTACACGAAAGCAGAAGTCAAAATAGTGTGCGAATTGACAGAGCGCAAGAGAGAAGCCTAGAATGTGAACATCAACTCATTATGCCAGAAATGGGGATGACTCCAAAGAATATAAACAAGTATTTTTCCTCTAATCAAACATTTAGTACAAGAATTTGAAGGAATGAAAGTATTTTTCGTTATTAACTATAGATTGTGAAATAATAGTATAAAAATATTACTGTAAAGCAACATTTGGGTCTCTGGCAAAAAATATTGAGTAATTTGAACAAGTACGTGTATGTAAATTAAGTCAATGGAACAAATAAATTGTTTCACACCCTACCTATTGTTAAAATTATTCAATTAAAAAAGAAAAAGCACACTCAAACAAAATATAATTTTTTTTTCACTTGCGAGAGATTTTTTTTTTTTTAATTGAGCCTACTTTTTTGGTGGTTATAATGAGTTCATAGAAACAACTTTAAAGCAACTTGAAAATTAATGTATTTGCGGTCTATGGATTCCTACCATCTACCGATTCACTGATCTACTCATTAGGCGGTCTATAGGTCCACTAGTTTAAAGTATTTCTTATGATTATTTATTATGAGTATAGTTTAGCATTAGATAAATATTACTACGTTGAATTATTTGAATTCACAGTCTGGTAGAAAGAAAGCAGGCTCCCGGTTACTGCCGGAAAATTTAAATTGTGAAAATGGGTTTGATGGCACAGAATATGAGCGATGTTGCGATAATAAAGAGGACATTGCTCTGTGATAAATGGTTGGAAATTATGCCCCACATTTTTTCACGAGACATAAACCTTCCCATTGTTTCCGCTGCAATTGAAATTAATTATCGTCTATGAACCCTTTATTATCATTTTTTCCGAAGTTATTTCTTCAGCCCCAGGATGTCATAATCCGCGAGTATATTTCGCCCCACTGAAAGGTTTTAAACTTTAAATATGCCTGAAAAGTTCTATGCGGTGTGAACAAACAAGTTGTAAAACGAATTGAAAAACATTTTATATTTCATATTGGAAGATTTTCTTAGACTAAAGAGAAAAACGCATGTAAAATTGTGTAAAAGCAATTAAAAGATTTGTTTCATTATAAACTGATGTTTTTAGAAACTATAACGTCTATTAAGAATGTGCCCCTGTTGCTAAAAGTGGCCATGGGAAAAATTGAATACAACATTTCTTTTCTTGTGGAATTTTTCTTACATTATATTACTGGTAGTCCACAAGTACCATATTGTGAAGACACACACGTCCAAACGATTGACTAAATTCAAATATAACTAGATATGAATATACGGACACCCAATAGCTCAGTTGGTAGAGTTTTGTGCTAGCGACACAAAGGTCGCTGGTTCAAATCCATGTTCAGCTGTAATTTTTAATTTATTGAAAATTTACATCCCGCCTGTATATCACCATTTACTATATATAAATTCAAATAGTTGGATCTTAAACAAATTGTAATATTTTCCGTCAAATATAGTCAATATGAAATAAATTCAAATATGGTTGTAGTGGAACCATCTACATCTGGTATTCTTTTTTTTCAAAACTTCGTAAAAAAACGCGCCATTTGAATTGAGACGGAAGCCTTAAATAGCAGTCAAGTCAATACAATCATATACACACTGGAAGATATGATTTTCAATTTCTGTATGTTGCTGTTAATGACAAAAATAATACACTGAGAATGTATAAAATCATATTAACCTGAATGGACTGAAAGCTCCATCCGCTTCTGACTGATCCTGCTGTAACTCATAATCTATCAATCACAAATTGCTAAATAAATAGCTGGTACTATATAATATACCACGAGAAATTCCTGCCATGCCTGATTTCAATAATATTAACTCCTGTGTTTGAAGGCGCATAATTCTAAAACTACATAACAGAAAGAATGTAAATAAAGTGTCTCATACTCCTGAATCATGTCTAAATAAGTTGTATGACTGTCAACATGTTTTGCCTCTCGGTGTAAACATGAGCGCGAGAGAAATGAGAAAAGTTATCTGATTTTTGCACTTTTATATTAACGGTCGTTTTTCCGATTTTTTTCCTCGTAAACCGTTTGCCACAAAAATTTCAATTTTTGTTCAGGTGGCATTTAGAGCCTCTTCTATAGATTGGCGTTCTTGTTTCTTCAGCTTTAGTGTAATAATGCTTGCGAACAAGATTTTCAAGGAAGCGGATATCTCAGTAATAAATATATGCATGATAGCGGGATATGCACGTAAACAATCATATTTTATTTAATGCGACTATAGAAAAATAATTAAATAATAAAAAAAAATTAAAAAAATAATTATAAAAAAATAATTAAAGTAATTTTTAAAGCGCTTTAATATGAATGATATAAATTTCGTGCAGCGCGCACTACGTCAATCGTAACGGTAAATGGAAACGTAGCTGGGACAGTGGAAGATTATTTACTATTAGTACGATACGTTCAGAACAATTTAATTACGGAATTTTGAATAGTAGTGAGAGTTAAATATTGATAATGGATTTAGATGTACAATTAATTATACTCGCATCCCATTCGACTGCCTTGCACCAAAACCTACAAGCGAAAGAAGCCAAACTGCACAAAATATTGTTTATGTTTATTTCGGTCTTAAAAATTAACAGATAGTCGGAATGCTACTAAATTCAAGGCATTTGTATTGCAGGATTATAAGGATTATTTGCATGCTAACTGCGTTGTCCTGCTAGCTTCGTTACTGAGATATCGGTTTCCATCTAAATCTTGTTCACAACATTTATTACAGAAAAACTGAAGAAAGCAAAAACGCCAATCTATAGGGATGGTAAGTGGTTTACGAGAAAAAAAAATCGGGAAGGCGATCGTTAATTTTAACCTGTTAGTGACGTTTAAGAAACGTCAAACATCATGCCTACCTACGGTACAAATTTCAATCATGTCTACCAGAGATCATACCTTATTCTGCACGCGTAAATGATATTATATTATTATGTGCATATGATGTTATGTATGTGAACTATCTCCAACACATCAACTTTTGTCGTAATGCCAAAAAAGCCAAGTGATAAAATATTACAGTAGATACAGAATGTAGTATGTAATTTTTATAGTATGTAATGTAATTTTTATAGTAAGCAAATTATTCGACCTTTCCAAAATAAAAGAACACATCCAACCAATAACAAAAAAACAATAAAAACAAACACATTCCAGCAGTTAGTCGATCTCACGCCACTTGTATGTCTTTCTCGAGCATGCAAATAACCATTCCCCGCATCTAGTAGGCGGCGAGAGACCGCTGCTATTCCAAAATCAAACCGGGTCATCCGCCACAAGACAATCTCCTCCATGCCAAGCTAACAGTCTACGGGGGGACAGCGGGGGTGGTCTGAGGAGTTAATAAAAGTAATGCAACCGGGGAGCCGCTACATATCTCGATTTGGAGAGCTTGTCCAACCTCCCAGCTCCACCCCCAAGCAGAGCAACCCTGATTAAAATTTACTGTTGCCGCAGAGCATTCGCCAAGCGGGTCGGTCAGGCCGCCAGCCAAATTTTCGTGACTGTGGCGCCGCCGCGGCGCTCAGTCAAAACAAATGAAATCGCTGTGGAGTTCATTTTTACGTCCATTGTGCGGACGTAACTGAAATGGGGTGACGGGAGGCGAGAGGGTTGTGCTGATATAAAAGTTGTATTAATGAAGTTCCATAGTTTTGGTAAGCGGTCTTTTTGGGTCGTCTGTAACGGGTGAATGGGGATAGAGAAAAGGATTTAGTGGACGTTCAAGAGGATTAATTTCCAGTTCAGGGAAAACAATGAGCCGGGTCGCGTCTCTTGAAATTTTCGGGGGGATCCTTTTTTTGGCGAGTTAAGGATTTATCTTCGGGGTGGTTTTTTGCTCTTATTATAGTATTATCAATCTAAAAATATGATGATTAATAGATTTCTTCGTTTTTGTACAATTTTCCTGTTAACTTTTTCTTAAAATACAATTTTATAACTATTTGAAGTTTCTGATTGAGAGATTAATTGCGTTACCTACTTTAAAAACGTTTTGATTGAGAGGTTATTTGTCTTGCTCTATTTTTACTGCAACTATGTTTTATTAAATGGGTACTTATATATTCTAGTATTATAATATGCATTGTTGACCGCTGCTTTATCACACAGAAAAGTAATGTCACGAAACAAGAGAGAATTGCTTGGATGAAGTGGTTGGTAGGTTCGTATATTGGCGAGAGATTATTATCTTCAACTAAGAAATTATTTTCTTGTATCTATGTATTTTCTTGTATATATATATATTTTCTTCGTCCAAGTGATTATGCACTTGAATCGAGTAAGTAAGTTCAAAAAATTACGTTTTCTTGATTCGAGTAATCACTTTTCTGTGTGTATGATTATTTCAGCAAAAAAAAAAATACGTAGGGCATTAGTCTTAGATACGTTCAAAAATAATGACTTGGAACAGTTGTTGGTGTTGTCAAGCGTTGGTGAATATTTTTTACTTCTTAATTTTAAAAGGATCCATTTAGAAAAGCTTTTTAAATAAATATATTCAAACATTAGTCCAGTCTGGGATAAACAAAATCCGCTACAACATAAACATTCGGCTCTTGACTTAGCCGCTTCGCTTCGCTTAATATGACATAAAATATCAACCCGATCTCGCGGCTACACGGTTTGGCCAAAATATGTGGTTAAGATGCGTAATTTACAGGGAAATCAATGTAGCTTTAGCAGAATCCTAGCCTCTTTAACTAACTGGAAAACTGGGTTTTACATAAAGTAGGAAAATTTGGCCTTTTTTCAGCACGCTCTAGCGGCCAAACAGTTCAACCAAAAATACGATTGTTGGTTTACTGAATTTTTTGTGGAGGGAGCTTGACTTAGTGGTTTTGCACAGAAGTTTTACCAGAATTTAAGAGTTTTTGTAATTACACAGACATTACATAAAGTAGGAAAATTTGGCCTTCTTTCATCGCTTTCTAGCGGCCAAACCATTCAACCAAAAATACATTTCAGCGGTGCAGGAAATTTAACGTTCTTTATTTTTATAGGATGAAAACTTGCACCTGGAAAAGTGCAGTGTCACTTTTTCGCTAAAAACTGAAGAAACGTCGAAAAATTTGTGTTTTTTGCGATTTTAGTTGTGAAGCCACATCCGTGGGAAATAGCAAAGTTAAAATTCGGATTCAGCACCCCAAAAAACATACAGAGAAAGACAGAAAAAACTTTTATGTTTTTTTCCTGGAGCAGGCGCAAAGGATTTGACTGAACCACATTGCTTTACTTACTTCAACCTCCTCTTTCATTTGTCGTTAGCCTTGAATGTTTCATAAATACACACTTCCTAAATACGTTGGCTTTGAACCAGGGTTACCGACGTTTCGATTTGAGACAGACTGTACTGAATTCAATGGCCAAACCCCGAGTCTCGCGTTTGATAAATTGATTGATAACTACAACAAATTTGTATACATAATTAATTATAAAAATAATACTCAATAAGCTTTTAAGTCTAGAACATCAGATTTCCTATAGATCTAATTAAACAAAAAATAGCAACACATATAGAACAAGTCATTAGGGTATGCTTTATCTCCGAAATATGAATTTAACCGCAGAAATTGAGACTTAAGTTTAGTTTTATAACAAAATTAGTATCGAAAAGCCTTAAAAACTAACTGAATTCCCAAAATTTTAATTCTACCGATTGTTTTGATTTGCGTTCTATGGAAAACCGAACATACCAAAATTAGTTGTCCATTGTTCGATTTTTATTGTTGGCGAGTGTTTATTGGTTTCCGGTTAGACCAAACTGGTTGGAAATTTGAGAAAGGTTCTGAAAACTACACTCAAAAGTTTTGATTTTAATTTAATTATGTGGTAAATTGATAATTTTGTTTCAATAAAAACACAAAAAAAAACAGTAACACATCCTCAAAGAAAAAATGTTGACAAAAAAAGAAGCTTCTAAAACCACACATAATTAGTAGAAAAATAGAACAATTTAATAGACAATATTAATAAACCTAAAATATATTGTCAAATTTGGCACGGCCTGAAATAAATTTACTTATATCTATTATAATTCGCCATGTAACAATGGCTTTAAGATAAAAATATTTTAGAAAAGATCATCTACATGAAACACACTCAATATTTCAATGAAACCCGTATTAATTTGGTTTGCTCGTAATGGTGATTGTCAAGATCAGTGATCTGAAACGATTCTCAATCAATCATGGTCTCTTTTACTGCCTATCAAAATGGAAGTCAAAAACATATGACTCAAAAATAGGTCAAAAATAAAAGCAAGGTTTATGATAAGTTGGTGTTAGCAGTGGGATTCAGATCATATCACATCCCGTCGAAGCTTCTGAGATCAAAGAATTCTTTTTACTAGTCAAGTTGTACATAGAAGTGAGGAATTGCGGCGTTTCTCAAACTATGGCTTTGTTCAAGTACAGCTACCAAATAAATTAAACATAACTAGAATTAGGACAAACGACGTAATAAATTTGAATCGGAACTCTCCTTATTGACGTCAGTCAGGATAAAGACCGACTTGGCAGCGTTGCTAATATTCATTCGTGTCAGTGTGATCAAAAATGCTGGAAGCAGAACAGAAACAGACGAAAATAGACATTCATGACGGTCTCAGGGTTGACTTAGAGGAGGAAATGAATGATGAAGTTTGAGCAAGACAAGACCAAGGAATGGGTGATGAGGATAACCAGAAAACCTTCTCAACATAGTCCATCACACGGATGGTTTGTAGTAGGCTTGTTGAGAATTTGGTAAAGAAGGCAAATGTAGCTCATTGGAGGGTTAAGAAGTGATCCCATGCCGTGGCCCTCTACCCCTGCAGAGGGATTCTATCTTCATTTGGTTTCATTTTGGTATATTGATAAAAATTTATGCAATAATCCTCCCGTAACTTGATCACTTTTTCTCCGTTAATGAACAGCTGACGTACCAGTTCAAGATCTAACAATACACCACCAGGGATCAGCCATATGGTTCCAATACCTACTCCTGTTATCCGAAATATGACTCTAAACTACAATAAGCATCACATTATCAACAAAATTATCACCAAACCACCCTAATTACCACCTTCCATCTCCACCATTATCATACCCTCAGACCAAACGGGCAACGGCGTGTAAGAAACCCCCTCGGGGTTTACCAACCGCACCAGGCCGCAGATTTGATTTTCAGCCTCACGCACGCGAGTATCGGATATCGTAGAAGCGATCTGGCGCGTGTGTACGTTCCGTCGCAGCTTTTTAGCATCGATGGGAATCCCCTAGCGAGGCGATAGACACGAGACGTGCATTTCGCCGGATGGCGGCGAGGCGCACGGAACGCACTCAGATAAACGTCAATCGGCCCCCTCGCGGGGATTTCACGAACGAGTGACGGCGCGGCGCGCGGCAGAGGAACGCCGAACAGGAAAAATCTATCGCTGGAAGCCGCACGGTTACACCTAAATGCGAATGTGTGCGATGGGAGGGCGAGAGCCAAAAAGGAAGGGAAATCTCTTACATATCTATTCGTTCCGAGATGTTTGGGGTGTGTGGATGCTTGGGGTAAAGGGGGGTGAGGTGGTTGATGGTGGTTGTTGGTGTATTATTGGGGAGGGTAAACGTTGCAGTTTGGGGTGTTTTGTGATTATGTTGGTTAGGGGAAAGATGCGTTAATAGTCTTGTTGATAAGGAATAGTTTTAGTCGATTTTGTTCCCAACTAATCACTGTGGCTTAATGAAATTTATTTAAATTATCTGATTAATTTGTAAGCTAGATACCTATTGCAATCGAAACAGAATTAACCAATTTCTTCTGCAGTGAATGGTCTCTAATAAAAGCTGTTCCACATAATAAGTGAAATTTTTAAATAATTATATCATTTATAACGATTTGAAAACAAGAAAAAGGTGTAAAAAGTAGATCTTAAAATTCAAACAGCAGCCATTTTGTCAATTTTCAACTTTTTGAACTAAATGTTACTTCAGCCTCCAACTAATTTTATCTAGGTTCACAACGTTTTTGAAATTTCGTTCATTTTTATAGGAGCTATCATGCACGTCGTTGAGGAAAGCCCGTCGCGCAGAACCTGATTCTTCCTACAACGGTGTCCACTTCTTGCATATAGTTTTTTGGCACAATTTCTTTTTGTACGCTAAAGTATAATACATATAAAGCAAAAGAAACAATATTGATATCTCTTACAATTTATTTGATAAACTGTCTCAAAGTGGAGCTACTTTTTAGGTCTCTACATGACAACCTTCCCTTAAATCTACAACAAAATTATAAAAAGACACGAAATATTTAATTTAACATCTTGTTAATATTTTAGTTTTTGGAGTTCTACGCTTTTCAACAAACCTTTTTTTTGCGACGATTGTACCAGAAATAAAAGGGAAATCGTTTAGAGGGTCTAATAAAATCAGGAACAATTTTAAAGTTTAATATAACAAAATATTAAAATAAACGTGATTTTGCTAATCCTAAATATGTTGTTTTAATAATAATAATCCACGCCTTAACATCTCCCAACAGCTTTCGCCACTACGGGGGCATCGGCAGGCCCGAATTATCATTATTATGGCCCGCGTCTGTGGCACGTCTTAAGTTGTTTGGCTTTCAGCATTCGCCGTGGAGTAAAGGAAAACCACAGAAAAACCTTTACTTTGAAAGCAGGGCGTTGGATTCGAACCAACGTCCCCCAGACTGATAGCCAAGCGCGCTACCACTCGACCACAGTCTGGCTGAATAGAGCTGAATTGTTTATAACTGAACTTATTCGGTTTTGTTCCTAAGTTGGTTTCTACCTTTATTGACCCAAATGGAAGGGTACAATTATTTCCCTGAAATTTATTTTTTTTACGAATATTTTAAAGAAAACATGATTCAGAATTGTAAGAAGTTGAGAAACATGGATTCTGTGAATGGCATCCGGACCCAAAAAGTTACTGTTACAATGACGTAATGTTGACATTTGGCTCATTTCTAGCGGCTCTACTAATTAACCGGG
Source organism: Melinopterus prodromus (assembly GCA_964023965.1). Classification (NCBI taxonomy): domain Eukaryota; kingdom Metazoa; phylum Arthropoda; class Insecta; order Coleoptera; family Scarabaeidae; genus Melinopterus; species Melinopterus prodromus. Next base: position 10,086,681 of record OZ030397.1, read on the forward strand.
ATTTTGCTCCTTTGAGTTATGGGTGGTGTATACTCTGGGGATTACTTGTATGATAACATGTATATGTTAAAAATAACGTTGAGGATGCAAAAGTTATTGTTTATCTTCTTCTTAAAAACACATTATATTAGTTCCTTCCATGAGTTCCTTCTGTTATTTCCATGTATAGGGATTGGGCCTTTCAAAAAATTGTCAGTTAAAGAAATCTGTGGATAGAATATTAGAGACAAGTACCTAGTTTTTAAAATTCAGATTTAAATTGATGGTTAATCTTTTAGATTAGTTTCCATATGTTAAGCTGAAAGAAGGCTGTAAGTTTAGTTAATACTTTTTACTTAAATCATAGCCAATATTCCATACATTGGGACTAATGACAATACAAAGGGCTAATGAGGTCTAGGCATACTGCTTCCTACGATAAGACATGACACTGTGGATTCAATTTGCTGCAGTAATGAACAAAAAATTGTTTAATTATTATGTGATGTTATTTATGATCTGAAAACAAAAAAATATAAAAATTTGTAAAAGTTTACAAAAGGTTACAAAAGGTTACAAAAGGAACATTAAAGTTAAAACTTCTGATCCAAAAACGAAAAAACTGGGAATTCATACTGACCTGTTACGAACTACTTGAAAATAACCAAGTTTTCATCTTTTCTTAATTTTTTCTCTCTCCACAGGGATTGTTGAACTTAGGCCACAAAAATGACGTTGCTTCTACCGGTAAGTAATTTTGCTGCAGGAAGTAATTTTTTCAATATTGCTAAGGCGGGTGATAATCTTGTTGAACTTATTTACTTGTCCTGAACAATCATTAAAACTAATTGATGTACTATACTTCTTATAATTCGATCCCGTGGGACAGCAGCCAGTTTCAGCCAGCATTGCGAACGAAAGTTTTACCAGTGCTTCTGGTAGTAAGATAATTCCTGCACAGAATTTGAGTCTAGAAACTGTATTCCACATTTATTGGGATGGCAAATTGAACAGCAAAATGTTTTCAATTGATTTAGGCATTATATAAATTATTTGAAGCTCACGTAAGTGTCTTTAGTTTTTAATTATGGCTTTCGTTCTTTCAGAATTTACAGCTGTCATATCTTTTTTCTAAAATTTTTGTTATATATGATAACATTGATTTCTTTACTGTTTACCGAAAAAAATAATTAAAATTAGTCAAATATTATAATATTTATTATGTCAATGTATTTAAAGAAACAGGCAACAAAATCAATCAGTTTGTAACCCTACCTTGAAATAATATTTTCTGTTTGCTATTTGTAACAGACAGTTCAGACTCTATCTTAAGTGTTAGTATAAAACAAATCTATAGTGATAATTTGAAAAAAATGCCCAAAAACGCGAATACAGACATTATTTACGACTCATGAAAGTCATCTCAGACTTTCCATTTACAAAGTCTTGAATAAACGAAATACTATAAGGAGATTATGACTATACAGAAAAGACGGTACAAAACAGAAATAAAGAAAAAATATTCCGCGTCCTTTTCGAGGAATATCGCGCGCCTTTATTAAATTAGAACACTTGGGGACCTCACGAAATCGCGCGCAACTTTAATTTGTAAGTAGTTTACTTATTCATTTGAAGTAATTTCACGGGAAAGGCAAGTTTCGCCAATTTGAAATCTTTTAGACTTTTCACAGTGGATCCGCGAGCTCTCTTAGAACTCTCTTGTCACGTTGATGCAAATTCTTTTAATTTCAATGACAAAGCCCGAAGTCGGTGTGGTGTGAGGTAGTAGCCAGCGCGAATTGTAACAGAACTTCCCGAACGGAATAAATTAAAACTTTAGCCGGTCGCAAAAAGTGTGGAAAAGAAGTGGATGGCGGTCCTTATTGCTGCTTTCGTGTCGACTCGAAGTTCACGCGTCTACTTATTCTTCATCGATGTTTTATAGTTCAAGAATTGCTGTCGTTACCGTAAAGGTGTACAATTTCAGTTTTGAGAACGATTTGAATTACATAATTTGGTATCTTGCTAGACTTGTTCTTAGCTATAAATATTTTTTTTTGTGACAACTGACACCAAACTAGCGAATCAGGTACACGCAAATAACATTATTTTTCTTCCGAAATATATCTGAAAATATATACTTATCTGTAAATTGCAGAACTTGAATTTCGGAAAAAAGAGACAAGTTACATATATCCATTTTATTTTATTGAATAACATATTTTGAAATCAAAGTAAATAACTGACCTCAGTATATATTTTACGGCAACCCCCTAAAACAAGGACAGCAATTCTACAATTATGTGTGCTTTCTACCAAATAAAACAAAAAGTTTTTGACTCCCTATTAGTTTTCACCATTAATAAATAAATCAATTACTGACAACCATAAACCAACAGTAAGGATAAATAAATAATTTTTCAAACAAAAACAAGGTTGCTGAATTATGAGAGTTGACAATTATACATCTTCATTATAGTCTTCATTTATACGTCTAAGTGCTTTCCATAACTCCAAAGTTTATTTGACGTAATAGTCCGTTGAATGATTTACGTGTTCAAAATGGTTATCGAAATGTTAAAATCATTGGAATTCCCAGTGGTGTCATCAATGTAATAGCACAACCCGCAAAATATATAGTCTGTCTCACATTTTAACCCATTTGGTTTTCTATAAGCATTTACAGTGAAAAGTTTCATATCATTTTTCTAATTCCTTAAAAAGTTACAGTTGTTTGAAATGGACCACATAAAACTTCTTACTGAGAAAAATATTTTCTTCTTAAAAAGTCAACAGTCAAAGTTTCATGAAGATTTATTTGCTTTAACCTTTTATTCAATTTGTTTTGATTATATTTAAATACTACATATTATTTGATCAATTATTATCTACTTTCAATATTATTATTTATTATTGTAGGCATTTTTCCTTCGCTTTCGCAGTGTTAAATATGGATTTTCTTTACTTTTGTTTTCCTGTGTTTTATTAATATCACTCGAACTTGAATTGAAATAACAAAGTCAATATGAAAGTTTTTACTCAGAATGACACTTGCTTCCAAAAACTGTGGGGTATATAGTGGAACAATCTGTATATGCTAGGCTTACTATTTGTCTCCGAAATTCAAGTTCGAAAGCAAAATTTCCAAAGTTAATGGGCGTTTTGTGGATCAATTTTCAGGATTTCAGATAAATAAAAATTTTAATGGTTATTGTGAGGCTATTTTAAAGTTTGGACATTTGGACCAAATCTAGTACATTTGCACCAAATGTACCAAAACAAAAAATCTCGTTTTTACATATTAACCTCATATTTTCCTTGGGAAAACCTAAACCTTGGGAAAACTTACTAGCCCGAATACATGGATACAAATCCGTCGACCTTATATACAGGGTGAGTTATTAGTATCCCGGCGGTCGATAGCTATTAAATTGTTAGAGAAAGCAAAAAATGTTTAACACAAAAGTTGTTTGACTCACAGTTTCTATAACGTAAAATTATTTTCATTTATACAGGGTGTTGCATTTAGGCGTGACGGAATGTATGTACAGTTTTTTAAATGGAATGCCCGGTATATTTTATTATTATATCAATACTAATAAATTTGTTTATCCAAGCGTATAGGTTGCTAACTGTCAGCGTTAACAGTACCTGAAATATTCAATTATTTCCCCAAAATATGCCCGTTGCAGGATCATCTTTAAAACTATGTAAAAACGGAATTTTTGCAGATTTTGCCGTTAAACTATGTCAGACAATAGTCAAAGCCAGTAGATAGATAATAGTATCCAAAGATATTAGATTCACTACACAGGCTGCTCATAAAACTTAGTAAATTTTGATGTTTTTCAAATAGCTATTCCGTGAGTTGTTTAAAAGGAACACCCTATATATTATGTGCTAGTTGAATTGACCACGCACCCCCCGAGTTCACTTTAATTTATGTTAACTATGCTATATGTCCAATTGTAGTATTTTTCGTGATATTTACAATTTAAAGAAAAATGTGTAATATTAACTAATAATGCCATTATTTCTTTGTTATTTTTTGTTACTCTCTCATTTGTAAATCAGTAATACTGTATTAAAATACAACTTAAAATAACGGCAATTAATACTATTAGCATTTATTAATCATAGAAACAAACAATAATTGAGATCTAACGACAGTCAATAAGTTATTTCTGTCAAAATTAGTAACAATATTTGTCATTTCTCTGAACGATTAGTTATAATTATAGCAAAGCAGAATTAATTAACATGATCTACATTTATGGCGAAACCGGCAGAAATACCTTAGTAGCATCCAGAATGTATGCACAGCGATATCCGGATAGACGGTATCCCTAACCAAGTGTTATAAACTGGGTTTGAATGCAATTTGAAGAAACATTATGGTAATATTAATTACCAGCACAAAACAAGAACTAAAACGGTGACCAAAGAGGGAAGAGGAGGTCCTACATTGTTGCCACCAAGGTCCCCAGACGTCAACAAACTAGATTTCTTTTTATTGGGATATGTGAAGGAGCTGGTATACCAATCAGCACCTACTACACCAGAAGACATGAAACTTTTCGTATAACCAATGTTTTTGATAACTTTAGAGTAAATAAGAGGTACGCCTAAATGCAATACCCAGTATAAATCAAAATAATTTTACATTATAGAAACTAGTGAGCCAAACAACTTTTGTCTTGAAAAATTGTTTCTGTCTCTAACGATAGTAGTAACGATAGTAGCTATCGACCGCCGGGATACTAATAACTCACCCCGTATACTTACTTATTTTCATCACCTTATTCTTGAACATTTTCTTATCTAATGCCATCAAATTTGTATGATATCATAAAGATATTAAAAAAATATTTAAATCAACCAGAAAAATAGAAGATTGCTATTGAAAATAACGACACAATAATTAAATCATGACGTTTTCAAGGATTTTTAAAAATAATTAGCACTTTCCATTTTAATAAAGTTATTATTCCATATTTTTGTTAGTATTTGGTCATTAAGTTAACGGAAATTTTTTCGAAATTGTGAGTGTGAAGGTGCTTTTTGGTATAGTTTTTACAACTATTACGCAAATACAAATAAGCAACACCCATTTGCACACAGGAACTTTGTTTGTTATGGTAGAGTATATCAAGCGTTTGCCCGAAGGCATTTCCATCCATTCATCAACGCTAATTTAATTTAAAATAAAATACTCCATATACACTCATATAGTTTTAAGTAAAATTATGGGAGTTACTAATGTTCCTAATTTTCTTGTAGGGAGCAAGTAATTATTAGCAAGAAAAATGAAAATACTTACTATATGAAATTAAATTATTAATTATGTTATGGTTTTATAGCTTCAAGCACTATGATTAATAGTACACTTAAAAGCTTTTCTTTAATATTATCAGCATATCCTGCACAAACTATAAAATAATATTAAAGCTCATATTAGGCACCTATTCCTATTCGATATCTTAATATAACAAACGAGTAGTAAGGATAAAAATCACTATTAAAATATAACGTATTAATAATAATGAATAGCAGTACTCAGAAATATTCGATGAGCATAATAATTAATTAGTCTTGCTAAATGTAGACGGTTGCATTATGACGTTTCAAGATGGTGGTGCCCTGAAATTTTTGATTAAAACAGAACCTGTTTCTCTGTCTCTCGTTTAAACAACATTAATCATACACATACATACATGAGAAAATTGAAACATTTTCCTCAGGATTAGATAAGCGATCGCAGCAAGATATGAAAACATCAATTGCGTGCGCCACAATGTCCGATTTCACTTAACTGATAGTAATTAAAACTATGAACGCAATATGCATCATCAATATGCATCTGCTCAAGCAAATTGCGTAGATCTAGTCTCGAGTTCAAACATCCGGCACAATAATTTACGCTCGAAATAATAATAAATGCCCGGTAATGAAGATAAAAGATGGCACGGACAAGGCGGCCGATAAATCAGAATGCTGCACGCTGTGCAACGCACATCAAACACGTATCAATCGGCATATATCTATGTTACCCTACGTAGCTATGTGTGTACTACAATATATATTGTAATGCCTCGCCGGCATTCCAGATTTCCATCTGCGGCTTCCCGTGCGGTTCAATGGGTATAACGAGTGTTCGAAATATATATCTACGTACGTTCTCTCGTCCCGCACAAGCGACCCCTCGCGGAACGTATCCGTACCACAGAATTTCGATCAATGAACCGTTTACACAAAATAATATCAGATAATGATGCGTTCGTGTTGTCTTTCCACTAGGTGGATTATGCTCAGATGTTATAAACAATACGTATTAAATGACTGGATTTTTAGTATAGTTGACATATAACTTAGTCACGTCACGTCTGGTTCAAAACTTGCTTACTAATTTGCTGATAGGGTAATACTGCGCGAGGCGTGGTGATCTATCAGGTGAGTAACAATGTTTAACAGTAAAATATGTAGCAGCAACTTTAAAGTTTCTGTTTTTAAAAATTAAAACTGTCTTTAAAGTTATTGTTCATGAACGCCCAGCATCTTCAATAATTATTCTTGAAAATTTGGTTTAGTATTAAAGGGTTTTATATCCACAGAGCTTGGATAATGTACAAACTATAAGCAAAGAAAAATTTGCAAAATAAATCAAAATGTGCAGTCTTTTTCGGTTAATTTGCTTGGCGTCTATTTAATGCATTAAGTAAATATATTTACTATATTTATTAAGTTTTTAATAAAATTATATATTATATATAAAAACTACTTGGTGACTATATCTACATTGGCAATGAAGAAATTGAGATTTAAAATTACAATGATTCTCTCAGAGGGAATTTTTCAAATTTATTACTAGGTTGCAATCTAACCAATCAGGTAGATTGGCTAGATTGCAGACCAATTTGTTGATTAACAATAATTTCTGTTGACTAACACTAGCGAGATTAGCAGCCCCAATAGGAAGGACATACACTACGGTTGCAAATGTTGCTGATTTAGTGAAAAATTCCAAACGTCAACGTTCGTCACTTTAGAATCTGGTGAAACTAATTAATTTCAAGTGAATTGAAAACAAACTATCACAAACTTTTAAGATAACCAAAGGATAAAAAAATCATGAAAAACAACATAACAATTAAATAGAATTAAATTAAATTCAAACTGCAAATTAAAATAAATGTGTATGTATGTAAAAAAAATTCTTAATTTGAAGTTCAGGAGTTACTGGTTATATGATTATAACTCAAAAGTGATGCATTTTATAGAAAAATTATTGCGAAGGCTCTACTTTACAGCAGTGGTGTAAAACTGTATTATGGGCGCGGATCAGAAAATTCTGATCGAAACTTTGGCGAGCCACATACAAAAACCTCAAAAAATGATTGACTGATATTACAGTTTTTGTTCTTAATTTAAATTTTTCATTTTAAAATAAAAAATCTGATGTGGCCAGGCACATGACTTTATCATACAATATATAAAATTAATAGTTTAGCTGCATGAGAATCTATTTGACTGAGATAAATCGTGTGTGCATTAAAATTAAACTAGTTAGCCAGGATTTGACAGATATTTTGATAGTCAATAGTATCAATCGAAGGTATTGTCAAAGCATCAGCATTTGACACTACCTACTGTCATCAGAATAATAGTTGTTTATCTCACAAGTGCCGAAAGTACGGAATAGCACAACGAGCACGTGAGCGAGTCGCGCTATGTTGTTTTCGGCAGGAGTGACATCAACGTTTTTTGTGTTGCTTTTTGAGAAATACGTATTTTAAAAAAATTTTAAAAATGGTTATATTTCGGTATAGAAAATGTTAGGTTGATACCACTTCTACGAAATGTCAGTTTAAAAAGCTAATTCAAATTCTGACAGATATATATTCGTTCATGACACTGTAGATGACGTTCCATAGCGGTTCTCCGAGTGTGACAGCGTGGTGACAGCCATAGACATTTCTGTGGTGATAGCACAAAAAAAATATTTGTCAAAATCCTGGCTACTATGTAGTTTCCTATCAATGCAGATGCGACCGATCTCGATCAAATAGAATTTGCTCTTGCAGCTAAACTATTAATTTTACCAAAAAATGTTATAGGCATAAATTATTCAAAATTTCCTCTGCTTTAATTTATTATTTAACTATTTTGACGAAATTACAGAAATGGCGGCTCATCTGCAAAATCGTTGAAAAATGCTAAGAGTAAATAGCCGGTTCCTTTGGACCCTTTTGAACCAAAAGCTTTTCAGCTCTAAGTTTGGTCATAAAACTTCTAAATATGAACTTTCGTCCCGATACCTTTAGTAGTTTCTCCGGAATCGTCGTCACAAAAATCGAGTACACACATACGCACACACACACACACACACATACACACACACACACACACACACACACAGACATTTTTTTGTACCTTGGTCAAAAATGTTCAGGGGACCCATAAAGACCTATTTCCGCTAAAATCTCAATTTTTTTTTTCGGCATGATTACAATACTTTACCATACTACGTATGATAAAGTAAAAAGTAATTCAAATTCTGACAGATTTATATTTGTTCATGACACATCCCTACCAACATACTAAAATAAAACTACACTCTTCGCTATACTTTATTTATAATTTTCTCAATGTATCATTTTTAGAATTAGATATAAAGACGGGTTGATATTTCTTATCAACAAACAATCAAATTGGTGATCTTATTTTATTTGAAATTTGTATTTTATAATTTTGCGCACTACAGCGGCACGTTCCATAGTGGTTCTTCAACCTCTAATGAGATCAGCTGTTTTCGAATGTGACAACACAAAAAAATATTTGTCAAAATCCTGGGTACTATGTAATTTCATATCAATGCAGATGCGACTGATCTCGATCAAATAGAATTTGTTCTTGAAGGTAAACTATTAATTTTACCAAAAAATGTTATAGGCATAAATTATTCAAAATTTCCTCTACTTTAATTTATTAATAGACTATTTTGTCGAAATTACAGAAATGGCGGCTCATTTCCAAAATCCTTGAAAAAGGCTTACAATAAACTAAAAAGCTAAACTATTAATTTTACCAAAAAATGTCATAGGCATAAATTATTCAAAATTTCCTCCGCTTTAATTAATTATTTAACTATTTTGACGAAATTACAGAAATGGCGGCTCATTTGCAAAATCCTTAAAAAAGGCTTAGAATAAACTACCAGTTCCTTTCGACCCTTTTGAACCAAAAGCTTTTCAGCTCTAAGTTTGGTGATAAAACTTCTAAATATAAACTTTCGTCCCGATACCTTTAGTAGTTTCTCCGGAATCGTCGTCACAAAAATCGTTTACACACGCACACACACACACACACACACACACACACACACAGACATTTTTTTGTACCTTGGTCAAAAATGTTCAGGGGACCCAAAAAGACCTATTTCCGCTAAAATCTCAATTTTTTTTTTCGGCATGATTACAATACTTTATCTTACTGCGTATGATAAAGTAAAAATCTGATGTGGCCAGGCACATGACTTTATCATACAATATATAAAATTAATAGTTTAGCTGCATGAGAATCTATTCTATTGAGATAAATCGTAGGTATTGTCAAAGCATCAGCATTTGACACTACCTACACTACGTCATTAGAATAATAGTTATTTATGTCACAAATGCCGAAAGTATGGAATAGCGCGACGAGCGGTGATGCGGAGCGTCACCGAAGGCGGAGTGTCGCCGTCTCATGTGAGCGAGTCGCGCTATCTAGTTTTTGGCAGGAGCGACATCAACGTTTATTGTGTTGCTTTTTAAGAAATACAATTATTAAAAAAAATAAATAAATGATTTCTGTATAGTAAATGCTAGGTTGGTACCACTTTGACGAAACGCCAAGTCTAAAGGTGCGTTCCGATTGGTAGGTAATGGTAGCTAATGGCGGTGGTAGAATACGAAATTATAGTATTTCTTACATATCGTGATAATGACACATATTAGTTTGCATGTACATAAACATGAGTCACTAGCAATTTTCTATTGGAAATACTTTAACGGCGTCTGCTACCACTGCCATTATCCCTAATGAAAACGCACCTTAAAAAGGTAATTCAAATTCTGACAGATTTATATTTGTTCATGACACATCCCTACCAACATACTAAAATAAAACTACACTCATCGCTATACTTTATTTATAATTTTCTCCATTTATCGTTTTTAGAATTAGATATAAAGACGGGTTGATATTTCTTATCAACAAACAATCAAATTGGTGATCTTATTTTATTTAAAATTTGTATTTTATAATTTGCCGCAATACAGCGGCAACGTTCCATAATGGTTCTCCAACCTCTGATGAGATCAGCTGTTTTCGAATGTGACAACACAAAAAATATTTGTCAAAATCCTGGCTACTATGTAATTTCATATCAATGCAGATGCGACCGGTCTCGATCAAATAGAATTTGCTCTTGAAGCTAAACTATTAATTTTACCAAAAAATGTCATAGGCATAAAATATTCAAAATTTCCTCTACTTTAATTTATTAATTAACTATTTTGTCGAAATTACAGAAATGGCGGCTCATTTGCAAAATCCTTCAAAAAGGCTAAGAATAAACTACCAGTTCCTTTGGACCCTTTTCAACCAAAAGCTTTTCAGCTCTAAGTTAGGTCATGAAACTTCTAATTATGAACTTTCGTTCCGATACCTTCAGTAGTTTCTCCGGAATCGTCTCCACAAAAATCGTTTACACACGCACACACACACACACACACAGACATTTTTTTGTACCTTGGTCAAAAATGTTCAGGGGACCCAAAAAGACCTATTTCCGCTAAAATCTCAATTTTTTTTTTCGGCACGATTACAATACTTTACATACTGCGTATGATAAAGTAAAAAAAATACGTTTTAAAGGACGTTAAGGACGTTTTTAAAAATGCAGTACATAATAGAAAATTACGTGCCATATTCTTTCCATAAACCTTTAACATAGGCATTTTAATAACAGTCGCCTAAATTATATATAAAAATCATGAATAGTAACTTTGTTATGATTCGTAAACCATGTTGCTAATACCGTGATAGATCAATTTCATTAGGTCATTAATTTTACAAATATATGATGATTCACATTAATATTTTGCATTTATATGTGCGTGCACTTGCAAACACAACAAGTCAGGAGACAAAAAAAAATAAAAAAAAAACATACTTATTAAGAATTTTCATCAAACATTTTTCACTTGAAATAATGCAGAATTACGTAAAAGTTCTAAATGCAAAGACACGAACATTAAAAAATAATGCTAATTTTATAACTTTTTTTACTTTATCATACGCAGTATGTAAAGTATTGTAATCATGCCGAAAAAAAAAATTGAGATTTTAGCGGAAATAGGTCTTTATGGGTCCCCTGAACATTTTTGACCAAGGTACAAAAAAATGTCTGTGTGTGTGTGTGTGTGTGTGTGTGTGTGTGCGTGTGTAAACGATTTTTGTGACGACGATTCCGGAGAAACTACTAAAGGTATCGGGACGAAAGTTTATATTTAGAAGTTTGATGACCAAACTTAGAGCTGAAAAGCTTTTGGTTCACAAGGGTCCAAAGGAACTGGTAGTTTATTCTAAGCCTTTTTGAAGGATTTTGGAAATGAGCCGCCATTTCTGTAATTTCGACAAAATAGTTAATTAATAAATTAAAGTAGACGAAATTTTGGATAATTTATGCCTATGACATTTTTTGGTAAAATTAATAGTTTAGCTTTTTAGTTTGTTCTAAGCCTTTTTGAAGGATTTTGGAAATGAGCCGCCATTTCTGTAATTTCGACAAATTAGTTAATTAATAAATTAAAGTAGAGGAAATTTTGAATAATTTATGCCTATGAATTTTTTTGGTAAAATTAATAGTTTATCTTCAAGAGCAAATTCTATTTGATCGAGATCGGTCGCATCTGCATTGATATGAAATTACACAGTAGCCAGGATTTTGACAAATATTTTTGTGTTGTCACATTCGAAAACAGCTGATCTCATCAGAGGTTGGAAAACCACTATGGAACGTAGCCGCTGTAGTGCGGCAAATTATAAAATACAAATTTCAAATAAAGTAAGATCACCAATTTGATTGTTTGTTGATAAGAAATATCAACCCGTCTTTATATCTAATTCTAAAAACGATAAATTGAGAAAATTATAAATAAAGTATAGCGATGAGTGTAGTTTTATTTTAGTATGTTGGTGAAACAAATATAAATCTGTCAGAATTTGAATTACCTTTTTAAGGTGCGTTTTCATTAGTGACAATGGCAGTGGTAGCAGACGCCGTTATAGTATTTCCAATAGAAAATTGATAGTGACGCATGTTTATGTACATGCAAACTAATATGTGTCATTATCACGATATGTAAGAAATACTATAATTTCGTATTTTACCACCGCCGTTAGCTACCATTACCTACCAATCGGAACGCACCTTTAAACTTGACGTTTCGTCAAAGTGGTACCAACCTATCATTTACTATACAGACATCATTTATTTTTACTTTATCATACGCAGTATGATGAAGTATTGTAATCATGCCGAAAAAAAAATTTGAGATTTTAGCGGAAATAGGTCTTTATGGGTCCCCTGAACATTTTTGACCAAGGTACAAAAAAATGTCTGTGTGTGTGTGTGTGTGTGTGTATGTGTGTGTGTGTGTGTGTGTGTGTGTGTGTGCGTATGTGTGTACTCGATTTTTGTGACGACGATTCCGGAGAAACTACTGAAGGTATCGGGACGAAAGTTCATATTTAGAAGTTTTATGACCAAACTTAGAGCTGAAAAGCTTTTGGTTCAAAAGGTTCCAAAGGAACTGGTAGTTTATTCTAAGCCTTTTTCAGGGATTTTGCAGATGAGCCGCCATTTCTGTAATTTCGTCGAAATAGTTAAATAATAAATTAAAGCAGAGGAAATTTTTAATAATTTATGCCTATGACATTTTTTGGTAAAATTAATAGTTTAACTGCAAGAGCAAATTCTATTTGATCGAGATCGGTCGCATCTGCATTGATATGATACTACATAGTAGCCAGGATTTTGACAAATAGTTTTTTTGTGCTGTCACCACAGAAATGTCTATGGCTGTCACCACGCTGTCACACTCGGAGAACCGCTATGGAACGTCATCTACAGTGTCATGAACGAATATAAATCTGTCAGAATTTGATTTAGGTTTTTAAACTTTACATTTCGTAGAAGTGGTATCAACCTAACATTTTCTATACCAAAATATAACTATTTTCGATTTTTTTTTAAATACGTATTTCTCAAAAAGCAACACAAAAAACGTTGATGTCACTCCTGCCGAAAACTTCATAGCGCGAATCGCTCACATGCGACGACGACGCTCCGTCATCGGTGACTCGCCGCATCACCGTTCGTTGTGCTATTCCGTACTTTCGGCACTTGTGAGATAAACAACTATTATTCTGATGATAGTAGGTAGTGTCAAATGCTGATGCTTTGACAATAACTTCGATTGATATTATTGACTATCAAATAATCTGTCAAATCCTGGCTAACTAGTTTAATTTTAATGCAGACACGATTTGTCTCAGTCAAATAGATTCTCATAGCTAAACTATTAATTTTATATATTGTATGATAAAGTCATGTGCCTGGCCACATCAGATTTTTTACTTTATCATACGCAGTATGATGAAGTATTGTAATCGTGCCGAAAAAAAAATTTGAGATTTTAGCGGAAATAGGTCTTTATGGGTCCCCTGAACATTTTTGACCAAGGTACAAAAAAATGTCTGTGTGTGTGTGTGTGTGTGTGTATGTGTGTGTGTATGTATGTGTGTACCCGATTTTTGTGACGACGATTCCGGAGAGACTACTAAAGGTATCGGGACGAAAGTGCGTATTTAGAAGTTTTATGACCAAACTTAGAGCTGAAAAGCTTTTGGTTCAAAAGGGTCCAAAGGAACTGGCTGTTTCCTCTAAGCATTTTTCAAAGATTTTGCGAATGAGCTGCCATTTCTGTAATTTCTTCAAAATAGTTAAATAATAAATTAAAGTAGAGGAAATTTTGAATAATTTATGCCTATGATATTTTTTGGAAAAATTAATAGTTTAATAGCTTCAAGAGCAAATTCTATTTGATCGAGATCGGTCGCATCTGCATTGATAAGAAACGACATAGTAGCCTGGATTTGACCAATATTTTTTTGTGCTGTCACCACAGAAATGTCTATGGCTGTCACACTCGAAAACAGCTGATTTCATCAGAGGTTGGAGAACCGCTATGGAACGTTACCGCTCTAGTGCAGCAAAGTACAAAATACAAAATTAAAATAAAATAAGATCACCAATTTGGTTGTTTGTTGATAAGAAATATCAACCCGTTGTTATATCTAATTGTAAAAACGATAAATTGAGAAAATTGTAAATAAAGTATAGCGATGAGTGTAGTTATATTTTAGTATGTTGGTACGGATGTTACATCTACAGTGACATGAACGAATATAAATCTGTCAGAATTTGAATTAGCTTTTTAAACTTGACGTTTCGTAGAAGTGGTATCAACCTAACATTTCCTATACAGAAATATAACCTTTTTTGATTTTTTTTAAATACGTATTTCTCAAAAAGCAACAGAAAAAACGTTGATGTCAGTCCTGCCGAAAACTACATAGCGCGACTCGCTCACATGCGACGGCGACGCTCCGCCATCGGTGACGCGCCGCATCACCGCTCGTCGCGCTATTCCGTACTTTCGGCACTTGTGAGATAAATAACTATTATTCTGATGACAGTAGGTAGTATCAAATGCTGATGCTTTGACAATACCTACTATTGATACTATTGACTATCAAAATATCTTTCAAATCCCGGCTAACTAGTTTAATTTTAATGCAGACACGATTTATCTCAATCAAATAGATTCGCATGCAGCTAAACTATTAATTTTATATTTTGTATGATAAAGTCATGTGCCTGGCCACATCAGATTTTTTCGAAAAAAATAAAAAAACGAAATAGCTTGTAAGTTTGACTACAACGTTATTTCATAATAAAAATATGGCATGTACGCTTTTAATCTCAAACTCCTATACAAATGATATTTACGAAGATATTTTAAAAACATGTTATTTTTTCCAATTTTGTTAAAATGCTAATTCTTTCTCTATGTATATGTTTAAAACTGAAATTTAAGTAAAAATTCGACCACCGTATTACTGAGGAGTAGGGTATATCGAAAAACATTTTTTCGAAATTCAAAATTGCGAGTAGATAAAAAGTTGTCCCTGTGGACCCTCATATACCACAAAAAAAGGCCCAATTGAATAATATTTAGGTCTCCCGCAGGAGGCTTAAAATTTATGATTTCTTTAGCAATTAGATTTTTTTGTTCGATACACCCTACATGCCATTTTGTGGTGACCCTTCTTGTTGTATCTCTTTTAACAACAGCGATGATAATGTGAATCAAAAGCAAATAGGTCAGAATATATGAAATTACTATTTTTGCATTCCAGTTACTACTAGTTATCGGTGGAAACCTCCATATAGTGCTTCAAAGTACAGGAAAAAGACAACATTATTCTGTATATACTAAAACTGAAAGTCGAATAAAACTCCGTACTCCTTCTGAAGAATTATGCTACTAGTGAGTGAAAGAATCATAAAAATCGCATAAATGGTTCGGGAGAAAACAACTTTAAATTTTTGACATTTTTGTTTTCATTATCTCTTAATTCTTTTCACCAGTATAGTTCAGAATTACCCCAAATCTCTAAAAACAAACTGTCAAGAAAATTAAAATATATTTGTTTAATGAAAAATTAATAATTGCTACAGTTTTATTCTCAAAATTCCATTCAAATGACATTTACGAACATATTTAAAAAAAATCGGATTTTAATCATTCTTTTGGATTTTACAAAATTTCGGCCAATTCTGTTCATGTTGTTTCTGGGTAATTCTGAACAATAATTACTAGTAGATTTTATCGATCCATTTTTCGGTGGGTGACATGATTGGGACGATTCATATCAGCGCGAAAAAAAAATGTTCCAAAAACTCCTTAGATTCTTGGATAATATATTTACGAAAATGTCATCTTTAAATTGTTTTAATTTCTACAATAAGACCACTATGTAATCTAGGAATAAAAAATAAAAATTATTACTATTCTGCCGCCTTACAAGTATCTAATAACTAATGTTCACACACCGAAGCTCCTAGCAAACGTAATAATTAAAGAATGTACACAAATACGTTTCATATTTTTTACTTTGATTTTATTGCAATACAATCTTTAGAGAGGGGCCGCCGGCCGCACAAAGGAGCCGGCGGTTATCAAATACGTTTAACCTCAAAACAATTTAAGTTCTTGGCTTATAGAACCCCTTGGGTTTTAAATGAACTATAGATGCATTGTACTGTATCATGACAGGCAGCCAGTGCTAGATGTAAAACACCTTAACCAGAAAACAAATCAGTATCAAAGCGTTAGAATAATTTGAGGATTCATTTTCTTTGAACGGAATTAGTTCTGGAAGAAAAGACAAATCGGAGATAGTACCCATTTTGAATTATTCGATTACCAAACCATAACTTTAAATTAAAAACAAATAAAAATACAAATTGTACAAAATAGAGCTGGTTTGTGGATCGGCGATTATTGTACTACAATTCGACTTTTGGTCAATTATAGAATTTGCAACTTTACCGTTTGCAACATTTTTGCACACCTACGGCAGTCTAGTTTGATAGAATCATGTGTGAAAGACTTGCACGATTGGGTATACGGTTAGTTTTTAAGGGGGTCGGCAAAGTAGAACGTTACGTTATCGGGTGGGCGAGTAGCCGTTCCCCGATGGTATATTAGAACAATAAAGATCATCTTAACGGTCTCTGGGGCTCCCTTAGCCTTAAATGACTGAGGTAAATAGCCATAATCTATCAGGTTCGGTCGAGGAACGCAATCAGGGATCGACCGTTTGCTTTTATTTCGACAGTACCGTAGAAAATCGAAGGGCTGTGATTCGGCCGCATGTGGGTTCTTCGTTTTACTACTACGGAATGCTAAAATCATTTAAAGAACACGTTTTGTTTAAAACTGAAGAGATTTCTATAGATAATGGGAATAATAGATGTTTTATTAACAGACCATAGACTAAGCATACATAAACAGTTAACATAAATGCATAATGTCCGGAAAAAATGTACTATGATACGAATAAATTCGGATTTTTATCAAGCCATATTGATCCGTCCTAGGATTTGCCAGATTGTGTTAGTAAAAGCTAGTTCTGAATTACTGCGAAAGTTTTATTACTTTTATTAATACAAAAGTAAAACACAAAAGCTACTGTATGTGTCGTATTTTATTGCAGTAAATACGATAGGCTTAAGAACTAATTCGTCGATATAAAAACAAATATATAATTCATTGTTTTGACAGGCTGGCATGTCTGACAAAACTGAACGTAAAAGAGTGAACATTTTTCGAAGATATGTACAAACAATTTGAGTGGCATTTGCTCATCTGCTGGAAGATTTTACTTAATACAGTGTGATCAAATTATAGGGCAAAGCTAAAGCATCTCACATTTGCAGAGATACAGGTAATGTTTAATTCGTTGCAAATATGTCTTTTTTGTCGTTTATTTTGAATATGCAACCCAAAATTATGAAATTTTAAACCCGGAGAGGAATGAATTGTAAAAGAAGAGAGTTGTACTTCCAAAGACATCCACAACCACCAAACAAGAACAAAGTCAAACATTAGAACACATAATATAAAAGAAGCCAATACTAACAAACTATAACTACAAGAGCAAAAGACACATACAACAAGATACAAGAACAAATTAAAAGCCTAACATAAGAAAGCTTAAGAATCACAATTAACAATATGCTCATGCATGACCAACTGATGCGAAGATCAACAGACCGTGACTAACAACCACACCATAATCAATAGCTCTAGAGCCTTCAATACCATCCACAGAGAAGAGGAATGAATATTCAACACTCTGACGGAAGCATGAAGGGAGAAAGAGTAAGCATATCTGTATAATTTAATGAATACTGTATACTGTATACTCACTTTATAACATATTGAAATATTATATGCATTATCACTAAAACACTAAAAATTCAGTTTAATTGAATTCTTACCAAATTAATAATTGCTATTACAAAAATAACACACATTTTTTTTGTCACAAAAACCTTTTATCGATTTGTTTCCTATATGTCGAACCAGAAGTTTACTTCACCCTATGAGAACATAATGTAGACTTAGGTATCAGACTCGAAATCTACCAGAAACTAAAAACAATCGAAATGGTTTGTACCTTTTTGTGACAACAAAACGGACAAATAATGTTTTAACTCATAGACTCACATAATTTGGAGCATGTCAAGCCAAAATTTATTTTTTCTACTCCTATTGAGGAATGCATTCATTATCATGGCAATTTATGATAAGTAATACTAACAATTCCCCACACACATGACAAATATTTCATTCCTGGCTCCTCATACCCCGCCAGTAGTGAGAAATATTTCATTCCTCACGGCTTTAGAACCAATCACAGCTCTGGATTTTTCATTTCCAAATTGTTGACACACTGCTTAGCGACATTGTCAAGGCATTGACAACGTCGCTAAGTGACAAGGCGCACCAAACAATTTTAATCTGTCAAAATCCTGTAAACCGTCATAGTGACATACAGCTGTCCCTATATGCACAAAAATTAATTTATAAAATTTCGTTGCATGGTCGTAGAATAGTATATTATTTGACGAGCACATAATTAAGGATATAAATCGCGAGCATGAAGTTTACACGCGAGCCGTAGGCGAGCGTGTAATCATGCGACCGATATAGCTCAAAGATTGATGGTATTTATTTGTTTATTAAATGTTCGCATTTGTTTAAATTATTAAACTGTGTATATAAACAATCATAATATGTAGGGGAAAGTGTTGTACCTCGGACCGGTCTGTACCTCGGACCAACACATGTTTAAGGAGAACCTTTTGCAAACGCTTATTGGCTGAGTGAAAATTGTTATACCCGTTATTCGACTATAGATGGCAGCCGGTACAAAAGTTGTTGAATGCAGCACTCAGTTCTTTAATTCCATGTTTGTGTTTTGTTTACCGTACAGGTATGTATTTTATTCCATTATAATCTGATATAATCGAGATTAGTTTTAAATGATATTATTTTGAACTGAGATCTTTTGAATTAATGATGTTTTTACTAGCTAGTCCAATATATATTTCCTTTCAAATACATAAACTTATTTTATTAAGCCGATAAATTGTTGAAAAGGTGCGAGCTTGTACCTTGGACCACCACGCACCGGCACCACATGTATTTCGGAACGGTCCAAAGTACAATGACTTGACATATTTTTCAATATTTAGTGTAATAAGAAATGAAAAATATTTTGTGCAACGTTGTCTGAGTATACTAATTATGTTATTCAAATAAAAATTATTAAATGCACTTAATTAATTACAGATTAAAAATGCCACGAAGTAAGCTTGCTGTGAAGAGAGCAAAAATTAACACCCAGAACTTAACATGTGCTGCAAATAAATGCTTAAACGGAGAATTATCTATTTGCAAAGCTGCAAAAAGGTATTCCGTATCTAAAACGACATTGATTCGACATTTACAATCATTTAAAAAGTCTGAAGCCTTAGTGTTTCAGTATACAGCTACAAATAATACTAAACAAGTTTTTACTGTTGAACAAGAGACATTATTAAAAGATTATCTGATAACTGCTGCACGTCATCATTATGGTTTGACAAAAAGGGAAGTACGAAATCTGGCCTATCAGTTTGCAGTTGCAAATGGAAGAAAGTATCCCGATTCTTGGAATAAAATCAAATCAGCTGGTAAGGAGTGGCTAAGACAATTTCTGAGAAGACACCAAGAATTATCTCTAAGAAAACCCGAGGCCACAAGTTTGGCTAGATCAACGTCTTTCAATCAGGCAAATGTAGCAAGGTTTTTCAACAATTTCAAAGAAATTTTATCTCGAGGGTACTTTTCACCAGAAAAGATATGGAATTGTGACGAGACCGGTGCGACAACTGTGCATGTTCCGCCCAAAGTTATAGGACCTAAAGGGGTAAAACAAATTGGCCAAATGACTAGTGGTGAACGTGGTCACAATGTGACAGTTATTGCCGCTATAAACGCAATTGGAAATCATATTCCACCAATGTTCATATTCCCAAGGGTTAATTTTAAAATCCATATGCTGAAAGGTTGTCCAGTAGGTAGCATCGGGGGTGCCAATCCATCAGGCTGGTCTAATGAACGGTTATTTTTGGAATTTCTTAAACATTTCAAACAGCATGTCAAGCCAACCGTTGAAGATCCTATAATTTTAGTTTTGGACAATCATGAGAGTCACGTCACCATCGATGTAATTGATTATTGTAGAAAGAACGGCATTATTATGCTAACTTTTCACCCTCACACCAGTCATAAAATGCAACCGCTCGACAGGACTGTATTTGGGCCGATGAAAACTTACTACAATTCCGCTTGTAGTGAATGGATGGTAACGAATCCCGCCAGGCCTATAACAATATATGAAATAGCGGAACTTGTGGGTAAAGCATATCCAAAAGCTTTCAACACTGCGAACATTCAAAAAGGGTTTGAAGTAACCGAACTTTATCCTTTGGATGAAAATATTTTTAAAGAACATGAGTTCTTAACAGCTTCTGTTACCGACCGTTCTTTTCCTCACACACAATCTGAAGAGCAACAGGATTCTGCTGTTCCCTCGTGCTCAAATTCAGAAGATCCTTTGCATAGCACCTCTATCACGCCTGAAATACTACGGCCTTATCCAAAAGCACCTGAAAGGAAAAGACAATTTGGACGACCCAAAGGAAAATCACGCATTCTCACTGATTCGATGGAAAGAGAAGAAGTAGCCACTAAAAATCGTGATAAGAAGTCGAAAATGAAGAAAACATCGACCAAACTATATGTAAAGAAAGCTCCACCTAAGCAAAAAATAGTAGAGTCGGAATCAGAAGAATGGGTTTCGCTTCCTTCAAGTGACCAAGAAGCTGGCGAAGAAACTGCTCAAGAATTATTGAAAGATAATGCATTGGAAACCCTAAGGGAAGGTGATTTTGTTTTAATAAAAGTGCCAGGAAAAAAGTCAGTCGCCTACTTTTTTGCTGAAATCATTAACTGTAAGGAAGATAATAATGAGCTGAGGTATTTAAGCAGGGTTCCAAATTCGAACAAATTTTTAAATAACTCACAAAAAACTTACGATTTTGTACATGAAGACATTATATGTAAACTGCCATCACCGCATAGTGATATTGGAACATCACGTACTAATACAATGTTACGATTTGATGTTAAATTTACTGGTTATAATGTACAATAGCCGCCAATGCCCGTTTATACGGTTGTATACATACCAAGCAATTAGAATAACAGTTTTTTTTCTGTTGAAATGTATTATTATTTCATTTTTTAGTACTGGTCCAAGGTACAATATATTATGGTCCGAGGTACATGACTAGTATTGTACCTTGGACCATTTGCAATAGGTTGCTTTAATATTTATTTTGCCTACATGAAATATTTTGAGCCTAATTTCCTACCAATAAATATTTAGTTAAATGAGTGGTTTATTTTATGTCCTTATGTTTTTTGTATAAATATTACATAGAAAAAAGATACCTTAGACAATATAAAAATTGGTCCGAGGTACAACACCTTCCCCTACATATAAACTTGAGTACCTACTTAATATTCCGAAGTCAATACCAAAGAATTACATAACCCCCGTTATTCACCGTGAATTTGACTTATGATAGATAATTATGCAGCGGAATTGTGGAAAAGTTATAAACATTTTGCATGATCAGTTGAAGGTTTGCATGATCATATAAGTATGTATATTAGCGGTCATATATTCCTACATTACCTACAATTTGGAGTATGTCTACAATTTTTGAAAAACTTTTTTAACGGTATTTGTTTATCTGCGGTACTTTCACCTCCAATCGGCATTTGCAAGTAAAAGTCCTAATTAATTACTGTCGTATATGAGAGAATGTAATTTGTAGTAAATAGAAATTATTGTGATTTAAGGGTTGTTTACAAGAGCTAATGCCCAGCGTTCATGAATAAGTACTGTTAATTACCTATAATTTGACTTATGAAGGAACAATTTTTGTAAAAGCTTCAGTATAGTTTTCCGCATAATGTATCTAAAAATTTACATAGGTAGCAGATACAAATTATTATGATTTAGGGTTTTCTTGCTTCGGAAATTGATACACAATATTATTACAATATTTATTCGTTTAGTCACCGATTAACATAAACTCTGTTAATTTGCTGACATCAAAGATAATTCTGTGTTTTACCGACCAACATGTCACATTTTTTTGAAATGATGCCTCTAATATTCACTGTTTTCCGCGTCGTCTCCAAGTTTGACAATAATTGTTACTCGATGGTGACAGGGCCCAATCGATCTTTTGAACTGAGTGATATGTCACTGTAATGAAAGCCTGTTAACATTTTTTTCTGTTATCGATTCATAATCTAGAGCGTTATTGGGATTAATATCGTTTTTAATTAACTACTTGAACTTCTTTCAGTCAGGTATTAGGCAATATACAATTCAAAATTGTAGTAAGTTCAGGAGTGGGAATACTTTTTACACAATTCGAATTTCTTCTGCGGTGACATTTGCGGACGATATATATATCAAACCTTAAACGTCAGTGGCGTGCGATTGGGCAGACCATCTCGGTAGACCGTCCGGGAGCAATTTTTGAATGCAAATTTGGCCGCTGTAAATTTGGAATTGCTTGTCGCGGGTAGCCGGCGGGGACGGGTGGAGGTAAGCGGGGGCCCAATGGTCAGCCAGAATCAAGATTCGCACGGGGACCCGGGAAAGAATTCAATAATAAATTCAGCGTGCGCGGCAGTTACTGTCATTTTACGCGACCCCATGGCGATATTGAATGGCCCCAGTCTTGAGCAAACTGAATCTTAAATCGCGGATCCGATTTTCATTTTCGTTTTATTGCTACCGGGAGAGGGAACGTTCCGGAGAAACGTATTACCACTTTTGCCGGTATGCGGTCTTAATTGTATTCGCTGTCGTTGGTTTTCGAATTAATGGCGATTTGTGAATAATGTTATATTGATGTTGCTGGAATAGACTTGATTGTGGATTAAACACACAACATAAGGTAATACTGCAGTATTTACATAATTGGTTATTATTATCCAGGAAAATATGCTTGAATATGGACAGTCTAACGCTGTAATATGCTACGCGTTGTACGAAAGCGTGTTATAGGAATTCGAATATCGCGAAATTTTGGCGTATGCACCGCGCGCCGCTGTCATATTATATATTATTACTTTATCATACGCAGTATGTAAAGTATTGTAATCGTGCCGAAAAAAATTTTCGAGATTTTAGCGGAAATAGGTCTTTATGGGTCCCCTGAACATTTTTGACCAAGGTCCAAAAAAATGTCTGTGTGTGTGTGTGTGTGTGTGTGTGTGTGTATGTATGTCTGTGTGTGTGTAAACGATTTTTGTGGCGACGATTCCGGAGAAACTACTAAAGGTATCGGGACGAAAGTTCATATTTAGAAGTTTTATTACCAAACTTAGAGCTGAAAAGCTTTTGGTTCAAAAGGGTCCAAAGGAACCGGCTATTTACTCTTAGCATTTTTCAACGATTTTGCAAATGAGCCGCCATTTCTGTAATTTCATGAAAATGGATAAATAATAAATTAAAGTAGAGGAAATTTTGTATAATTTATGTCTATAACATTTTTTGGTAAAATTAATAGTTTAGCTGCAGGAGCAAATTCTATTTGATCGAAATCATATCTGCATTAATACTAGGTAGCTAAGGTATTTTGATGCTTTTGACAGTATTTGGAACGTCAGCATTTGCGAAACGTCAATTCAACACGCAAATGCATGGAGAATTGCCATGAGGAGCTAGGTGAAACAATATTGAAACAATATTGAAACACAATATTTCGAGTGCGGATAGCAATGTTATGTTTTCGCGAATAAATACAAGAAAGATTGTACGACGGTATGTTAACCTTAAAACTTATTTGGAATATTATGCATAATTCTTTATGAACTTTTGTAGTTAGCACTGAAGACGGCGTAAAACTCGAAAATATAGTATGCTAGAAGCCAATATAATATATTAATCATTAGAACCAGAACCTTTTTACTTTATCATCCGTAGTATGACAACACTCCATATTTAGAAGCTTTCTGTTGAACCAAGGGTCCAAAGGAACTGGAGGTTTAGTCTTAGCATTTTTGAAAGATATTGCAAATAAGACGCTATATCTGGAATTTCGTCGAAATAATTAAATAATAAATTAAAGTAGAGGAAATCTGAATAATTTATGACTATGACATTTTTTGGTACAATTAATAGTTTTACTACATGAGCAAATTCTATTTCATCTAGATCGCTCGTACTGCATATAAACTAGTTAGCCAGGATTTGTCAGATATTGTGATTCTAATGACAGTAGGTAGTGTCAAATGCTGATGTTTTGACATTACCTACTGTAAATATAATCAAAATATCTCTAGTCTAGTTCTAGTAGTTTTATTTTAATGCAGACATGGCCGATCTCGATCAAATAGAATCTCATGCAGCTACACTATTAATTTTATATATGGTATGATAAAGTCATGTGCCTGGCCACATCAGATTTTTTTTTACCTGGTGACATTAACCTCCTTAACATAAAAACAATTTTGCTATTTCGCTTAACAAGCTGACTTGATAATCCAGCTCCAGAAGTGGCACAACTCAAATCTACAAATTTAAGTTGTACATACTTATTTATATTTAATGAGCGCAATATTGATTTACGAGATCTACCTACCTGCGTTGTTTGAAAGAAAAATAATGTAGAATAGACATACCACAATATTATAACAATCAATGCAAGCGACTTTGTGCAAATTAGTTAATACACCCTTAATATACCTATTAGGGTGGACCTTAGTTACTTTTAACGATGTTTTTTTAAAAAATTAGATTCACGCCGCCCCTGGAATTTATTCTACAGACTGAAAAACTAATTCCCTCCAAATTTTAAGTCGATCGGACAATGGGAAGACCGCAAAGGCTTAGATTATGCAACAAAAATAAACCAAAGATGAAAATAAATAAAGTTATGTTAAAAATACTCTTTTAAAAAACTCCGGTCTATAAAAAATTGTACTAAAAAATAAAAATTTCTGAAAAATTAATATAAAGTCAAAATTTTGGATTTTCTTCTTGATGTTTCCATTGTCACATGAAATCTATTCACATGCAAAATTTCAACTGGATTGGACATTGTGAAATATGCAAAATATCGTTTACAAGATTTGAGCGTGATAGAGAAGACGTGAAGATAAGCGTTTTAAGAGGATGGTTCAGCCTAACTTCAGGACTGTTCTGGTGGTCCCCTATTGGTCCAATTATTTAAACTGTTCAATGATTTTGTGGGTTAATTATTGAATAATTATAACATCTTAAAGATGACAACAATCTGAATGAACCATTCTAGTGCGCCAAACCTCCATATTTATTATACCCATGCCCAATTTTAAACAATTGCTGGTCACAGATAGACGTATAATTGGAGGACGGGTAATATCCTGATTTCAGATATAACATTTTAATTATGTATTTTTGCGATTTGCCGCGGTAGTTCCACTTTACATCAATGTACATTTGGAAAAAATCAAATAAATGATAAGAAATAAAGGCACACTTTTCATGAATCGGCGTCGTATTTTACCAATTTTTCCATCCATAATCGAGTCTAGACAGTGTGGCCATCTACGGTGTTCTCGAGAACTAGACGTCATTAGACGAGGATAGTAATGTGCCTATCTCTATCTACCATATACCACAAAAAAATAACTCGATAAAATTCACATTTATATTTATTGGACATATTTGGAGACTCGAGAGCTCTAACCTAGAAAATGCTGTAACCTACAAATTAGATATAAACAACACCGCACAAAGAAGTTTTCCAATCGAAATTAGGAGATTATATAAAAATTCTACTATTATATCAGACATCAATCAGGTTTGTGCCTAAAGAAGTATACATACTACTTATTATTTTATTAAAAACTCCAATTTTTAGGTTAACTAGCAGAAAATAGATATAAACAGTGCTGTTTTATCCATTCTACTACCATAGAATTCAAGCTCCAAGTATAGTATAATGTAGAAGCTCATTACGGGTTTTGTAATTGGATTCCAATTACATTACGGTGAATCAGGAAAAATCCTGACGTACTATTTTGTTGAACGAAAAGGATTTCTAGACAAGAGATGTGATCACTAATTTTCATAATTTCCATGAACTGACAATAAAATCACCGAGGTATGCTGAAGATTACCGATTTTTCATCAAATTCTTTGGTAATAATACTGGAAGACATCTATATTATCATATGAGAAATGTTGTATAATAGGACATAGTCGACTTGTCAACCACTGAGTCCAGATGTTTTTCTTCTCAAGTGCAAAGTGTGTGCAGAATTTATGTTCAAGACAGCAAACCGCAGATTCTATTGAAATTACCCCCGAAGAACCGAACAACCATAACGACCCATATGCGTGACTAATGATAGCGAGGATCAACATTTTTGTGATTTTCTGTTGACATTATAATATAATATTAATAAAGCTATATAATATTATAAAGCCTAAGTTATCTAATTGTGTTTTATAAATAATGACTAATGATAGCGAGGATCAACATTTTTGTGATTTTCTGTTGAAATTATAATATAATATTAATATATTGTGTTTTATAAATAATATATGAATTACAAATTGGTAAATAAAGAATAACTTAAGTGTTTTTTTTATTTTCTTATACGTTGTTAGTTATCAGATCCCAGTGCTGTTGATATATGTACGTATGTGTAATATATATATCGACCCATGCAACGAAGACTATCGTAACTCAAGTGCAATGCCTATGTAGTTACTATAGGATTCGTTGCATGGGTCGATATATACTTGTAAGTTTTTCATTACCTAGGCATAAGTGTATTATCAGCTGAGAAATGAGTGCATAATCTATCGTACCAAGAGAAAGTAATCTGTGACCAAAAGTATTAGTACGGGTGTTACGATAGAACACACGTATTTCTTCACACACACAATCTTCAGTATTTTAGGTATATGGGCACATAACATTACACGTTTAAATATTCTACATATTCATAGTACGAGAGTTTTTGCAGATTTTTCTTCATAAACCGTAGACAAATGTTGAAGTTGCATAAATGTATGAGAAATATCTCAAATTCTCAACATAGGTTATGTCAACAATTTATCGCAGTAATTTTTAGAGTTACCATGTTATGTTGGTAAGAACTGTAAATATCACTATATGGCCCAGCCTGATTACGTGTGCAAAAATAAATTGAAACAGCGTGAAAGATGTTAGATCGTATAATGTTGACCGCACGTCGGCGTAGCCTATCTTGTTCCAAACTAGCTTTAGCGAAAACATCGACATCCCCGCTCAAAGACCAATTCTCGACTGATTTTTCCCCACTTATCAAAAACAGCCAAGCCGCAGTCGATCAGCTGTTGGACCCCGCTCTTAATGCATACATTTTCAATCGGACAATCAATGGCCGTTACAAATATGAACAAGATGGCCTAGATCAGTGGATAACCTTACATATTTAAGTGGATAACTCGTAATTAAGTACCTATGAAGTTATAAAATGCAGATATAAATTGATGGTTAATTTATTCATGTTTTACAAGCCAAACATTTTCAGATGATTAATTAATAAAAACATGTATACCTACATATGTTTTGTAAGAGTACTGCGACACCAAATTATAGTCGACAATTATTAAACTATACAGCCGGATGTGCGTAGGCACACCAGCAGTTTCTAGTTTCCAAAACATTATACATCACATTACATTTGATGTTCTATGAGGGCTAATTGTTGTTGGAATGGCATATTATATAAAATGAACCCTAAAACAACAACCTTAGGCGCAAGCATTGCAGCAAACTTACGCGATTACGAAATAGAACAATTATCTTACCTTATGTTGACAGCATTGCTCTTCGAATATGACGAACACAGATTAAATGGGCACTAACTGGTCTATGGGCACATCACTATACCAAGTGTCACATATTTATCAACTTTATACCGCAACACACCGATAATTTTGACAACAAAAATCGAGAAACGCGTCGGTACGCGAAGTTTTGCCAAACGTTACTAAATCGACAAACCGGTTAGCATGTTAGGTTAGGTACAGGAAAACAAAAGACTGCATTGGTTCGTCTAGAGGCGAGATGGGTGGGGAGTGAATATTACCGGATACGTTCTTAAATAATGTGCAACAATTTAATGCGCATTTATTTATTTATAATTATTATTGGTTTTATAGTATAACCATTATTTATGCGTGGATTGTGTTATCCGTTGCTTATAAAATATAATTATGCATGTTAATCCATAGTTCGTT
The DNA here is from genome assembly GCA_964023965.1 of Melinopterus prodromus. Taxonomy (NCBI): domain Eukaryota; kingdom Metazoa; phylum Arthropoda; class Insecta; order Coleoptera; family Scarabaeidae; genus Melinopterus; species Melinopterus prodromus. Next base: position 10,115,259 of record OZ030397.1, read on the forward strand.
TATTACCCACCTTATCTATGGTTTTAAATTAACGTAGCCGCTTTTTCTTGTCTGCTATAATGGGTGTGGCAAGTTTGGAAGAATTTGTTATAATATAATTTAATTTAAATATAGATAACCTACTACCTGATCACAAACTCGAAATCTTTTACGGCATACATAATATCAGTATTCATAAATAATATCACTTCAAAATTCATACATACGTTTTGATTATTGGTAATTTTTTATCGAATAGTATCTCTTTATAATCAATGTTTAAATTGCTTTATTTTTAAGTGCCCGTATAAGTACAGTAATTCCTTCTAATTACTTTTATTACAAAATCATCAAGATCAATTTTACTGAAGGAGTAAATACAATAGTCGGTCAAGTCAACTATTACTTAAGTTCACAGATTACAAATCCTCGAGCTTCTAGTTCATTCCAACAGGTGCAACAACAATAAAATGAGCAAAAAAATTGCACCATCTGTGAAAATCTGAATTTAATGATTTTCAATTACCGATGATGAATCTATGAATATTGATGCAGCATTGATGCAAAATCTTACTGTAACTAACAAATTCCATTTCTATCTTAATGGTATCAAAGATCTAAATCTATGAGTTTATGACAAAATATAATCTTCAAAGGGTAGATATGAAATTATATTTGTAATACAGGATGTTGGTTCCACCGTCAAAGACCTAATTCTATTAGTTTTTCTTGATTGATATTTTTATAATTATAAAAATTATTATTTAAACTTGAGACGAAAGAGTTGTTTTAGTGTATTGAAATTGTCGTTATTCTAAAACGTTTTGATTAAAAATTTAAACGAGACGGACGAAAAATATATACGATGTGTGGATTTCAATCCCCACAATCTAAGCCTTTACGATTTTTTGCCCACGGTAACTTCGCATACCCTGTGAACTTTGAAAGCTTATGTTAACTTTACTGAGCATTTTCAATTATTATGTAGCGGTTTTTATTGTCAGTTTAAAAAAATATTACTATTTAAATACCAGAAGAATTTTGGTTTCATTTAAGTATAATTATAGAATTTGTGACACAAAAGCAAGAAAACAAAAACAAAAACACTTTAAATATTTTTTTTCGTTTTGTTGATTTGATATTTATAAAAGCGATTCTGTATGACAGCGGGCCGTATTCAGTAAGATTTGAATGACTTTACGGGCCAGCTAAAACCATGTATTTATAGCTCCCACAATTGGTATCCATGAATAAAAATTGAATACATAACTAACTAAAAAATGTATACACTGATTGAAACAAAAAAATGGTTTTTACCCTTTGTTTATTTTAAAATGCATTCACAAAATAAAATGTAAAGTTGGGGTAAATATGGAGTTAATGTAGATGTAACAGTAAAAACTTCAACTTATTAAATGTAGTTATATGATGACACATATGTGTATTGAAGTTCAATAATTATTGAATTTATACAGATTTTCACTTTACATTAATTTTGAAAAAAAAATTATAGGTGATACAGGGAGAACCAAAACGATGGATAACCAATATCTGGTTTTTTAAGTGATTCGCTTTGACTCACAATGTTTGTCCATGAGGGCACAAAAAATATATTTATTACATTTTTATTGTGCAGGGCAAATTCTTTGTTATACAGCATTACTGGAAATTCTACATATTTATTTAAATATATGTTGTTAGGTGAGGTAATTAGTAATTCTTTTAAACCCTATGAATGTTTCACATCTCGTCACATACTTATACACATAATATGCATACCTACTTATCTTTTGCAATTTGCTTCGATAGTATCGATAGTACCTAATCAGCACTATGCTAATTTACACTGAGTGCGACATCTCCAATAATATGGAATCAAACGGAATTAACATGTCAGATTTTATTAATAATAAGTTTATTAATTTATATTTATTTCAAATAAATGCCTACAATATTTACACAAGAATAGAACCAAACATAATAGTAGCTTCTATAAATCAAAGTATCATAATATCATTCATCAACAATATTCTAATCATAAGTTGTTAAATATTAATAAAGCTTAAGGAGTGTGTATCTGGTGTTATTTATTGTTCTGATAGGCTACATGTTTCGAAAGCTTTGTTTCGTCTTCAGGCCTTGCTGCAAAAACAATTAGGACTCAATACGGTGCAATGTATGAGCGTAAGATAAATAATTATAAATTAAAAACGTCGGACAATCAATTTATTAAATATTTTTTGTAATATTTTTCCGTTTTGGTTGACTGTTTACTACTTATAAATAGCAAATTCTCTAGAAAGTGTGTAAATCTACTAGCAATAGCAATAGCAAATACACTTTTATACTGAGTCGGTACTTTTACGAACATCAGTTTACAGTTTCTGTTTTTACGGCGACATAGGCATATTTTGAAGCTATTTTTTCCAAGCTATTTTGAACAAGCCAAAATATGTCATTTTTAAGTATGGTCATAAGTTTTGTGATCCCATCAAAAAAGCGTCTTAACAATATAAGGGCACTTTTTATCTACAATTTGAATGCGTCAGTTTAAATTTTGTTTCGCCTATGAATTCGTCGGAAAGAAACGAACCTTTGGCTTTTCTTATGGGCGCCATATGGTTTTATACATGTTTGGATTCAGAATTTTTTTTCTGAGTTATTTTAGTATGCTACACGCCATATTTTTAACACATTTTTAATAGAATTTATAGAAAATTGTACACTTCGAGAATTGCTGAAAATCGATGGAAGACATTTTCTGAAACAATGTGATATCTACCCATCTGTCACGTAAAGCCAAATTTTAGTAGCAGGACCAGCAGGTACGCGCTTAATTGCATAGTTAATTGACACAAAATGGCCACCGAATTTACAAGTCAGGAAAATTATGACATCTTCGTTGTTTACATCACCTGCAACAAACATGTTAGACGGGCACAAGACCATTACTTTGCTAATTTCCCAGAACGGTGACAACCAGATACGAAGACGTTTATTAATCGTGATGTAAATTTCAAGGAATTGGTGCTTTCTCGAAGAAAATCATTTGAAGAAATAGAAATGGCCCTAATAAGCAAGCAAACCAACAACAGGAGACAGGAGAACAGGTTATTACAAATGTTATTCTCCGAAGACTTGATTACGCAAAGAACATTTTATCAATGGTATTTGAACAAAATTGACGAAAATCCAGAAATTTATTAAAATAAATATTCTAGTCCGATGAAATTTTTGTTCCAACTGCGGTATTTTTAACCGAAAGACGACGCAATACTGGGCACGCAAAAATCAGTTCCTTTTTATACCGCGCCATAATAAGTTGTGGTTTGGTTTTTATCTATGGTGCGGTATACTGACCAACCAATTAATCGAACCAAAAATTTAACTTCGGAAGCGGCGATAGACCGTTGGCCTTACGATAAGGTATGTGGTTCCAACAAGATGGAGCACCTGCACATAATGCTCGAATTATAAGGAACTATTTAGATAGAAGACATAAACGGAGAGTATTTGCTATCTATTCAGAAGTGTGACCACTAAGATGGCCGTACCTTACCCCTTGTGATTTTTATCTATGGAGTGACTTAAAAAATAAGGTGTATGGTGTTTATAATTTTGGAAACGTTGCGAGTTATGTAATACCGTCATCGCTGCTTTCAATTCGATTGACAGAAGAACCCTCGGTAAGTTCACCATATTACGGAATGCTGTTAAAAATGCCTCCATGAAAATTTCAGATATTAAATAAAAACTCCATATTGTATTCGGCTTATTGTATTCTAAAGACGGCAAGTGGCATACCAAATTACTCAGAAAAAAATTCTGAATCCAAACATGGGGCATTCTTTCTGAAGTGTCCCAATCCAAAAATGTAAACCTTTCGGATATAATTGAAACTTTGGAGAATTATTGTACTTAGTAACAGTAACAAATACCTAAAATATTAGCTCATGAAAAAAAAATATTGACGAAATTACTAGGGGTTGAAGTTTGGTCGTTTTGAGTGACACGGTCATTTTTAGATTACTGTAACTCCAATAAATCTTTATATATTTTATTTTTTATTTAGTGCATTTTAAAGCATTTTTCATGAACTTTTTAATGTTCACAAAAAAAAAATTAAAAAACAACAATCTAACATTTTTTAACAAGTAATTTTGTATTTCGATTTTTGTCCCATTTGGGTATTTTTAGTATTTTTTAAAATAGTTTCATTGGAAAGCTGAGTCTTTTATCTATACAATGAGTAAAGATGAAAGTGGGACAAAAGTGGGTTTGGGAGAAAATTAATAACTAAGCAAACGGAGCACCCGCGCTTCATAGGCCAGCGCCAGCGTCCAGTCCGTGGCGCGTTGGTCACCCATTTGTGTACTTCAGTAACATTTAATAATAATAATAATCCACGGCTCAACATCCCCCAACAGCTTTCGCCACTACGGGGGCATCGGCAGGCCCGAATTATCATTATTATGGCCCGCGTCTGTAGCACGTCTTAAGTTGTTTGGCTTTCAGCATTCGCCGAGGAGCAAAGGAAAACCACAGAAAAACCTTCACTCTGAAAGCAGGGCGAGGTAGGTCTGTTTCAAGTCAAATTTCTTTTTCTGAATTTTTTTTATATCGTATTTGTGTTGTTTTTAATTCTTCTTGTTTCTTTTTCTGTCTTAAATGGATGGAGCAAGTAAAAGGGGAATTCGATTTTCTTATTTGTTGGAATAAATGGATAAATAGTTTTAGAAAACTTGGTCACACATCATTTGATTTACGTGGTATATCACTTAAACTACAAGAACAGTTTCCATCTATATCAAAGTCTTCGAAAATTTCTTCTAAATGTAGAAAAGAACTTTATACATTAAAGACAGATAATTTGAATGCAGAGTCAAATTCTTCTGTTCTTGATACAGCTCTGTCTAATTATATCATTCCTTCTGAAATGGACATTTGTGACAATGAGTCGGAAATCGAAGAATCTGATCATAATAGAGATAATGATTTTGTATCGAATATGTTTACTCTAAAAACAGCTTGCGTTGACGGGAATCATAGGTCGGGAGTCGAAGTTCCAGAAGCAATTATTGACGATGGCGTTTTTAGCGCGGGTGATGCGTTTACTTAGTTATTAATTTTCGATGATTTAGGGCGAAACGGAAACTGTTCTTGTCATTTAAGTGATATACCACGTAAATCAGATGATGTGTGGCCAAGTTTTCTAAAAGGATTTATGCATTCATTCCTCCAAATATAACAATCGAAGTCCCCTTTTACTTGCTCCATTTCAGCTGAAAAAGAAACAAGAATAAACAAAAACAACACAAATACGAGATAACACCTACCTTGAAGTACATGTTATAAGATGTTACTGAAGTAGGGATACAAACGGGTAACCTACGCGCCACTGCCAGAACGCGCGCTGGCGTATGTAACGCGGGTGCTCCGTTTGCTTAATTATTAATTTTCTCCCAAACCCACTTTTGTCCCACTTTCATCTTTACTCATTGTATAGGAAAAAGTCTCAGCTTTCGAATGAAACTATTTTAAAAAATATTAAAAATACCCAAATGGGACAAAAATCGAAATACAAAATTACTTGTTAAAAAAACGTGTTAGATTTTTGTTTTTTAAATTTTTTTTTGTGAACATTAAAAAAAGAAAAGAAAAATGAAAAATGTTTTAAAAATGTACTAAATAAAATATAAAATATATAAAGATTTATTGGAGTTACACTAATCTAAAAATGACCGTGTCACTCAAAACGTCCAAACTTCAACCCTTAGTCATTTCCTCAATATTTTTTTTCATGATCTAATATTTTAGGTATTTGTTACTGTTATTAAGTACAATAATTCTCCAAAGTTTCAACTATATCCGAAAACTTTACATTTTTGGATTGGGACACTTCAGAAAGAATGCCCCACATGTATAAAACCAATATGGCGTCCATAAGAAAAACAAAAGATTCGTTTGTTTCTGATTAATTCATTGCCGATACAAATTTTAAACTGAAATAATCAAATTGTAGACACAAAATTGCCTTTATAATGTCAAAACGCTATTTTGATGGGATTACAAGTAAAGAAGTTATGACCATAATTGAAAAATGAAATTTTTTGGGTTTTTCCGAAATAGCTTGGAAACCATTTGGAATTCAACTGTTTTCTAAATAGATTCAGAAACAGTACATAAATATGCACTACTTTGCCCATTTAATCGACTTTCTATCTCTAATAAGAACAAAAGTGAGACACACTGTATAGTATATGATGACTTGGTGTATCCTCTCTGGCAACCAATGTTCTAACATTGGGACGCAAGATAGAGGTACATAACGGATTCTGTCCTTGGACGTCCAGGATTCCTCAAAAAAACTTCAAATTAGCCAAATTATCAAAGATTTCTTAACCTTTTCCAACTTTTTCCACATTTAAACCAGATACCAAGAAAGACCTATTGAAATACGAAAATTAAACGCTGAGTCGCATCGTAGGCAATACATCTCTCCACTATCAAAATCCGGATAACAAAGCAAGCAACGGAATAACAGCGGTGATCCCGGGTGCGCTTAATAAGTAAAATACAAGTGGCCGACGAGATCGCGGGAACAATGCAGCGACTTTCTATCTCTATTAAGAATAGAAGTGAGACACACTGTATAGTATATGATGACTTGATGTATCCTCTCTGGCAACCAATATTCTAACATTGGGAGGCATGATAGAGGTACATAACGGATTCTGTCCTTGGGCGTCCAGGATTCCTCAAAAAAACTTCAAATTAGCCAAATTATCGAAGATTTCTTAACCTTTTCCACATTTAAACCAGATACCTAGAAAGACCTATTGAAATACGAAAATTAAACGCTGAGTCGCATCGTAGGCAATACATCTCTCCACTATCAAAATCCGGATAACAAAGCAAGCAACGGAATAACAGCAGTGATCCCGGGTACGCTTAATAAGTAAAATACAAGTGGCCGACGAGATCGCGGGAACAATGGAGCGCGGCGGACCGCAATTTCCAATATTGAGCCCCGCGCGCGCGGACGGTGCGACGGTCGGCCGTGCTATTTTGCATGCGCACAGCCGAATTATTATCCGTGTTAGCGCCCCAGATCTCCGAATACTTGCAATAACAGGGCATTACATACGTATGCCGTTGTGGTATCGGCGAGAGCTTTTCCGATGATTTGCATTTTTCGTACGATTCGCCGTGCGGACTGATTGCGCGGAACGCTAATGATTTACCGAACTCATTCGCGTTCATCCTGATAATCGATACGCACGCCACTGATCGAGATTTTAATCTAGACGGTCGAGCGGCCGATACGCCGTTTTGTTCTCGTTTCTGAACGTATACACCACTAGAGGGATTAACTCTGTTTTATCTGCGATACGGTTCAGTTCGATTTCTATTAAAAAAAAAGTAATTAGTTTTATCGATGGTATGGCTCTATTATGATAGTTAAATCGTTGCGCATGAGCAATATGGTATTTCATAGAACATATTTTTATATTTAGGTTAAATTTAATTTGTTCTAACGAAAACAAACTCGTATTAGACTAGAAAACAATAAATCTATGAATCACGTAACACGGTTTGCATATGGAAAACTCCCAAACCAACTACTGTAGAGAAGCTTAGCGATTTTTTTAGTATTGCTGTACTATAAACTTAAACCACATCTAACAAATGCTAACAAATAGTAATAAACATTTGAACAATGATTGAATGTAACGAAATATACACGTAATATATGTGAGAAGTTTGCTTTTGGAATTTCTACCTGAAAAGTTTGTTATTTTCATTTGTGATTATTGGTTTTGGTCTTGGAATTGCTTACTTACAGAAATTAATTAATTTTTGTTCGCGCCGTTTTACATTTCAGTGAAAAAATTATTGGCTATTTATTTTGCCTAAATGGTGCCATTGAATCTCTTTTTTCCATAATTTGTCTTAATGGTTAGTATATGCTTCAGGAAACTAAATTGCATTCACATATTTTTATACATTACACTCGATATTACGGACAGCGGTAGTGATGAGATAAAAAGTTCGCCCGATTAACGGGAGAGAAAGTTTTAAACCTAAAATATAAGCGCACAGTGGACCATATTAGAAATATTATATGATTATCATGTTGTATCCGAGCATCAATGCTTAACAACAGATTATAGGCAATAGAAAAACGACAATTATGGGCAATTATATCATATAGATAAAATTGGACGAATTAAGTAAATGAACGGTACTATCATACTAATACTTGAATGGCGACCATATTAGATTTTTTTGATAAGCTTATGATGCTTTACATATTGAAACTTAAGATTAACCATCAATTTAAATCTGAATTCTTAATACAAGGTACTTGTCTCTAATAGACTATCCACTGATATCCTGTATTTACTTTGTCCTACTTTGCCCTTTTACACTTTTCACTGAATCACTAGCTTGAAGGGTTTAGTTCTTTTTAATCTTCTCACTAGATTCTGGTTGTCCAGTGGCTGCAGGGCCTCTATATTGACGTAATGGCTTAGGCAAGGTTTATGCTTAGTGGCGAATCTTTTTATTTCTTATATGACTTGTGGGACACTAAGATCACGGTGCAGGTCACGCAGGTCGTAAACTTGTAGTTTGTTCTATACTGACACCTGAGCGTTTCTTCCCAGAAGACAGCACAGTTCTGTGTATTTGAGGCCAAGTTCTACTGTTTTCTTTTAACGTGTTCTTTCCACCTTAGTTTTGTATCCAGAGTCATACCCCAATATTTTGCAGTGTTCGAATATAAATATAAAGTGAAAACAAGTAAAGTTAACGTGGACAGTTTTCAGTTCGTTGTGCGTGGTCTTCCATTTTTTGGTCCATTTATATATTTTATTACTAGCTTGTTGAAGATTCCTAGTAGATTCTCCAATAGTTGATCCCGCTGTCATTACATCCGTGTCATCTGCGAATATGGCGACTGTTACATTTTCCAGCTGTGATAGGTCACAGGTATATAGTAGATAAAGAATTGGTTCCAATACACTCCCCTGGGGCACCCCAGCTTTTACTTCTTTTAGTTCCGAGTATTCATCGATCTGTTTTATACTGGATAGTCTATCAGATAGATAGGATGTTAGCCGCTCGACGTATTGTAAAGGTAGGATAATCTTTCGTTCGAGTATCAATTCTTCGTGCCAAATCTTATCGAAAGCATGAAAGACTGTTGAGCAAAATAGCTTTCCTTCTAGTGCTGTCTCTATGATATCCGTTATTCTATGGACTTGATCTATAGTGGAATGCTTTTCTCAAAAACCAAATTGGTGATTAGGAATTAGTTCCTTTGTCTCAATGATTGGTTTCATTGTCTTTTGAAGCAGTTTTTCGAAGGTCTTTGATATCATTGGTAACAGTGTAACTTCTGCTACTTTCTAGACATGGGGGACTTGTTTTAATCTTTCTTAGGTAATTGATTAAGAACTTCTCCTGTGATAAGATCTTATAATCCTTTTTTGGATTCAGGTTTGTCTCGATTTCTCTGGCAACCTCTTTTGGAGTAACTAGCTGTATGGCTTCGTCTTCACAAGTTATATCTTCATTTGTGATTGGCCCTAATTCGATGTTGTGGGACTGGAAGATTTTTGTTAGATGATCTGTAAAAAATTTTCCCTTCTGTTTATTGTCTCTTGCCCAGGTGGCGTGGATATTACATGAAATTGACTGTCAAATATTGAAACAATAGACAGACGGGTCATAATGAATGAACTTTTGATATGAAATTTATATGCGGAAATCCAACAAAGTATCATTTTTTAACGTATTTTAAGAGATCTATAGAGACTCCAATGTTTTGTATTTTTAAAACAAATATTAGCCAATGTAATGTTATATCTATTTCTCTCAAAAGATTGAGATAAGTCACACGACCTATTTTCCCAATTCAGTTTCCAACGTTGGTTTGTGAAAACTTTAAGTATATCTGTTGGTAATTGTAGAAATTAAACTAAAGTTAGGTTAGTTTGATTAGTGGGAAAATTTTAAGTGTATCCACTGGTAATCGGTGAAAATTAAACTAAAGTTAGGTAGTTTAATTAGCATAAACACTTTAAATGTCCGGGATCTTTACAACATCTCTATAACTTTCCACTTTAACATAAGGTTATTATCAAAAGTTGGTGTACAATGACAATACTATAACCCGTTTGTTTTTAGTAAACCGGTTAATAGTGCAAATAAAGAACAAAGTAATGAAACCTGGTGAAAATAGCGACAGATGGATTTATGGGTTGTACGTTCCTTTAATTTGAAAAGATCAAGACAATCTATAATTTATTTATAATTTTAAAACGTTGCATAACATTTATTTTAAAATTTGTTACCTACTTCAAATGAGTGTCAAATATTGTTATAAAACATAGACAGTAGTTAATAACAATCATAATTCGCAGGGCAGATATATTTTTTGCTTAGTCGTTTCCGTGCGACATTGATTTAAAATACCCATAAAAAATACCCATAAATCGTATTTACGATTTATTCGTCGATTAGATTTACCTTGGTACTAACTGTTTGGAGATCTAATAGGTCGGTTATAATATCTAACCTAAATGCAACTAAAAATAGTCAAAATATGCATATGACATAGTGTAAGTTAATATAAATTGAAAAGAACTGGGATATTGCAGGGATATTGGGATATTGAACGGATATTGCAACCAGTAAATAATACATGAGTTTATTTTATTTTTTAACATCATCACCAATATTTATGCATATGACAGCCTGGTCTCAATCAGATATTGAAATACCGGAAAACCCGTTGGAAACCGAAAATAGCGGGCAACTAAATTGGTTATGAGCCATGTTACGTTGGATATGTGCTATACCAAAGCCGAAACAAAAGATTACTAATAAACACCTAATTTAAAGAATTCAGTTTTTCATTGACATCTTGTTTAAATTGATGTTTTTGATAGGGTTTTATGATTTTAGCCTGCTGTGTTGGACAATGGCCAACCGGGAAACATTCTACATCCCTTCATTTACTCTACGGCTTAAATTATTTTACACACAATTATATTAATTATAAATGCGATTTAGCAAACAAAATCGTTCGCATTAAAACCATTATAAGCAGTTAATTCCTATTGATCGCAGCACTGCGGGTAGTATTAAAATTAATCATATCGCTTGACGTTTAAATGTATAGTTCACTAGACGGGAAAACCATGTATATTCAATTTCGGATCGCAGGAATAACATTGTACGGTATATAATTTCATTATAAATCCATCCCGAATCGACCATTTCAACTACCCCCACTCTCCAAATACTTCACATCCCCCTCCTTCAGGCCGCATTTCACCCCGCGATTCCAGATTGATTTATCTATAGTTTTGTTGGCCTAATCGTGCCAAATTTCGTTTCAACAGTAGTATCTATAATTATACCATGGTTTACGAATGTACACATACGATAATTGCGTTGTATTTGATTGCGTTGCTAATCCGATGGCGTTTGCCTTGCTGACGGTCAAGCAGTTGCTGTCTGTTCGGTGGTGCTAATGGACTTCTGAATTAATTGAAGATGTGCTTGCACTTAGAGGATACATGCCGTATGTTAGATGTCGCAGATGGAGTCTGAATCTGTTCTATATAAGCGATTCATAATTTATAAGTTGCGATAATTATCAAATGTATAGTTTTTAAGTGATTTATTTCCATTGCTGAATTATGTGATAATTATTTGAATGTAAGTGTGTAAATGTGAGTACTAAAGTGAGCTCGGAAGATGGGTCTGGTAGGTTATCAAAACCTTTTTTATAACGTATAATATACAGGATGTCCCAGGCTAGGAAGAAAGTACATTAATGGCCTGAAGCAATCGAAATACACGTTTTTTTTCGTATATAAAAGTTGTAGATAAAGTGTGCTCTACAGCTAAACAATATTTTCATGCTGGGGCGCCCTGCCCACAACAACGCACCAACACAAACTTACGTTTTTTTAAATGGAACGCTAGGTATATTATTGCAGTTTTAAATGAAGAATTTTATGGTAATCATTTTAACATCAACTTATATTAGGCTATTGTCAACGGTTTCCGAGAAATTGTGAAAACAATGTAAAAACGTGCAATTTAAAAAAATCATTATGAGGTAACTAACTAACATGAAGAAACGACAAAACTCATTTTAGACAGTAAAATATCACTATTTTTGAGAGATATGGTTTATTTCAGATTATAATAACAAAAACTTAAGATTATTAAATGGAACACCCTATATAGTACAAAGTTCGATAGCCAAGCTTTCTAAAACTGACAAATTTATTAGGTCTATCATCAACAGATAAAAAATTATCCACCCACAAGTTTTCAATATTGAATAGGTATGCTTTCACGGCCAGAATTACTTAACGAAACATGAAAATTAACCAAAAATAATCAATAATTAATCTAATAATAATCTAATAATTAATCAAACAGTTAACAACAAACAAATGCACACAATTGTAAACTAAAGAAAATAAACAAAAACAAAAAAGAAAGTGAAGGGGCAGGTAATTATTCCATTACAAATGTTCAAATAGTTGAGTTGGTACGTTGTTGTGGGACATCCTGTACGCATGAAAATATTTTCTGGCTGTAGAGCCAATGATTATCTACAACTTGTATAAATGGAAAAAACGTGTATTTCGATTGCTTCAGGCCATTAATGTACTTTGTTCCTAGCCGGGACACGGGCTGTACAATAATATAAGTTTTTTTTCTCCAATTGGGATATAATAAAAATCAGTTAATTTCAAAAAATCAAATGAAAACAAAATATTACAAACTACAACAGAAAAGGGCAATCAATCCCGGCGTTTCTAAAAGTTCTGAGCAATGTGAAGACCCCGAAATATGTTCTGAGACGCGGTTTCAGTTTTGAGTCGTGATAATTGACCATTGTTTGTCTTTGGGATTTGGAAAGATAAATTGACCTGATGCTTCAGAGGAACTGAAAGAGTTAAACACTAAACTTTTTCAACTAATTTCAATAAAGGATGCAATTTTCGTAAGTTCACAACATGCTGAGGCTATAGTAGTTATGGCAACGGTATCAAATTATTTATACCAATCTCAAAGCTTCAAAAGAAAGTTACAGTATTTACAAATTTGCCAATATATATGTCGAATTACATATATCCCTTGATATTTGACGAATTGGCAAGCTGTTGCACCACTCATGTATTAATTTTTATAATTTTGCAAACTTTAAATTATGGTGATTAGTGGTGTCTCAAACTTTGAAAATTTTACCATCAACGATGCATATTGTATATAAACAGAGTAACTTGATTGATTTTAGCATACTAAAATCAATCAAGTTAAAATCTATAATACCTATAGTAGTACTTCTTCCTACAAACTACTCAAGTCATGTTTTCAGCATTCGGTTTCAATTTTCAATGAAATAATGCCTTAGAAAAACAGTTTCAGAAATTTCAGCGGGCTTCCAAGCAAAGCGCTGGATTATTGACTCCTCCCGCGAAAAAAATTTACTCTATAACTTTATCTATAATCTAATTTTGCCCGATTGATATCAGATAAAGGGCATTTAACCTATGCGATTGCATCAGTGTGAATCTGCTTTATCCTCAAAATGTATCATTTAGTCACACAAAACCTTTCTTCGAAGCCGGTTACATATGGAGGATTGTTTGATGAAATTGCTTAAGAACTGTATCAAAGTATTACATCAGAAGAGAAACGATACACCCTATGTCTACCAGCAAAAAGTGGGTGACCATTTTTACTAATAAGTACAAACTTGTGAAATCAATATCACAATCATTATCATTCAAAAATGCAGGATCAAGATTTGTGAACAAATTTGTAATTTGAAACTTCCATGCAAATATTTTTACAAAATATTATTACATAATTTTTAACTTTAATGAATTTAAAAATCTGATGTGGTCATGCACTTGACTTCATCATACTATATATAAAATTAGTAGTTTAGCTTGCACGAGATTCTATTTGATCAAGATAGCTCTTGTCTGCATTAAAATAAAACTAGTTAACCAGGATTTGACAGATGTTTTGATTCTATTGACAGTAGGTATTGTCAAAACATCAACGTTTGAGACCTCCTGTCATTAGAATGAAGATATCTGTCAAGTCATGGCTACCTAGTTTAATAATAATGCAGACACCACTGATCTCGATCAAATCGAATTTGCTAATGTCAATGTAAAAAAGTATACATATTTTTTGCAATATTTTCGACTTGATACAGGCTATATTTACGTTGGCCTGTTATTTTGACAATTTCAATAAAAATTGTCCTCCTTTCTTAATTTTTTGTCTGGTAGCCCTAATTTTTAAGATAAATAAAAAATATAAATAAGTAAAATAACTTTATTGTATGCAAAATACAAAGGTTAAGTACAAGACTGAAGTGATATAAGGTACTACCAAACGAAATAATAAAGAAACAGGAAAAGATACGCTACAAAAAAATTAAATAAAAATCATAGAAACTTTAAAAACATCAAAAAAATATATATCTTCGCACAAACTTACGCCCGATAGAAGCGCCTTCTTCAAAGGTTCGATGGTGGTTTCCCGGCTGCGGAAGCCGATGGTGCTGAGGGCGTTGTTTACAACAAAGGCAGCGAGATAGGAGAAGTACCTCCTGAAGAATGCTGCCTTGTGTTCTGGAACCGTCGCTGTCGTGGCAACCCGACGAAGCTCTCGGGATGTGCCTCAATCCGCAGCTGTATTTTCTCAGCCAGATAGGGAGGTTGATGATCCACAGCAGCCGAGCGCACCACGCCGACATAGTTGAGGAAGCGACGCTCACCCATTCGCAGACAGCGATGCTCTCGAAATACCCCGGTCATATGCTGACGTCGGGGGCAACCAACGGCAAACGCCATACAGCTGTACAAGATACTCTGCAGTGGTCGCTTACTGCCCTGTGTGAGGAAGGGCCCATAAGCAAGATCTGCGCAGTCCAGGCTAGACAACACCAAGGAACCTGTATTCATAAGTTTCACTTTAGTTGGTAGAATAGCCTTGAATTGGTAGAGCAGCTTCAACTTCGCGTAAGCACTCCGACACAACCGGTCAACGTGACCATTAAAAGAGAGATTACTGTCGAACATCACACCGCGATTCCGAGCTTCTTCGACGATTGGAAGGCTGACACCGTTCAACGAGATTTTTAAATTCGATAGACCGACAGTTTCTCGACCTGCACGACTCCCGATGAAGAGTACTTGACACTTTACCGGATTTAGCATTAAGGAGTTACTCGTTGCCCAGGAATAAACCCTAGCAAGATCGTCATTGATGGTATTTATGCAAAAATCGACATTGACAGCAGTTATCGGCGCGTAAATTTGAATGTCATCCGCGTACATGTGGTAGTTGCTTTTCTCGATCACATCCGGTAGATCCGCCGTTAACAGGTTAGATAAAAGCGGCCCAAGCACAGACCCCACAGGCACACCCGATTCAACCCTTCACGGCTCGGAGATATTAAAGTTATCAATTTTAGTCTTAATTGTTCTCCCGTTTAGATCATCGTCAAACCAATGCAAGACCGGTCCATCCACGCCATTGTGTTTTAATTTTGCAAACACGCACTCGAAGCCAACACTGTCGAAAGCCTTAGACATATCTAGAAGGACCAAGGCAGTACACACAGAGAAATGTTTAAGACATTCGTTGTCTTGCCGAAATACCACATATTATGTTTTGATTAGATTTGTCAGCCAGAAGAATTATTCTTGCTAGTAAATATGATTAAGAAAGTAATGTGCTATTATAATCGTGTAGTTCTTTCTGCATTTGTTTTGATAGACTTATTTTTTTATGTAACCTTTGCAGCAGCGGTGGATAGTTTTAACAAAACAACAAAAACATTCACTTCAAATCAATATATTATGTTGAAATGTAAATTACTATTACTTGCTTTGAATTTTTAACGCACTTCGTTTAAAATGACAGTTACTTGCTTTGAGAACAAAATACTCTATTCAGAACACTAAAGGTGTTGAACCAAAATTACAAATGTTTCTCTGAAACATTGGTTCTTCCAAGCAAAATAACCTATTACTTATTCCGATAGCTCTATTGCTCTCTTTAAGACATCAAATGGTTGCATTAAAACAATATTAGTTTGGTCCAAATGTTAAAATATTTGAAATAATACTACAAAGTTCAAAACAACATTATAGTCCTTTCGAGTTGATGACTATTTGGTGCAAGTCAATAGTTTACCCGTTGCAACAAATTTTATCTCGAACGAAGCACTTAATACATTTGTACTGAGAAAATATTGTCTTGGTTGAAGTGGATAGTTATTTCGTGGATATGGAAATCAACCCTTGTTTTGATGCAAAGCAATTTTATTTGAATTGAGCATTCCTTTCTCTGTGTGTATTTAATGACCCCCGATGATCTGATACAATATCATTAATGACACGCAACAAAGCCGTCCTCGTACCATACGATTTACGAAAGCCCGATTGACGCTTAGATAGTATGTTGTGCTCCTGCAAGAACTCGAACAACTGCACATGAGGCAAGGATTCTGCGATCTTCGAGGCTGCACACAAAAGACTAATTGGACGGAAATCACCCAGAGCTGACGGGGAAGCCTCTTTGGAATAGGCTTGACGTAGGCAGATTTCCGCAGGGACGGAAAAACGCCAACCTCAAATAAGTAGTTGATGATGTGGGTCCAGGGCGCAGCGCAGAATGAGCTGGAAAGCTGTAACATCATTGCTGAGATTCCATCAACACCACAACACGCTGATATGGCCTTTGATAATAAATTCTCGATACTGGAGACTTCCACAGGTCGATAGGTAAAATCCCCACCAAGATCTTACGTGAGCTTTTATATTTTCAATAAATTAATTACTGTATAGTCAGAATGCTGAAATTTAAGTTTTTTCTAAGACACCACACAACTTTGTATGTTACCGCAGCTCACACGTCCTGCATGTCTTCCTTTGTTTCCTTTTATATCCATACATGTAATAACAAGTAAATTCCCGTTATGCGCTTATATTACGAGTTTGGCGAACAATCTTTGCCGCCATAAAAATGAGAAATAAATTCAATTGCGACGAATGCGCGCGCGGTACTTGTAAAGCTACACCGGCGGAATGCGCCAAAGATGGGGAGGGCGAAACATGAAGGGCGCCGCTGCGGTAACAAGGAAAATATGAAATTACCATCCAGGGCAGGCAGGCGATCGGAAAACTCGGTCTTCTCAGCGGCACTTTTCGCTGCCATCGTACCGCGTCCCACTCTGCCAACAGCTTTGCGTAATGATTTGATACCGCGTCTCCCCAGTGCCGCTGAAGCGCGCTGCTCCTCTTTGCGCGAAATTCATCTCGTTCCGGCGAAAGGCTCTACTTCAGACGGTTTCCCGGTACGAGAAGCTCGCGTCAATATGTTAGCTTTTGTTCATATTGCCACAATATTTGTCTTTTATGTGTGTGCGATGACGGGGAAGAACTAGAGCAACAAATGTTGGAAAAGGGAACGGTATATGTAAGATATGACTTTGCGAGGGTTTAGAGGAAATATATGTACGAGAAAAGTTGGTGGTGTACCACGTAATGCAATTATTAGCGCAGGGTTATTGATATTGGATGTCAAAGTGGGTAGATACCTATATTCAAACTCTAAAAAGCGTCCAATAAGAAATGTCAATAACCACAACGTAAGCGACGTTGATGCAGCTGCGTATTTAGTTATACATGATTAAAGGAATTTCCATTTTTCCAATTGACAAAAACTGGTTTCAAAATCGCCCAGAAATATTTGTTCTCGTTCATTTGCTCCTCTTTCATTCCTTGATTAGAATAACAGCGTAAATAATGTTTCAGCGAAAAAAATGCTGTCGTTTCAAACGACTTATCTGAGTCCCCTAATAATGAATAGCCTATGAGAGCTAGGAGCTTTCCCGTTTACAACGGAAATGATGTCAACTTTTATATTTCAAATGGAACATCATCTATTTTATCGCATTTTTGAAATCTTCAAGAAATTTTAGATCAATTTTATGTTACATTCCCTATACCTAACATGGCTCATTTTCGAGATATTCATATTTTTCATTGAAAAATGACAGCTGCATGGTTACTTTCAATTACTTATAAATTATTCCCTTTGACCGTTGGAGAAAACTTGTCCAGCAAAATTGTTGTGAAGGTAACGTATTATCGACACATCGGTAGAATTCTTCTAAGTTATACAGGCTGTTCAAATTATAAGATCAAAGTTGAATTCAAGAAAACTACTAAAAGTCATTTTTCAAATGGCCACACTAACATATGAAAACATTTCTCAATTATATGGAAAATTTTAGATCAACTTTTTGTACAGTGTCGTATACTTAAAATGTACTTGTACCTACCTAAATCGATTTTTAACCATCACAGTGGAAATTGCCAAATCTAGATTGCGTTGAAAACAACTTTGTTTTATTAATTAACAGCACCCCACATGTGCTTTTGTATAACACCTAGTCTGATGACTATCTAGCTATATTAATCTAACCTAAATTGCTACGTATAAAAAGTGTTCGATATTAAGTGTTCCCCATTGGTGTAACTTAAATTTAATTTGGATGCTGACGCTTTAGACTTCACACACTGCACGTTGCTCTGCCTTATTCACCTATCAGCCATCACTCACATAACACTGTGCTCTGCTTTTTTAAGTTCACTTCACCGACTCAAAAGGTCTTTTGACATTCGAGTGCTGGAGAAGTCTGTTCGGCTGATTCTCTGCAAAGTTTCGTTCGTTACTCATACCATTTCAAGATCCCTGTGGAGATTTCTGTTTCTTATATACCACGGTGCACCCACGATGTTTCTTAGCACCTTATTATTGAAGCGTTGAATGATGGTGATATTGCTTGGCTTAGTGCAACCCCACAGTTGGATACCATAGGTCCACACAGGTTTAAGTATCTGCTTGTAAAGTAGGAGTTTATTATATGTCGACAAAGACTACTTCCTACCAATAAGCCAGTAATTTTTTTTGTATCTTATGCCCTATTCTTCTCGTTTCTTTTTAACATGTGCTTTCCAGCGGAGGTTGGTATCTAGCGTCATACCGAGGTATTTTGCCGTGTTCGAGTAGGGTACCGTGGTGATATTTATTGTAACTGGAACGTATCGTATTCGCTTGTTGGTAAAGTTTATGTGACCGGATTTGGTTTCGTTCAATGTAATTAGCCATCGTTGCATCCAATCACTAATATCGTTGACAGCATTCTGGAGTTTTAGTGTTGCTCCTTCAACATTTGTATCTACTGGCATGATAGCAGTGTCATCAGCAAACGTGGCAACGGTAACACCATCTGGTTGCGGAAGATCATGTGGATATAGAAGGTAAAGAATTGGGCCAAGTACACTATCTTGCGGTACTCCAGCTTTAATATATTTGAGGGTTGAGGTTATTATCTTGCTTTATGCGGAAGTATCTCTCAGAAAGATATGATCTTAACAGTTTGCTATACTCGAAGAGTAGTAACCGATCCATCTTGTAGAGTAGATCTTCGTGCCAAACTTTGTCGAATGGTTTTGCCACATTCAGGAATATGGAGGAGCGTATTTTTTTTCTTCTAAAGTTTTTTCTATGATCATTGTTATTCTGTGCATCTGATCAATTGTGGAATGTTTGTTTCTGAATCCAAACTGATGAGTGGGTATGATGTTTCTTTCATCTAAGATTGGCTTCAGTCGTTTTGCAAGTAGCTTTGTTGAAAACAACGGAACAATTTGGAATAAACAGAACTTTATTAAACATTATTTTTTATGTCATTTTTCATAATAAATTAGTATTTATTAGTAATGATTTAATATTTATAAAATTATAAGCCTACACTAAAACACAATATAAACACAATATTAAAAATAAAACAATACTTGAAGTAAATGTAATAAAACTGCTAAAACTATTCAAAAACGTTGCCGTTTTCCGCTAACCATGCTTCAATTTCTTTTAACATATTATTGTTGGTGGCGTCCCTGAATGTTTCCTTCTCTTGGCGTCTTTTCGATTTTTGCTCTATCGACGGTCGAAATATGAAAAAAATACTAATGATTCCAACAATTTCGAAGAGTTACCTTCAAAATCCCAAAAGGCTACAATCAAAATTATTTTTTTTCTATGTTGTTGTGTCATTGCGCGAGTAATTACGCGCGCATTGATTGCATGTTTTTATCTTCATTATTGTCTATTTACGGCTTTACAAACATTTTGGCCAATGTCCTATTTTTCTTTTCGATTATTTTGTGGTTTTTTGTTGCTAGTTATTATTATTAATCATGTTAATAAATCAACTTTAATTTAGTTTGTCTATATAACTTTTCTGTAACTTTCTCTATGCTCTTTTTCCGATAAAAGTTAAAACTGTATATAAATAAAAATTAACCATTTTTTCCTGTATGAGTACTGTTTTATTTTTTGTTCTATCCTTACTTTACTTATATAACGGTCATGTAGTAATTTAATTTCATTGAAAGTTCGCCGAGATCTAGGATATTAATCAATTAGGAAAACTGTACTTTAGACCGAGGTGGAGAAGTTTCAAGATTAAGTTTTCAGTTGCATTTATATAGCATTAAGCTCTTAGATAAGTGTGTTAGCGGTCCGTTATACCTTTAATGGGTGATCCATTATATTAAAGTAAAATTGGCGCAAGAATTTCAACGTACCGTTATCTGCAGCAAATGTCTTTCTGTGGAATTACATCCTGACATATTGCCACGAAAAGTTCTTGTTTACGCTTTAGTGGAGCGTTTGCTGGTCAATCCGCATATTGTTTTGCATGTATGCATTTTAAGAAATGCAATACATGACAAAACGACCGGATGGGAGAAACCAGCGAGCGCTGTGCTAAGGTAGAATAGTTGAATCGGAATGTAGCAGCTTAAGGGGACAGGTGGTCCCAAATAAAGATGTAGCATATAAGAGCTGTATGGTGTTACTTCACTTGTCCCCGACTGTGTCCCAGTGGCTGTGAGGCGTTAGATTAATAGATTAAAGGTAAGTGGAATATTGTTTATTAATATTAAAATATATTTAGAAGTTTTGGTACCTCCGCCATATAGTTATTTAGCTGGTCAAGCGAGTAGCCCCAATTATAATTATTAAGTAGTCATATTTAACGTGACATTTGGTGGAGGCGCCGGGTATTGTATTAATATTTATTATTATTATTATTAATAATACAGGATTTTGAAGAAATTCTGGAGAAAATACTGGTAGTAAATAAGTGATATATAATGAAACACCAATATAATAATGACAACTTCTAGAGAAATACAAGTAAGTACTTACGAGAAAAATGCTTGTTGTGAAGCCTGCGAATGAGTTCTAGCCGTTATTTGCGAACAGAACCCTATACTTTTTGTATGACTATGCTATACGATAATGTATGTTAGTTAATTCTATTCGATAATGCATTATTAATAGCATAACAAATTATAATCCACTACTTAGATAAAACACAAATTACCCTTCAAATTAGGCCTGGTAAAAATAAGTAGTTACGCAGGCATCTGTGAGGCAGTTGGTTTGTTGATCTTGTAGAAGCAGTGGCGCGTTCCGAGATAGCTTCAAAGTCAACAAAAACAAGTTGAATACCGGGCTGTTGGTAATAGCTGCACAGCACCCGGATAAATATTATTGTAGATTCAATTGCATGTATTTCCAAATTCTCATACATTATTCATGGACCGGTAGTGTGGTGTAGTAAGCAGCGTTACATCGTTGTAGGTGTGCTTGACTGGATACGGTTCGGCGCTAACGGCTGCTCGATAGGGGGCAGCACGCGCTAACAGACATACCAGCTTCAATCTGCAAATAACTGAGGTCCTTTTTTTTATTAGTTGGTATGTACTAGACATTTGGTAGACAAATAGACCATGTCGCGTGTAACTTTTAATAAACTCACCGTATTTTTATACATTATTATCCGTTTGAACGTATTTTCGGTCCACACCAGACCTACATCTGGCACCCGTTACTTGCTCCTGTCGCCACTGTAAACACCGGTCGCTTGGTTACCGGCCGATTTGACAAATTTTCTGACGCTTCGCGAGGTACAATCAACATTTCGACCGATTTTAGCCAAACATCGAAAAATATTTCTCGCCTCTCAAACTACGTTTTTGCATTATTGTCTCTGTAATGGTTAAAAGAGCGGATAGGAATCCACGGTAGCCGGTCGGTCCGATCATATTTTTTCCCCCGCAATATTCGCCCAAAATCGTCTCCGATTCTCCGAATACTTTCACGCTGTTAGTAATAATGGACTTGGGACAAGATCAGTTGCAGATGTTTGTATAGTTCTACTTAATCTTTGTGCTAGACTCTGATAGTTCTATAACTGCAGGTCCATCCATTTTAGTTCACAGCCTCACAAACGGCGAAAAGCATGCTAGTTCATCTCATTATTGACTTCTGGAACGCAGAGGTCTTATACCTACTGTTGCATTTATACCAAGAAGCTTCAACCCTTTTCTTAGTACTTTATTTTGGCGTTTGTTTGGGTAATTGGTTCTAAATTTGCCAAAGGCCAGTGTAATTGATTAAGCTCTATTTTTTCTTCTTCACGTGTTATTTCTGCCATAACTTTACATCCGTTAATTATCTTGACATGAGACAGGTCCTGGTTATGTCTTGAACAGTCTTATTATTGAACTACTTATTAACGTTGAGTTGTATATAGTTCATAGATGATTGATCCAATAACATTACTATGGGTACTTCTGCTTTAGATGCTGCTATAGGTCACTTTCCTTAATTAGAATGGAATAAAAAACCTTTTTTTTGCAAATTACAATCCTGACAACCGACAAAATACACAACACGCTGCTGAAACAAATCACCAGGGGTACTGCGCTGCTTAGAAAGAATATTGACAACTTGAGTATTAGGCTTATATGCTGGAGTAATTTTATAGGTCTTTAAATTTTGTTTTTAGAAGTTTAAATCTATTATTAAGAAAGGTCAAAGGTTTATAGATACAAATCTCCCGCGGACCTGACTGTTGAAATAAAGGACCATTCTTCTTTTAAACAAGGTTAAGTGTTCTGTTGATTAATTGTTGAGGGAAGGTATTCATTAAAGTAAGCTCATTAATGAACTTTAACTCTTTTAACCTGTTATCAAGACTAAGAGGATATTTAAGAGCTCTATTAAAATAAAACCGTAGGGAAGGAAAGCGGTGTGAAAATGGAAAGAATCAAAAGGGATTATGGTAGGAGTAGAAGTAGATTGGCAAAATCGAGAAAAGTCATTTGATTCTCAACTTCTAGAGTGAAATTGAAGGAAGGTATTAAATTGTTAATAAAGTCCAGCATATTGGTGACCAACATATTGGAACTGTTGGGTCACCCTTCGAAATACAAAAAATGTCATCGACATAACGGACCCATCTATCGACATGAGAAGCGTAAGGCTGGGTTGGGTTAAGAATAAATTCATTATCAATGTGGTCAGGAACAAGGGAAGACCCATGTGAAGACCCTGATCTATTTTATAAAAATTTGCCATTGAAGGAGCAGATTTTTTTTTGAAGAATATAGTCCAAGATTGTGTTAAGGTGTGAAATAGTCGTACTATGTGTTTGGAAAAGATCTTTAGTAAGTTTAAGTGTTAAATCTAAGGGGACATTAGAATAGAGATTGGTAACATCGAATGAAATTAAAATGCAGCCTGAAGGGTTTTGATTTTTGATAGTGTTAATGAATTGAAAAGAGTTTTTTACAGTATGAAGAATGCTTAATATAAACTTGGACAGACGAATGGTTGGAGAATTATAAAAACCTGTAATAGGACGAACGGGTAAGTTTTGTTTATGTAATTTAGGCAGTGCATATAGATGAGATGTAGAAGGATGCATGGGTATATAATAGGAGGAACTAAAGTAATTAAAGGAATTCAGAGCCTTAAGGGTGTCTTTACATTTATTTATCAACATAACCATTATTCATAAAAAATCTAAAGTTTTAGCTATGTAAGTGTAAGTGTTCATAATAACAATTCCAGCATTCTTGTCAGCCTGAACATAACATGCACCGGCACCCTCTAGTTTTGGTTTTATATAATTAACAGTATGCCAATGACATTGAATACGACTGTTAGTATCAATAAAGTTTTTGTTCATTTCTGAATTACCTCATTTTTCTCTTTTATTGAAAGGAATTAAGTCATTACATAAAGCTATATGTTGGGGATGTTTATAAATGGCTATATCAAGTTCAATAGATAAATTTATGCAATTATGTTTTTTATTTTTAGTAGTGGATATTTATGACTTTACTTAGGTCCTACTATCCGTGCAGTGGCTTTATATTGACGAAAATTTCCATGAACCATTTCAAAAAGAAAAGCGAGTAACTATAAATCCGTTACATAGAGCTGTATTGGCTACTGGTAAGAAACTCCACGCTGTCACTACACAATATGTTACATAAACCAGCAAATCCTAAAACTCGTGTGGACGTATGGTTCACAATACTGGGGTTGCACCAAAAAAGAGTAACATTAAATTTCTCCAGACCTTTCAAAGTAGAGTATTGCGACGCATTGTCTATGTGCCTTGGTACATTAGGAATGATGAACTTAACATGGATCTCAAAATGGAATATGTGTGCAAATAAATACAAAGTCAAATAACCTAGAATTAAGTTAATCATAGGTTCATTATGGCTAGATTGTAATGCACATATTGAATAAATATACTAGATATTAAAACAAAACAGATGATATAACAACCAAAATTTAGGTTGTTTAAATTTTTTTAAACATTTGTACTGTGAATTTTACAAATACGTTGACTTATTATCTGAATTATCGCCGATGGCTGTTGTTTAAATTCCGGTTAATTTTGCTAACATAAAGGTCATTTAGAGATTTTTTTTTAAATTTAAAGACAATTATAGCTTAATTGAGCTTATTGTTGTGCAATTTTTAAGTTCTTTAAGGATATCTGTATAAATCATAACTATAATTGTTGGACAGTGAGGTCAAATCTGGTTGTTTAATAATCATAATTTTTAGTTTTGAGAACTTTATTTACGTTTTTGTTTCTTGCAATAGAACAAATGCAACATTCTATTCCACAAATCTCATCATACCATGATAACTAATTGAACTCAAAACTAATTTAATCTAAATACCTACTACCGAATTGTTCCTAGTCTGTCCTATTTCAAATATTAAAAGAAACTTGCTCAAAAGTAAATGAAAATCTCAATAAAATAATAAGATATATTTATTAACATTAATAATTAATTAAATGAATACATCTTATTATTATGGTAATAAAACGGAGCTGCAGTTGCATTTCGTTCTGTATTTGCAATACAAAATTATTGGAGGTCATCATACTTGTAGGACAACCAATAACGTAATGTTTTAAACTTGCTTAGTGTGATTTATCATTATGGTTTTGGTTAGTAGTTGAGAAATTGATCAAGTACTTACAGAAATCCAAGAAGACCAAGTAAACCTTTTTAAAACTTTATTATTTTGGCATTCCAGGTATTATAATCCAATATTACTTCCAATGTGAAAGATAATTATCATGAATATACCAAAAACACAATAATATAGATCAAAGATCAGCTTTACAACATACAATAATAAATAACCGACGAAATTAAACGACCACTTTAACTTAGCTCAAGATATAAACTGTCCTGTTCCTAAATTCATTCCCTGTAGGTTCTTACAGAAGCTTTCTCAAATGATTACGCGGTCCATAAACTTCCGGTACACTGCTTTATTATGCATGTAATTATTAGCTTTGGATGTAGATGGCGCGCTAGTAGAACGTAGGTAACGTTGCACTTCGCTCCTCTTATATTCTCTATATTCTCCGCCAGTGTTGAAGTCGCCTAGGGGGACATTGCTTCGGAGAGACTAGGCGAGTGCATATGCGGTTCCTTATACTAAGTGGGTCACTGGGGCTCATAAAGATGCCTCGACGCTACCACCGTATACCAGTATCGGAAACGGCGCATGCAGCGCCACAGAAGTTATCTTGAATTCGGCTACTGGTTCGACGACAACGACGACGTCTAGGGAGGCAATTACCCAGTTTCCATATCGCGAGTTAAGCCGGTGACGATTATTGAAGCTGTTAGCGTCAGACCGTTGGGGCAGTTTGCTGCCAAAATGGCAAACTTAGTCGTTCGGACAATGTCTTGCAATAACAGATCGAGAAGCAGTTATTCTGAATCTGGATGACGATTGAATTTGTTGAAGATTTGATGAACTGTACTTAAAGGGTTATATACGTTTGAATTATTTTTTATGATTTTTTTGTTTGTAGTTTTTGATAGTATAGATGTTTAAGGATGTTGTTCTTAAAACTATTTAAAAAAAAAGACAAAACACTAAAGAAGCTAGAATAGTTTTTGTCAGGAGCTACGCAGCCATTCGGAATGCTATGGACCAGGTGGGGTGGCGATCTTAGAAATTTGTGATCGATCTTCGATCTCAATTGGACATCGATCAAATCAATTTATTGATGTTCGATCAAATCGATATCTTGATGATCGATGAGATCGTTCTTTTGATGATTGATTAGATCGATTTTTTGGTGATCGACCTTTTAATTCTTACATATACGTATACGACACGTGTCCGGCGATTGCGACGTACATATCATCAAAAAATCGATCTGATTGAAAAGATCGATAGTAGAGGAAGCAAGCCGATTGGGGAACCTCCTCCGTGACCTTGACCTTGTCACGGAGGAGGTTCCCCAATGGGCTTGCTGTTAAAATGAGGAAGTTCAGAAAACAACTCCTCAACCATGACTTCATATGCAAGGTATTCAAGGTTGTGGAGGAGATACTCGAACGGCTCTCTGTAAAAAAATGATGATGCTTCTAAAGCAGCTTTATTTTAAAATGAGGAGGCTTGTTAATCGGTTTAGATAACATAGGACTCCGAAAACAAGTTGTTGTGATGCAAATGAGGAGGAGGTGGCCGACGCGGCATAATGTAAATACCATAGGAGACTCCGAAAACAAGTTGTTGTAACACAAATGAGGAGGAGCGCTATAGTTGTAGGAGGTCAGCGACTGGTCAAGGTTATAATGACTTTGTGGATGGTTTGGAACCCCTTCCAACTCAAACCACTATATATGTAACGGTTGGATTACTATTAAACGTTGTGTGAATTTGAAGTCCTCGCAAACGAATCAGCGTAGTTAACTTACGTCAGTCAACTTACGAATAAATTAAGTATGTACATTCTTTTAATAATCTAATATAAAGCTAATAATTGTTTATCTTTTGTTAGAAATGGTGTCAACTTGTACAAACCTGAAACAGGCAATTCAATTGCAACGACAACATTACGATCTACAACGTCGGAGTCTATTAGATCAAATTCAAAATTTTGTTTTACCGAACATATACGCTTACCATTGGGAGGAAACCATGCATCTGCAATGGCAACTTCAACCAATTTTATTGGGTATTGATTATTGTGATGAATATCTGACCGATAAAATATCTATGGACATATTCATAGAAAAAATGCAAAGCTCGGATTTATTATCCACTATATGTAAAGAGCTAAGTGACCAGATCCACATAACATTACTCCAAAGTCGTTTGGACGTACTTGTTGTAAAATAAATCATACATCATATAAACATTTAGTTTTTATTAGAACACCTTATATATGTGCCTATACGTATTTAGAAAACAATTTTTTTATTATTTTTGCATTATAAATAATTTTAAACTCACCTTGGTCTTCTTATTTTACTTACCTGTCAATAACACTTCTTCACCCGCAGACGTAGGCTTTTCACTACATCTGCACGGCTCATCCTGGTTTTGAAAGGCTTCGGCTTAGGTTTCAACGATTGGGCTACCTGCCCGGACGGTTCGGGCTGACTTGTGGATGGGCCAGGTAGAATTGGTGATGCCGTGATCAAGAACTCGTCGACTTCATCATCCATCTCCATCACATCTTTCCCAGTATTGATCAACCGGAGTCGCAGGCTGCGCATCACATCTGCATTACTCATTCTCGTTTTCGCCTCTGGATGCTGTACCTGCGACTCCGGCTGAGTGGTAGACGGTCCAAGCAGAGTTGGTGGCGCCGTGCTCAAGAATTCCTCCATTTCTTGGCTAAACATAGCCGCACTTAAATCATGGTTCGTTGGGAAAGACATGGCTAAGGAAAAGCATACATTCTTAGAAGGTATTAATAATAGTCATGCTAGAACTTACCGTTGGTTGCTGGTTGTTGAGGTAGAGGTACTGTAGTTATTAGCGCTGCGCCTCAATTTATATCCAGTCCATGGTGAAAGAAATTGGGTAGGAATGCATAAAAAATCCCGCGGATGCATTTATTATTTAACCTTTAGTCAAAGTTAAGTCGTGGAATTACCATTGCTTCAGGCGATGTCTCACCTTTAGTGGAATTTGTTAGTGTGAATGTTGTTTTAGACTCGAGCGCTTACCTTGAATGACTTCACAAACGGTTATGCTAATAGACGTTTACGTTTAACTTTGGCTAAAGGTTAAATAACAAATGCATCCGCGGGATTTTTTATGCATTCCTACCCAATTTCTTTCACCATGGACTGGATATAAATTGAGGCGTAGCGCTAATAACTACAGTACCTCTACCTCAACAACCAACAACCAACGGTAAGTTCTAGCATGACTATTATTAATAGCTTCTAAGAATGTATGCTTTTCGACTTATGGTCTTACCGCCGTTTCTTTGTGTTCCCACTCCGTTGCCTATTCATCTACTTAACCAGCACCTAACCCCACGATTCCTCCACTACACCCGCACCGGTCTCCGTGTCATTCAGTCAACCGTTTTCCTACAAAAAAGCCACTTTAGCCCATATTTCAAATGCACCACCCGGATAACCGTTTACAGACAGTCGGTCGGTCGGTTGGTCGGCCTCCGTGTTATTAAGTTATAACCGTTTGCCTAAAGAAAAGCCAGTTTAGCACAGGAATGTAGTCGATTTTCACCTTGTATATTGTCTTTCAATCGAATTTTAATAAAATAAAGAATTTATCACTAAAAAACCATTCACGTTCGCCTCTTCCAGAGTTCAAACAATCAAAAGGCATTTTTTAATAATTTGAAATATAAATATCACGTTAGTTACGAAACGACCGACTACTTTCTACTTACAGTGACCGCAATAGATAACGATGACCGCGTACCTTTGTGACAATTTTTCCAACGCCATCATGTTCGTAGTTGTCAAAGCGGGCGTGGGACTGAAATTTGAAATTAGTTTCTCATTACAGGTCTTAGTTTGCAAGATATACCCGTTTTTTTTTGTAGTGCCTTTTTGGTGATTTTTGCAACGTCATCGGGTCTGTGGCGGACCGGGGGCCGGTGGGGTGTTTTTAATTAGTTTTGCGATACAGACCTTAGTTTAGGAGATATGGCCAGTTTTTAAATTTATAAAAAAATAAAAAATTCTTTATAGTGCCATTTTGGCAATTTTCACAACACCATCGTATCTGCAGTTGTCAAAGCGGATGGGGGTGTTGTTGTGTTAGGGGGTAATTTTTCAATCAGTTTTTCGATACGGACCTTAGTTTAGGAGATATTGCCAGTTTTTTAAATTTAACAAAAAAAAAATTTTGTAGTGCCTTTTTGGTGATTTTTGCAACGTCATCGGGTCTGTAGCGGCCCGGGGGCCCGGTGGGGTTATTTTAATTAGTTTTGCGATACAGACCTTAGTTTAGGGGATATGGCCAGTTTTTAAATTTATAAATTTAAATTTATAACACTTCGTTGAATGAAATACTATTTCAATGTGAAATATATTTATTAAAAACTTAAAACATTTACTCCAACTATAATCATGTTTTAATGGACGAATAACCAGAAACGCCGCTTTTTACAACCATTGTTATGCAACTAATTCACAACAAAGACTTTAAAAATAAATATGTCAGCTATCGCCAAGCTTTTCGAAATTCAATCGGCTGATGGTGTTTCTCACCATTAAAAATCATCTGTAGCTGTGTTCCAGTCTTGTTCACATACTGTATTTGCTCATCAGATATCTTTCTAACTAATCTCCTAGGCACAAACAATTTAACACGACCCCACAAGTAGCACACAACTCTGCGGGACGCTTTTAACCTGTAGACACGTTCAAGGTAGTATCTGACACCAATAATTAGATGCTTTAATTGAACCACTAACACCTCATCAGTTTGATCTTGCAATTCTTCTGCGGTGTTCATGATATAAATTATCGTTGTGGGGTTGGTTCTTGTATGGTTGTTTCACAGAAACTTCGAATACACACCTCCGCATTATATATATATATTTTCTACATGGTCCCACCCAAAGCGATCCTCGGTGGGGATATTATGTAACATTTTAAAATTAAAAAAAACAAAAAAAAGATTGTTAAGAGTATTTTTATTTATTGAGCGTTACCATTACACAATTGTTGTAAGTGTTTCGGCAAAAGCGTATACAAATCATCTCGTAAATTTAATACATTTAATTCTTTCAGACGGTTTATTAATTGGTCAATGCTGATACGTTGTTCTAAGTAGTCTTCACATGTATTCACCCCTGCTTCAAATTCCTTCCGACGTTCCGATAAATATTCAAACTCAAACTCGCACCTAAAATCGTTTAGTGATAATGTTGCTTCCCGTTGTAAAATTGAGTACTCCTCCTGTTGCAGATTCACAGCTTCTTTTAAAGTTGTAGCTTTCCGTTGTGAATTGTTGTCAAGGGCATAACATGCCCACATTGTAGATGGTTGTTGCTTGCTCCTGTAGAAGGGGTTGAAGACTGAGGTAAAAACAGTGCAGTCACTATGTTTTTAATAAGTCAACCCCACCACTTGGATCTGTAACGACGTCATACCATTTTTGGTCAGGGAGAATTGGACAGCACAGCAAGTACCACCAGAAACTTCCAACGAATGACTACAGATAATTGCATTAATATATTGTTGGGAAGGTATAAATTCATTACACTTACGGGAGTAATACGTTCCTCGCCAACATCATCAGGATGGTTTGTAGTATGGTGACACATGTTGACACACAGGTTTTTTTTTTCACATTCGCTTAGCGTAAATGAGTCACACCGTGAGTGACTCATCATACCTGCTATAGTTGCGATAATTGTTATTACTGTGGAACCATACGCAGAACGGTTTAAATATGTATGGATTCAAGCAAGTCACGCTGGAGACCAGTTTAACTTAGTCCAGTATAGTAACCTCCTCACGCAGTGGTCAGTTTCAAGGTCTGACCTCTTGACATTGAAATTTGTTTGTAAGATGTGGACCCTCTAGTCCAGTATAATAACCTCCTCATGCTGTGGTCAGTTTCAAGGTCTGACCTCTTGACATTGAAATTTGTTTGTAAGATGTGGACCCTCTAGTCCAGTATAATAACCTCCTCACGCTGTGGTCAGTGTCAAGGTCTGACCTCTTAACATTGAAATTTTGTTTGTAAGATGTGGAACCTCCATCACCTTAACCACCTCCGAACGTACACATCTCATTAGGATGTTGCGAAGAGGGAACCTTTAAATAGACCGTATGCAGAATGAAACCACAGTGTGATCTCCTCTATCGTCTTAAACAGTTAAAATGCTTGAGTGTGAGCAGTGCGCTAAAACTTTCAGTCGTGCAGATAATCTTAAACGTCATCAGAGAACAGCATGTCTTGGAAAACGTCTAAAATTAAATAATCAGCAAGACTTGGCCAATGTTAGAAAATGTGAATTCTGCAATATTTACGTGAATCAAACATCGTACTCCGCCCACCTCCGTAGTAATGCGCATAAAGCAAATGCTTTGGTATTAACCGATGATGGTGTGGAAAGGATAGCGGGAGCATTTGGGAATAGAATTGTAACCTATAGAGTAGCAGAGCCAAGACACTACATAGATCTGGATGATTTTAAAAATGATATTCGTGAAAAAGTGATAAATTTAATTGAGAACATGCGTTATGTTCACAACTGTGTGAAGGTCAATGTGGAATGTTTTACTTTGCACTACCTAGCAACCAAAGAAGATGCTGAAATTAAATCTTTCAACACGAAAAATGCAGTAATTACAAGAGGTGTTGATTTATATGCAGTATATGGACAATTTATGGATGAAATATCTGCAAAAATGTCAGAATTCCAGGAGCGAGATTCAGGTATGATAAAGGTTATTGCGAGTAGTGCAATAATGAATAATGAATGTTTTCTTGTAGGATGGACTTTAGTTCAAATTTTATATCTGGAGGTGAATATCAATAAATACAATCCCTTGAAGGCGTCAAGTTATATCGATTTACCGCCGGAGATCAAACGGAAAGAAGCAATAATCAATGTGAAAAATGATGATCAAGAATGCTTCTGTTGGGCTATAACATCAGCGCTGTGCGATCCAACAGGTCTACCACAGAGAACGTCGTCCTATCCGAATCCGCATACGTTATTGAATATAACAGGTTTGCAATTCCCAGTTAGTTTGCATGATATACCAACATTTGAGCAGAATAATAACATATCTGTAAATGTTTATGGTTTACAAGCAACATTCGAGAATGGTGTCGCTACGAATACTGTAGTAGGACCATTGCATTATACAGAAAGTCGACAAAATGCGCATGTAAATTTGTTAATCACAAGTGACGATAGTGGTAATAATCATTACTGTTGGATTAAAAATTTGTCACGACTTGTATCTAGTCAGTTATCGCGAAATGGTCATGAAAAATATATTTGTGAAGGGTGTTTGGTATATTTTTCAGAAGAAAATAAATTGGAACGACATATGAGGGAAGATTGTAAACGTGTTAAGGCGGTTTTACCAACCGAATCGCTAAGAATAAATAAGTATGGGGAAACAGTGAAGGAAAATATTTTACAATTTGAAAATTATGAAAAACAATTGAAGGTACCGTTTGTTATCTATGCTGATTTTGAAGCATTGTTGAAACCTACCCATAATAATGATACAGAATTAGATGAGTCAGCTTCATTTACAACCAAATGTTATGAGCACGAACCTTACGCCTTTGCATATTATATTAAATGTTCGTATGATGATTCATTGTCCAAATTTGTAAAATACAGAGGGAAGCATGCCGCTACAGAATTTATGAATCAATTAGAAAGCGATGTGCAGAGAATCCATAAAAAACATTTGGGTATAGTAAAACCAATGAAGAAATTAACTGATGAGGAAAATCGTTTATTCAGTCAGACAAATACATGTCATATTTGTGATAAATTTGTGGATGTTAAAGATAAGGTACGCGACCACAACCACCTGACAGGAGCTTTCACAGGGGTAGCACATTCCATCTGCAACATTCATTACAAAATTCCAAAATTTGTACCAGTTTTTTTTCATAATCTAAGTAATTATGACTCCCATCTATTTGTGAAAACAATGGCGTTAAAACAAGAACGAATAGATGTTATTGCTCAAAATAAAGAAAAATATATTTCATTTACAAAACAAATAGGTGTTGGACATATGCTTGATGCTAGAGGAAAATTTAAAAAATTATTTGTAAAACTTAGATTCTTAGATACCTTTAAGTTTATGGCATCATCGTTAGAGAAATTAGCATCGTATTTGGTAGATGATAGTTGTAGAGAATTAAGAACGTATTTAAAAGATATCAGATCAATTTTTTGATATATTGTCGGATAGAAGCGTAGATGTGAAAAATTATGAACGTGCCCAACATGTCTGGCGTACATTTGAATGTAAAACACTTGGTGATTACGCAGATGTATATTTAACATCGGATGTGCTTCTTTTAGCTGATGTTTTTGAAAATTTCCGCGATATATGTATGAAAGATTATAAACTTGATCCGGCACAGTATTTTACCGCCCCAGGGTTGAGTTGGGATGCAATGTTGCGTATGACTGGTGTTAAATTAGATCTATTAACAGATATTGACATGTTACTATTTTTTCAAAATGGTATTCGAGGAGGTGTTAGTATGTGCACGAAACGAAAAGAAATAGCAAATAATCCATTTCTTACCAATTATGATGATACTAAGGAAACATCATACATACTATATTTAGATGCTACAAATTTATATGGACATGCAATGTGTCAAAATCTTCCTTTAGGATCATTTCGATGGTTAACGAAAGAAGAAATCGATACTATAAATGTTGCAAACTTGCATAATGATCCTAATGTTGGTTATGTGTTGGAAGTAGACTTGGATTATCCTGCTAATTTACATGACGATCATAATGATTTTCCATTCTGTGCGGAAAGCACAACACCCTTAGGTTCAAAAAATTGTAAACTATTAAACACTTTATGTTCAAAAACAAAGTATATAATTCATTATTCAAATTTAATTCAGTGTATCGAGCATGGACTTGAACTTGGACAAATTTATCGAATTCTCAAATTCGAGCAAAGTAATTGGTTAAAACCTTATATAGATTTTAACACCTGTAGAAGAAATGAAGGTATAAATGAATTTAGCAAAAATGTTTACAAATTAATGAACAACAGCATATTCGGTAAGACAATGGAGAATGTGGAGAATCGGGTAGACATAAAGTTATTAACACATTTCGAGTCACGACATAGAAAAGTTGGAGCAGAGGTTTTTATAGCGAAACCGAATTTTAAGTCGGCAAAAATTTTTAGTGAAAGTTTGGTTGCGGTTGAAATGAAAATTGTAGAAGTTCATTACAAGAAACCATTGTATGTAGGTTTCAGTGTATTGGAAATTTCCAAAAGTGTTATGTATGATTTCTATTATGATTTCCTTAAAACGAAGTATGGAGATCGTGTATGTCTCTTATATACAGATACAGATTCTTTAATTGTATCTATTAAAGCTGATAATGTTTACAATGATATAAAAGAGAATGTTCATAAATTTGATACCTCTAATTACCCTATGTCTAATATTCATCAAATTCCACGAAACGAGTCTATTATAGGTAAAATGAAAGATGAGTATGGCGGACGAATAATTGAATCATTTTACGGTACAGGTGCCAAAGCTTATTGCATACAAGTTGCAGGAAAGGATTTAAATGTTACAGAAGATGTTAAAAAAGCTAAAGGAGTTAAAAAGTATGTTATAGACAAACACTTAACTGTTGATGACTATAAGCGGATTGTGAATGAGGGGGGGCAGATACTTAAGAAAATGTATGTATTCCGATCATACTTACATACAATGTACACTGAATTGAAGAACAAAATTGCGTTATCAGCGAAAGATGATAAACGATACCTTCTCAATGACAATTGCAATACATTAGCATGGGGACATTATAAAATTCTTAATCCTGAGGCAAATTTAGTGCTTGATGAATTAGTAACTATGTTCTATGAAAATAACTAATGTCTTATACAGCTGTATAAATAACTGGTAAATAAAAAAACGTTCTGAATAAAAAAAAGTGTTTTATTAATTTTACCAAAAAAACAATTGATGTTTACAATACATTGTTTTTCGCTATCCAGGAATTATGTGCTTCGCTGAGACCCATCCATTTGACGAGGACTTTGTTTCCTTTTTGTTTAATAATCTTTTCAACCAAAAAAACGTTCGGATGTTGAACCTTATGCAACTCGTATTCATAAAAACCTCCTAATATTTCTTCTCCTAGTGAATCTTTTAACAGGTAAGTTCTGGGAAATGTATTTTGAATTCTAGAGATGGTGAAAATTTCATTAGACCAGTTTGGCGTATAGTTTTTAGTGAAGGCTTGACGATGTTTACTGATGCGAATGTAGTCGCCAACATTGAACTTTGCACGTTTAGGATCCATAACTTTTAAGGAATTATATGTACTTTTAAGAATGGTTTTAGCATTTTTCTGATTCACTTTTACTGGTTTAAATCCAGTTGTACTGTGAACAGTATTGTTATAAGTTTTCACTATTTCCGGTAGTAAATTCAACCATTGATAATTCCCCTGCATGGAAAACTCTTTCCACATTTTTTCCTTCAACGTTCGATTCAACCTTTCAACAATTGAACTTTTCAGATTGGAGTATGTACTGTAATGATTTATTCCATAACGTTTCATTAAGTTTTGGAATGATGCATTGTAGAATTCTTTCCCCATATCGGTTTGAAGATTCTTCGGTATATTCTGCCTCTTTTCGAGAAAAATCTTGTTCATCTGTTCTGAAACTTCGTAACCAGTTTTGGTCTTTAACGGTTTAGCCCACGCATATTTGGAAAATGTGTTAATAACAACTAATATATACTTATATCCTTTGTTTTCTGTTGAATATGGAATCATTTCAACCAAGTCCGCTTGCAAAAGATCCTTTAATCCTTTGATAATAACTTTTCGCCTCGGAAAATTTATTCGAACAGGAGCGTGAATTTCATTGATCAAATCCCTTTTAACTGAACTCATCGTTGGATAGTAATATTTCAACAAAGTAGGATTCTTTAGGTCTTGTACGTTTTGAAATATATCTCATTGAAAACGAGTCACCAGGCTTAATTTTATATCCAATAGGATCTATAACGACAGCACCGTTGATGATGAGTGTCATGCTTGGAGGAATGTTCACAAGTCTTATAGTTCCTTGGTAAACACGATTTTGATAGAGATCCTTGGAAGCCTTGTTGTTAATTATTAAATTGTCTGTGGATGAAAGCGTGCCATCTCCAGAAAATGTAATAACGTAATCACTTTTTTGCTCAATATGTAAAGCTCTGTGTTTTGCAATGTATTTCTTATGAATTAAATGTCGTCCCAAACGATCAATGGTCATGTTAATTGATGTGATAGAACAAAAATGTAACGAATGAAGCTATCTGGATTGTGTGTAGCTTTATAAATGAATGCTGTATACTCAATATATAATGTTCGCTTCTTTTAATTCTTCAATAATTGAAATAATTTCATTATTATGTCCATTGTGACCGGCCGATTCAGAAGCTGTGAGAAGACGTAAGCGATTGACAAGTTCGTTCGGATTGTCCCAATATTGCAGTTGCACCTTTGTATTTGGTTTAAACTGTTTCTGAATATATCCCGAACCAGTTTTCCATGATTTGGTCCACCATACATTCGGCACTTTACCAGCTAATGTAGGTCTGATAATATGCATGTACTTGTACCCTTTGTTGGCAGATATTCGTAATTCCGGATTATATTGCAGTCTAGCAGCATTTGTTCGTCTCAATAAATCTCTGTACTCACGAAGATCTTGAGGTGTAAACTTTCCTGGCTTCTTCTTAAATACTAATTCATAAAATCCAGGAGTTCCTTTATATTCAAAACCGGCAACGCTTAGGTTGGGACCAACAAAATCAACTTTGCTATTTCCTATGTAAAGATCACCTTCGTCTACTCGAACTCCATACTTTTTGTCGAATTTATCCTCAACATCCGTATTATACTCTTCAATGTAAGCGCGAGGTAATCGATGAAATTGTGCTAAGGCTGCTTGTACCTCAGGTTGTTGCATAGATTCGGATAACCTCTTCTTGGTTTCGTGGAGACGTTGTGTAACATCATGACTCAATTCATCTAAATCAAAGCTGCTATCATCGTCAACTTCTATTTCATCATCGGAGATAACAATTTCCGGCGCATCCATTTCAGTTGCAGTTGACAGAGATCCAATTTCTTCAAGTTTTAGAAATTTAGGTGTCTTCTTTCGTCGCGATTGTATTGGGGTTGAAGTATCAATTAGAGATTGAAATTTAGAAATTTTTAGTTTTGGTTTATCATGCGGTATGAATGTCTCATCTGGTTCATATGATTCATATTTAGATGCTTTCCTTTTTTTTTAGTATCTTTCGTAAATGACTCATCTTCTCCGTATGATTGCTCCAGTTTTGGCATGATTTGAACCGTTTGTAACCGATCTGCAATAGCTTTCAAAGGTTCAGTTATTGGTGAGTAAGCTGTCTCTGCACTTTGTCTGGTTGCTGCAATTTCAGCTTTTAACAATTTAAGCTTATTACGCAAACCTTCACGGACGTGCAATAATTTTTTAGCAAGTTGATTGTCCATGTTGAATGAATTACAAATTAATTTCAACTGTCCGTTCTAGGTATTAGAGTTGTATATATGTGTCAAATCCTTTGCGATACCGACCACTGTTTTTTGCACAGTCCAGGTCAACTACTAGGAAACCATATGTGTCAGTCCAACATTGACGACAAATATCTTGAAATTTATCAAAAGTCATATCTGCGCCAACATGATCGTCGAAAATGTGTTTCAAATT
Organism: Melinopterus prodromus; assembly: GCA_964023965.1. Classification (NCBI taxonomy): domain Eukaryota; kingdom Metazoa; phylum Arthropoda; class Insecta; order Coleoptera; family Scarabaeidae; genus Melinopterus; species Melinopterus prodromus. The sequence goes on from OZ030397.1 coordinate 10,153,499, forward strand.
CGTAACATCTTGACGGAAAGCTACAATGAGGTTACAATTGTCCCTCAATAAATGCTTTGGTATTGCACCGTAAGATTGACATAAATAAAAACAATCAACGTTCTTATGTCGTCCGAAGGAAAAATATTCCTTTATAACATTTTGCGGCGTGCATTGAACATCATCAAAAATGACAATGGAATACTCTTTTACTGCACAGGGTGTAACCATATCATCTACATCTGAACACTCAAAATACAAGAATTCATGCATTGGTTTCATCAAACAGCGTAAATATTCATACTTAGGTTGATTGAGCGATTTGGAGCAGAGGTAAACATTTTGAAAACGTAATCCATTTGGATGTGTTAGTAGTGTCAGCAAGATGTTTGTTTTTCCCGTTCCCGAACCACCAACGATAATTGCTCGCTTACAAAAACCTCCAAAGAGGTCACTATGGCGTTGAATGTTCTCAAATCACATTTTTCATCAAAATTTTGCACTGGCAATGTGAGCATATGTGTAACAAACTTCATATCACAAAATTGGTATGGTTTCATTCTTAGGATGAAAGTGTAATGACGATCTAGGGGTAACACCAATCTTTTATAAAAAAAATGTCTTAAAACAATGGAAAACATTTATTTTGCTAGTAGATAACAAATACCTTACACAAGACTTACAACTAAAAGGTGGTACATTCTATTTATTATAATTTGTGATGACAACCTTTTTCACATCATGATAACATCCTTATTTTTAAACATGTTCAATAAGGAGTATCAATTCCAACGCAATGATCACTTCTATTATTCATATCGTAATATGGAAGTTTTCTTCGTAAACTTTCATCCTTCTGATATCGATTTGGTAGCTTCTCCCATATTTGCACCAATTCATAACAATACACTCTACTTCTTATGAATGGTAAGGGAATGTAATTAAAATCTTCTTTTGGTAGAGGTATAAAAGATCCATGACTTTCATAGGACTCCAACACTTCCGCACTTTTATTTACCACATACTTTACAATTCCAAATTTCAACAGAAGACTTAAAACCATGTTTATGACTGACATCTTCGCACGTTCCTTATCCAACAGACTTTCTACTCTTAGTGATTTCCTTCAATTCACCTTCCACATTTAATACATTACCAATCATCTTAAATTCGGGAGGGGGTTAGGGAAGGGAGGGTATTAATGAAACACAAACTCACTCTCATACTTTTTAATACAAAAAAAATTTATTTAACAAAACACTTCTTTATCATGTACTATTGCATCACAATACATTTTTAGTGAATAAACATTATTGACCGCGCAAATGCATACATCTTTTTCATGAAATGAACACATTGGAACTTGTCTCTCAATGCGACAACTATTTGAATTATCCAACGTTTCAATTATAGATTTATTTGAAACAAATTGTTGTATATACTTAGATTTCTCTTCACCCCGCACGTAAATTTTTTCATATTTCTTAGATAGTTCGCCAATTATGTGATGTATTTTACTGGATGGAAGATATCCTGCAGTCCAATTGATACAATGATGAAATTCCGTTAACCATTCAGCGGTCCGTTGATCCCTCCAAGATAGTAAATTTAATGGTGCGGGGGGTTCAAATACGAAATGGCTCGTCTTCCAGTCATAACTTACAACTGCTAATTCCTTTGGTATGAAGATTCCGCCTATCCGAAATCCTTGCACGTCAACGATTGCATACTTCATCGCAACAACTTCCGATCCTTACTAAGTAATTTTATAATTGTAATTTCCTTATATGTACAAACGCGTTAGACCACTTGGGTCACAAATTTACTAATTGTATTATACTGAAATGTGCGATGATGAAGAATTAGGCAATAAGCTGCTGTGTCTTTCGGAACATTCTCGCTTGTTGAAAATTCAATTCTTATTTCCACACCACCCTTATGAAGAGCATCCTTTTGATGTGAGCAATCGATCCCTATTAATGGTGCATTCTCTTTGAATATAGAAGGTTTAAACACTGGTTCGCTATCTATCCCGTAATATATTTCTTGAAAACGGGAATACATTTCATATAATATTGCGTAACGATTATTTTTATAATCGATATTTAAATTATCGTACGGGAATTGTTCGCCATTTAAAAATACGGTTAAATTTGTTAAGTTTATGTTATCAAATTTGCTCATATTGGTTTTCGTTTGCCCTTTTCGATCGGTTTGAAAACCAATAATGATAAATCTAGGAGTTTCAGTTTGTGTAGCAGTTTTAACGGACCATGAATGTTTGGTCGTTTCTGGAAGAGATGGATATTCATGCATTTCCCAGCTTCTAAAGGGTAATTGAATTTCCGTATTTCTTTTCATTATGTTCCCTAAATGTATTGCCATTCCTAAACCAACATTGACGTGAGGAACTCGCCACACTACTTTCTCCATTGTTATGCGCACCTTTTCATTCTGATTTATGCTGGGTATGACCTTTGCAACTATCGCATCAGTATCGTCGTTACATCTGATTAATACTAGTTCCTGTCTTGCATTCAGTATAACCTTTTTGTAATCTTCTGCAAATCCCAGCAATGATTTTAACGGTACGCAAACACTAAAATTTCCCATGCTGTCTACAATGTCGCTAGTATGGTCATCATCTACATTCCAACCAGCATTTTTCAATCTCACCAAATCATTAGGGGTGTATGAAAAGTATCCTTTCATTACGGAGGAAAGCCCTACATATCGTACAGAATCTACTTGCACTCCATTTAAAATGTATCGAATGTCGCTAAAGAGAAAAGCGATAGGATTGCATATGAATTTAGTTGATTTAGGAACACCTTCAATGCTTCCATCTGCTTTTTTGGTTGTTTTTTGCACGGTTCCATCATCATTTAGCAAATTTATACGTCCTTCTACATATAAATAACTTTCTGCGGGCAGTGTAAAACTATCAACTTCTGGAATGGTGATTCTTACTTCATCGGAATTATTAAAACTCTGGGATCCAAACGGTTGATGTGAATGATATTCATAACTAACAATGGAATTATCCATTCTAATTTTATCCGTAACACTTAAGATTTCCATTACTTAACGGACTCTATATCCTAACGTCTGGAGAAATTTCTTATTGGTGACTGTTAATGTCTTCACAGCTCTGCTACTACTGTTCCTTCTATTCGTTAAGGTCTCACATTTATATTTACGATCACATTTACAACTAATTATTTGGGGTATACTGACACCCTTCCTCTGCCTCCGTCGCTTTTGTAAACCTATCTTCATTTTATCCTTTAACTTCCTGCAGATGTATCCGAATTGTTATTTCTTCTTTTTCACCAAACTTTACAACCTTTCCGTGCTGATCTAAAACCTTCACGGACAAACTTGTGATATCTTTGATCAGCACTGGTAAATAGATCGGCGGCTGTGGACTTTCTACTATTTTAAATCCAGCTGGAACGTTTGGAAAAAAATGGTGCAACACGTGGACTTGTTGTCCGTTGTTGTAAGAGCTGCTGACCAAATTACAATAAATCTGTAGAGCGTTTACGGGGTTAATATTTACTCTATATTCACTGATGTAATTCACATTCTTTACAAGTTTCCTCCGTGTAAATCCTAACAATGGACCGATCGATCGCTCTTTGTCAAAATGGATATCCTCGGCACATTTAATGCTAACCGTTTGAGTATTAGGATTTCCGCGGATTTGGATCTTAACTGTTTTATTCTTCAGTTCACTTGTTATATGATCTACAAGGTCATCTACATCATATGCTCCAGTGGGAATTTCAATTCTCTCTTTCTTATCACCATAATGCAATAAATTATTATCTTCGGTCACATTCGCAATTGAATTATACGCGTCAAAATTCAAAAGTGCTAACTCATAATCCACTTCATCTTTCAAATTTATTGCAGGGTAAAAATTGCAGCCTAATTCTGAACTTGCACCAGTTAAAGTGAACGTATAAGAGTGTGAACCCATGTTTACAACTCACCAACAACCCTTCTACTACAATATTTACAACTTCTCATATTGATTTATCAAAAACTGTAAACATAAATGACCGCAATTGTACGTGTTACTTTTCTGATAGCGATCATAGTTATAATGAATAGTTCCTCCACCTCGCGACAATAGATACTGTTGAACTGCTATGGGCGGTTGTAAATCACCGAAACTATCGAAATACGAGATTTGATCACCATCTTTCACGTAACTCGTCCAATGAGTTCCTTCACCATCATCGTCATCCAAATTAATTATACCGCTTTCAACATTACGAATCCGTTTCGGTAACTTATCTTTCATAAAAATACCTCTAAAATATGGTATTTTTAACTTTTTAACATATTTCAGTAACTGAATGTTGGTTAGCGGTTGATGGGGAAGGGACCTAATCAGTTTTTTGAAATAGATGGTAAATATAAGCCACATCCTGCCTTATACGGTTTCAAATAATAACCGCTACCCGAAATTTTTTGTGCCTCCAGCGCGCGATTATGTCGTTTAGCCTCTTCCATCTGTTCCCGAGCCACTTTTGCTTGATTAACAGTTTTTGCTATTGCTGCTGCTCCACCACCTAATGAACCTAATGCTCCCAAAGCTGCGAACAGTGGTATCAATGGGAAAAACCCACCAGTTTTTGGAATGGGTATTATTCGACGTCGCGGGGAAGCAATGTTTTTCTTCCTTAGTTTTCCATATGCGATGTTTACATTTGATAATAAACTTCTGCTTTTACCACCGCGGGAGATGGCGTTTCTAGCTACCTTCATTGCTTGCGTGAAACTTAACGCACCTCCTCTCGCTTTTCTCTTTTTTAACCCCTTTCTCCTCCTTGAAGTGCCCATTCCCAATTTTGTTTTTCCTTTCATTATTGCTGCAACGGTGGATGCTGCTATCTTTTCTCCAAATCTTGCGTCTTTACTTTTTATCCGTTCAACTGCTCTCTCATACAATTGATGGTCAGCTTTGTGTCGATGACTTAAATTATCACTTTGAGAGTATGCGATATCGTGCTCCTTACACGCTTCGTCTAGCCTATTCACACCTGTATGACCTTTCTCTAATCTTTCTCGAAGCTTCGTTCCTGGTCCACAAAAATTATATCCTGGTATGTGTAATTCGAATGGAAGCTTATTAATTAGCTTATTGATCAATCCTTGACCTACTCTTTTGCCTCTCCGACGATGAATACTCGGTTTTGTCCCCGAACCGTACATTTAATACTACAGATGTCTCACGACAAGTTTATGTAGACTGTGACATTCTCCACAATTTTCTCTATATAAATGATAAAACATATCCCCAAGATCTTTTGGTTAGTGCTCTTCACACACAATTCTTTGTAATTGTTCCACTATATATGATGATTTATTACTGATCTTATAAATCAGACATTTAATTGCTGTTCACAATTTTCAACGTTTTGTATACCACACCAATAAATTACACATTATGTTTTCATGATGACTTTATTATCAATACTTCATTAATACATGGACTTACAACTACATTACATTATAGATGCATTGCGTTATTATTCTTCTTTAAGGTAAAAACATTTGACGTATCTCACAATCAAACTTGATCTTTTCAAAACCAAGAGTGATGAATTCTTTCATAGTGCAAAATTGTTCAGAAAGTTCACCATTCATTGTTACCAATAAATTGGTCAGTATATCACCATCCATGGAAGCGGTTCTACTCAAGATCTGATTATAATAACTGCCCATGTTTAGAGCTTTCAAATATGCCAAACGAGTATGAATTATTTCCTTATGTCGCCACATTTCTTTCAGTCCATCCGACGATAAATACAACCATTCTTCCCCATGATAAATTTTTAATACTTTGATATAGTGCTCTATCCATTCACACGTAATTCTAAAACCCAAATTTTGCATTGCCGGACACACTTCTTCAGTTTGCATATTCATTAAATATTGTGTAATTATATGTTCATGTTTCACAAATTCATTCCACTGTTCTCCTGTAAATGTTACGTTTTGTCGCCCCCTTCCGAATATGCGCACTGCTGGATCGAAACCCGATTCCATTTTAAAACCTACAGCTAAATATTTTGTGTTACTCTTGTTCAAAGAATACGCGTGTTGACAAAGAAACGGCTTGGGGTTTTTTGGATTTTGCATGTTTAGATCATATATGGTCACTTCTTGCACCATGTTTGGCACACCAGATCCATCAGTACTAGGCGTTGGTTGCACTTTCACATCATTGACGTTGTTACATATTTGTGATGTAGCCATACTAAGATCTAATGGATTCAGTGTTGCGAACTCTACTTCCCTTTTGGGTCCATTAAACATTGCTAATAAATTCGTTGTTTGCGCGTGTGTACTACGTTTTCTCCGTATCTTCTTTGGAGCATCAAGTATTCCACCACCCTGTCCTACAGTTTGTATTGGTGTTGTTGACACTAAAAATATTCGTTTCTATTGATATTAGGTTTCTTCAAGATTACCAATCTTACTTTTCCACTGCTTCACTGTCTCACTGGTTCGCTGCTGCTGTTATACTGTGCACACCACAACTCCCACAATCCCTTTTATACGCGAACCCTACCGCCCATTAACATTCCATTTGAACACATCCTCATTTACATTATGCCGATTTGGCAACCTCCTCCTCATTTGGCTCACAACAACTTGTTTTCGGAGTCCTATGTTATATAAACCTATTAACAAGCCTCCTCATTTTAAAATAATGCCGATTTGGAAGCATCCTCATTTTTTTTACAGAGAGCCGTTCGAGTATCTCCTCCACAACCTTGAATACCTTGCATATGAGGTCATTGTTGAGGAGTCGTTGTTGAGTGCCTCCTCCGCAACCTTGAATAGCTTGCATATGAAGTCATGGCTGAGGAGTCGTTTTCTGAACTTCCTCATTTTAACAGCAAGCCCATTGGGGAACCTCCTCCGTGACAAGGTCAAGGTCACGGAGGAGGTTCCCCAATCGGCTTGCTTCCTCTACTATCGATGACCTTGATCAGATCGATCGACCGCTTTTCTTTGCTCAGCTCCACCTGGAAGAAATGATATAAGTAAGTTGAAAAATTTTAATTTTATGATATTGTAAACTTGTTTCAAAACTTTAAACCCTGTTTTCTCAAAACCATGTTCTCAAAATCGATAGCAATGATTCCTTCTAGACGGATCAACTAACTTCCAATGTGTTTTCTATAATATTGAAAGCTTGTAAAATTCGCCTGCCGTATCCGATTTTTGGTATTTGCAATCTTTATATTTTTTCTTGCTAAAACAAATAAAATTTGTTAACAAAAAATCTGATGTGGCCAGGCACATGACTTTATCATACAATATATAAAATTAATAGTTTAGCTGCATGAGAATCTATTTTATTGAGATAAATCGTAGGTATTGTCAAAGCATCAGCACTTGACACTACCTACACTACGTCATTAGAATAATAGTTATTTATGTCACAAGTGCCGAAAGTACGGAATAGCGCGGCGACCGGTGATGCGGCGCGTCACCGAAGGCAAAGCGTCGCCGTCGCATGTGAGCGAGTCGCGCTATGTAGTTTTCGGCAGGAGTGACATCAACGTTTTTTGTGTTGCTTTTTGAGAAATACGTACTTACGAAAAATTAAAAATGGTTATATTTCTGGATAGGAAATGTTAGGTTGATACCACTTCTACGAAACGTCAAGTTTAAAAAGCTAAATCAAATTCTGACAGATTTATATTCGTTCATGACACTGTAGATGTCACATCCGTACCAACATACTAAAACGTAACTATACTCATCGCTATACTTTATTTACAATTTTCTCAATTATCGTTTTTACAATTAGATAACAACGGGTTGATATTTCTTATCAACAAACAATCAAATTGGCGATCTTATTTTATTTGAATTTTGTATTTTCTACTTTGCCGCAGTAGAGCGGCAACGTTCCATAGCGGTTCTCCAACCTCTGATGAAATCAGCTGTTTTCGAGTGTGACAGCCATAGACATTTCTGTGGTGACAGCACAAAAAAATATTTGTCAAATCCAGGCTACTTTGAAGTTTCATATCAATGCAGATGCGACCGATCTCGATCAAATAGAATTTGCTCTTAAAGCTAAACTATTAATTTTACCAAAAAAGATCATAGGCATAAATTATTTTAAATTTCCTCTACTTTAATTTATTATTTAACTCTTTTGTCGAAATTTCAGAAATGGCGGCTCATTTGCAAAATCTTTCAAAAAGGCTTAGAATAAACTACCAGTTCCTTTGGACCCCTTTCAACCAAAAGCTTTTCAGCTCTAAGTTTGGTAACAAAACTTCTAAATATGAACTTTCGTTCCGATACCTTTAGTAGTTTCTCCGGAATCGTCGCCACAAAAATCGTTTACACACAGACATACATACGCACAGACACACACACACACACACAGACATTTTTTTGTACCTTGGTCAAAAACGTTCAGGGGATCCAAAAAGACCTATTTCCGCTAAAATCTCAATTTTTTTTTCGGCGTGATTACAATACTTTAGCATACTGCGTATGATAAAGTAAAAATGCGTATTTAAAGATTGCAGGTCCACTATTTTCTAAAAAAATGAAAATAGGTTACGATAAGGACTAGATAATTTCACATATTTTAAAATAGTTAGTGAGAAAAGATATACAACTATTAAATTACAGACTACATATTAAAAACCTCCAGTTTTACAGTTTCTTTCCTTTTTTGAAAAAAAAAAAATCTGATGTGGCCAGGCACATGACTTTATCATACAATATATAAAATTAATAGTTTAGCTGCATGAGAATCTATTCTATAGAGATAAATCGTAGGTATTGTCGAAGCATCAGCATTTGACACTACCTACACTACGTCATTAGAATAATAGTTATTTATGTCACAAATGCCGAAAGTACGGAATAGCGCGACGAGCGGTGATACGGCGCGTCACCGAAGGCGGAGTGTCGTCGTCGCATATGAGCGAGTCGCGCTATCTAGTTTTTGGCAGGAGCGACATCAACGTTTATTGTGTTGCATTTTAAGAAATACGTATTTAAAAAAATAAATGATTTCTGTATAGTAAATGCTAGGTTGGTACCACTTTGACGAAAGGTGCGTTCCGATTGGTAGGTAATGGTAGCTAATGGCGGTGGTAGAATACGAAATTACAGTATTTCTTACATATCGTGATAATGACACATATTAGTTTGCATGTACATAAACATGAGTCACTAGCAATTTTCTATTGGAAATACTATAACGGCGTCTGCTATCACTGCCATTATCACTAATGAAAACGCACCTTAAAAAGGTAATTCAAATTCTGACAGATTTATATTTGTTCATGACACATCCCTGCCAACATACTAAAATAAAACTACACTCATCGCTATACTTTATTTATAATTTTCTCAATGTATCTTTTTTAGAATTAGATATAAAGGCGGGTTGATATTTCTTATCAACAAACAATCAAATTGGTGATCTTATTTAATTTGAAATTTGTATTTTATAATTTTGCGCACTACAGCGGCACGTTCCATAGTGGTTCTCCAACCTCTGATGAGATCAGCTGTTTTCGAATGTGACAACACAAAAAAATATTTGTCAAAATCCTGGCTACTATGTAATTTCATCAATGCAGATGCGACCGATCTCGATCAAATAGAATTTGCTCTTGAAGGTAAACTATTAATTTTACCAAGAAATGTTATAGGCATAAATTATTCCAAATTTCCTCTACTTTAATTTATTAATTAACTATTTTGTCGAAATTACAGAAATGGCGGCTCATTTCCAAAATCCTTGTAAAAGGCTTAGAATAAACTAAAAAGCTAAACTATTAATTTTACCAAAAAATGTCATAGGCATAAATTATTCAAAATTTCCTCTGCTTTAATTTATTATTTAACTATTTTGACGAAATTACAGAAATGGCGGCTGATTTCTAAAATCCTTGAAAAAGGCTTGGAGTAAACACCCAGTTCCTTTGGACCCTTTTGAACCAAAAGCTTTTCAACTCTAAGTTTGGTCATGAAACTTCTAAATATGAAGTTCCGTGCCGATACCTTTAGTAGTTTCTCCGGAATCGGATTCACAAAAATTGAGTACACACACACACACACACACATACACACACACACAGACATTTTTTTGTACCTTGGTCAAAAATGTTCAGGGGACCCAAAAAGACCTATTTCCGCTAAAATCCCAATTTTTTTTTTCGGCACGATTACAATACTTTACATACTGCGTATGATAAAGTAAAAAATTTTGAATATAGACAATATGTAATCGGGTGAAAGGTATATGACCCCTTAAGTGGTCTAAGGTAAACACCCCAAATTCAGACAGGTTACGAAATTTTTGTTACATTTGTAACTGTAGAATTTATATTTATGTGGTGATAATGACTATGACAACTTTTTAAACAAATATTTCCTTCTAAAGACGTCTTGCTATATATTTTTAAAGAAAATTGATAATAGTTATGTAATTTATATTATATTCTTCTGGTATGTAAACAGTAACAGTTCTTTAAATTGACAATAAAAACCGTAACACTATATTTGAAAATTTTCAGTAAAGTTAACATATGCATTCAGAGTCAGTACAGGCTATCAGGACTTATGGCGGACAAAAAAAAACACGTAAAGGCTTTGATTGTGGGGATTGAAATCCACACATCATATTTATTCTTGTCCGTTTCGTAAACACTTTTTAATAAAAGTGTTTTAGAATAACGTAAAAGGTTTAAGTAAGGTTTAAGAACGGTCCTACCCGTGGGTTTATTACTAATTTCCAATCCGGAGTTCGGTCTTTTCATAGTTGCACAACCTGCCCTAACAAATAATTGGTAATAATATAATAATATTTAAATTTCTAGAAATCGCATTAGTTCTTTGACAGTGGAGCCAACGTCATCTACAACATGACTACCTTTTATTGGTAGGGACTTGACAATCTAGTACTTCTATAGCAATTAGGAGAAATTACTATAGAATATACATACATACTTAAACCATAAAGCAGCAATTTAAACATTGATTATAAACATACCTACACAGGTCGATAACAATTCACCAATAATCAATGTATGTTTGCACATATGTATGATATTATTTATAAATACTGATATTATTTATGCTGTGAAAGATCTCGATTCTGTAAGCAAATCATGTACATAGATCTTGTAGGTATGCACGTATGTATAATAATAATAATTTTATGTTTGCAAAATATTAACAACCATAAATTATAACAAATTCTCTCATATTTGCCACACTCATTGGAGTAACCTATAGCAGGCAGACTTATCGGCTACATTAATTTAAAACCATAGATAACGTAGGTAAGAAACGAACTATGCATTAACATGCATAATTATATTTATAATCAATGGATAGATAACTCAGTCCACGAATAAAATAATGGTTATACTATAACACCAATAATATTTACATTATAAATAAATAAATGCGCAAATAAATTGTTGCACGAAATTCAAGAACGTACTCGGTAATATCCACTCCCCACCCATCTCGCAGCTAGGTATACTGACGAACCCATGCACTCTTTTGTTTTCCAGTACATACCTACCTACATGGTAACCGGTTTGTCGATTTAGTTACGTTTGGAAACTTTCGCGTATCCACGCGTTTCTCGAATTTCGTTGTCAAAATTATCGGTGTGTTGCGTTATAAAATTGATCAGTATGTGCCATTTGGTGATAGTGATATGCCAATAGACTTCCGAATCTGCTTTCGTGAAATTAGAAGAGAAACATTGTCAAAATAAGGTAAGATATTTTTCTATTTTGTTATCGTTGATAATTTAGCTGCAATCCTTACGCCTTTGTTTGTTGTTCTGGGCAAGAATTAGCCCGCATAGAGCATCACCACGAAAAAGATGATGTATAATGTTTTTTGCAGCACTCTTACAAAATATATAAGGTAAACGTCCCAAATACAGACAGGTTAAGGAATTTTTGTTACATTTGTAACTGTAGAACTTATATTTATGTGTGATGACTATGTCATTTTTTTAAAAGAAATATTTCTTTCTATATAAATCTAGCTATTCATTTTAAAGGAAAATTTATGATAGTTTGCCTCTAATAAATTGCCTCTAATTTCGACACTAAGCGTATATTATTATTTCGACAAATATAAACAAGTGAATATTAAGTGTTTTAAATATTGTTAAATAAGTTTTATTATTAAGATATGTAAAACATTTTTTTATCAAACACTATACCTATAAAGTAAGTCGTTAGTCTTCTTCAGTCTGCCCTGTCTCCCTCATCTGTATTTTTAATGTTTTGTTGAATCTGGAATTTTTAGTGTTTTCCTTGGCGCAGCTTTTTATTCAGTCCTTTTTTTGGTTCCTCTCTTATTTATCTAGAAAGATTTTCTTATGTGCCTTCTTCTTTGTTATTAACAAATATTCTCTCCAAGCATAGATAAATAATAACAGATTCCTTTTACTTTATTTGGGTGTTTCAGGCCAGAATAATGATTTTTTTGAATGCAGGTGGCATGAGTTCAACTGTTATCTCCAATGGTGGTGTATTAATGCCAAAATCGCTACTTATTTGATGCTAGTGTAATAATGAGGTGTAATTGATGTCCATAACTCCGACACTCCTGTCGGAACTTGGACAAAATGCGTACAATTAATTGTAATATAGCAAACGATGTAAAATATGTTATTTTCTTGTGTAAAGACAGAAATAGAGCTTTCTAACCATGTACACACTTTCCACACACATTTCTGATTTAAGGACGTGATATATTTACATGTACTATCGTGGCCATATATTATGTCCCTTCTTTTGACGTCCATTTTCTCGGAAACCTAGGGGAGAAAAAATTTGAAAAAATTCTGGTGCTCTACTTGATTAATATGCTACAACTCATAAAAATTGGAAAGCTGTATGTTTTGGCGTTTTCCCGATTTTTCCAAATTAAGAAGAATTGGCGCTGTTTTTGCCAAGTAAATTTTATTCGTTTAAGTTTAGCAATTAATTACTCCGGAAATAAGACATAGATTTGAACGAATTCAAAATTAAAATCACCTGCTAAAATGTGCATTTTTGTAAAATCATTGGTTGACCGACAAAACGCTATATTATGCAATGCCAGCCATTCCGTTATTAGAAGAGCTAGAATAATGAAATATAGACTATAGGCTACCCAATAATTCATAGGTTTAAAGTTTATTTCATAATTATTGTTTATCTTGCATTTTTCATACAAAAGATCATGCTGAAACTCCGCGTGAATTCCGACGCTCTACGGTCTTTGGGGTGTTGCGGGGAAGGGAGGCGTTAGCGGTGCAGTCATGTCGGAGAGCACCGACGCAGCTGGGAGAACCGGGGCAGCTTATCATCAATACACAAAAAAATCATAACTTGACAAGGTAGTAATTTTAACTAACAATTAAATTCTTAATATTTGCGTAATTTTGATTATATTATGTGACCCGGTACGAGAGAAATCTCTTCTATCGATTGGCATTTATGTTTTCTTCAGTTTTTATACAATAAGGCTGTAAACAAGATTTTGATGGAAGCGGATAAATCTAATAATATGGAGTTAGCAGATTTTCCGATTAGTGTTGAATACTAAATTAAGCTTGCTTGATAAACCCAAAACATATTTAAAAAGTTTGCCCGATTTTGCTATATAAATATTCAAACTATTATAACAGTTTTAACAGCTTATATATTAATAATATTTAAATACATGCAGAAACAATATGAAATAAATGCCAACTGTTGATATATTACATATATTACAAACGTCAGCTCTGAGCGTATAAAACTTAAAAATATCAAGAAACTTTTACAAATTTAGCATCGTAAATGTAGACACATAGAATTGCAAAAACAGTGCCAATTCTTCTTAATTTGGAAAAATCGGGAAAACGCCAACAGAATTTTTTGCCCCTAGGTTTCCGAGGAAATGGACGTCAAAAGAAGGGACATAATATATGGCCACGATAGTACTTAATTCCGACACAACTAAAATTGCAAATAATACTGATTAAAACAGTAGAACACGGTATTATTTCGAAAATATAAAGCATTTTTAGCATAACTTAATTATCAAGGTCAGTCAAACATTTAGGTTATATTCTGATCGTTATAACATTGGTAGAATAAGAAACGATGGTGAGTTGATAACTGGAATGTCAAATCAACTAACCGGATGCCGTAAAGTAAAGTTCAATGTTGTATATTTCTGATTTTATCGAACTAAACAGAAATATGTGGGAGTTTAGGACAGTGTCTGAATTTGGGACATTTACCTTGTTTCACACATCAGCTTTCTCTCTTGGCACAATAATTACAGTATCGTAGCGACAACACAGAGACAGCTGCTTAGGCATAAATTAAATTTGTTCGTAGTGTAAATCCTTCGCCCAATCTGTGGGAAAAACTTACTCGGCGTGGTGCTGGGCAAATGCCCGGGGTGTAACTCACCGGCAGTCAGGAGTTACACCGAAATTAGAAAGTGATCCGAAAGTTTTCGAGGCCGTACATCTTGGGGGCAGCCCCTGCAGCACGCTCTCTGTTCCAGGGGTGTACCCCGACGTCCCCTCCCATCTCGTGTGACGGTCGCACCTCGCTGCAAGTTTTCAGTTTTCAGCTCACCCCCGGATCGTGAACTTTGCAGTTCCGCACATCTGCCCCTGTCGCACTTAGACTAGCACGCGTCGTCCTTCCCATTTTTACTACATTGTATGTATGTACGGGGCACGGGGAAATGGCCATCTGTTTCGGGATATCAGATCGATACCGGGATTATCCGAGCTCCATGTGTGGGTTGCAATGGTACCACGGGACTGCTTTTGTAATTTACTTTGGGGGTGGGCTGTCGAAATGTCGAAATGGAAATGACGTTCGTTGATTGTTGGTTGGTGCATTTGAAATCTGGCGGATTCTTTAGGGGTGTAATGTATGGGTTGCTGATATGACTTTGAAACAATATTACTTTTTAGTTGCCCAGATGAAAGAATATTCCCCCGTAATGACAATCTCCTCAATGTTCATAAAAAAGTTGTTTGACAGTTGTCGAATCACTGAGTTTGAAAAACAGAAGATCAATGACGAGTTGGTACTACGTTGTATTATAAATTTTCTCAAATGCGTTTCTTCCATATAAGATACTTGTAGATAATATTTTGCTCTACAGCCAAGAAATAGTTTCATGCAGAGAGGATGTTAATGACCGACGCTCCAATAGAAACTTATGTTTCTTTTTAATTTTATATTTTTATCCTAATCATTTTGGCAACAACTTGTAATAGGCTATTATTATTAACTGCTTCGAAATATTGGGAATATTGGGACTTATTGATAGTTGTTATTGATTCAGGATTCTTATATGAATTAGTCAGAATAAGTAGAAGTTGCTAAGGTCAAATAACTTGGAACACTATATCTTAACATACTACCAGATCAGTAGACCAGCTTTTTAAAAAGTGTATATCACTAATATAATATTTAAGCACTTTATTAGTAGTTCAAACAACTACGTGTTACGTCATCAGGCCAAGCTACATATAAAACTAAGAAAAAATTATCAATTAATCAGCCCTCCAAATTGCAATGACAATTCACAAAACGAAAAACGCTCCGAAATGTGAGGTTAATGCGGTATTTGAATTACAAGTTTTGGGAAATAATAATGTTGAAATTACCGTCAAACTACGCAGAAGACATCGAATTTGTGTCACTGTATAAATCGAACATGTTCACGATCACATTCATTAACAAAACAAATATATTAGAAAGGCACGAACTCTATCAAATCAACCCTAAACAACACGCGGCCAGCGCAAGGAGCACTTCATTACTAAATCACATATTATAAATTTGCGGCATTCTTTCTGAGTGTCCCAATCCAAAAATGAAAAGTTTTGGGATATAGTTAGTTAAACTTTGGAGAATTATTGTACTTTATAAAAGTAACAACGACCTAAAATATTAGCTCACGAAAAAAAAATATTAAGGAAATTACTAGGGGTTCAAGTTTGGACGTTTTGAGTGACACGGTCATTTTTACTTTATCATACGCAGTATGGTAAAGTATTGTAATCGTGCCGAAAAAAAAAATTGGGATTTTAGCGGAAATAGGTCTTTTTGGGTCCCCTGAACATTTTTGACCAAGGTCCAAAAAAATGTCTGTGTGTGTGTGTGTGTGTGTGTGTGTGTGTGTGTGTATGTGTGTACCCGATTTTTGTGACGACGGTTCCGGAGAAACTACTAAAGGTATCGGGACGAAAGTTCATATTTAGAAGTTTCATGATTAAACTTAGAGCTGATAAGCTTTTGGTTCAAAAGGGTCCAAAGGAACTGGCTATTTACTCTTAGCATTTTTCAACGATTTTGCAAATGAACCGTCATTTTTGTAATTTGGTCAAAATAGATAAATAATAAATTAAAGTAGACGAAATTTGGTATAATTTATGTATATAACATTTTTTGGTAAAATTAATAGTTTAGCTTCAAGAGCAAATTCTATTTGATCGAGATCGGTCGCATCTGCATTGATATGAAAGTACATAGTAGCCTTGATTTGACAAATATTTTTTCGTGCTGCCACCACAGAAATGTCTATGGCTGTCACACTCGGCAACCGCTGATTTCATCAGAGGTTGGAGAACCGCTATGGAACGTTGCCGCTCTAGTGCGGCAAAGTACAAAATTCAAATAAAATAAGGTCACCAATTTTATTGTTTGTTGATAAGAAATATCAGCCCGTTGTTTTATATAATTGTAAAAACGATAAATTGAGAAAATTGTAAATAAAGTATAGCGATGAGTGTAGTTATATTTTAGTACGTTGGTACGGATGTGACATCTACAGTGTCATGAACGAATATAAATCTGTCAGAATTTGAATTAGCTTTTTAAACTTGACGTTTTGTAGAAGTGGTACAAACTAACATTTCCTGTACAGAAATATAACCATTTTTGATATTTTTAAATGCGTATTTCTCAAAAACCAACACAAAACGTTGATGTCACTCCTGCCGAAAACAACATAGCGCGACTCGCTCACATGCGACGGCGACGCTCCGCCATCCGTGACGCCGGTTACACATTGGGCGGTTTTTGCCGTGGCGGCAAATGTGTCGTCGCCGTTCGTTAGAAAGGTAAAAAAACCGCCGAATGTGTAACCTCTCATTTGATCACGTACACCACTATGTGAAAAGAAACGACAAAATTACCGCCAGTCTAGGCTGCACAGCGACCGTCATCGGCAAGACGGCCGCGCGTCATTTATGCCGCTCAGTGTGAAAGCTTCCAATCAATTCTATACACTACTGCCGGAACGACGGCGACGGCAAGTTTGCCGCCACGGCAAAAACCGCCCAGTGTGTAACCGGCGCCGCATCACCGCTCGTCGCGCTATTTCGTACTTTCGGCACTTGTGAGATAAATAACTATTATTCTGACAGTAGGTAGTGTCAAATGCTGATGCTTTGACAATACCTACTATTGATACTATTGAATATCAAAATATCTGTCAAATCCTGGCTAACTAGTTTAATTTTAATGCAGACACCATTTATCTCAATCAAATAGATTCTCATGCAGCTAAACTATTAATATTATATTTTGTATGATAAAGTCATGTGCCTGGCCACATCAGATTTTTAGATTAGTTAACTCCAATAAAACTTTATAGATTTTATTTTTTATTTAGTGCATTTTAAAGCATTTTTCATGTAGTTTTTAATGTTTACATTATAAAATTAAAAAATAAAACACCTTTTTTTAACAAGTAATTTTGTATTTCGATTTTTGACCCATTTGTGTATTTTGAATATTTTTACTTTATCATACGCAGTATGTAAAGTATTGTAATCATGCCGAAAAAAATTTTTGAGATTTTAGCGGAAATATGTCCTTTTGGGTCCCCTGAACATATTTGACCAAGGTACAAAAAAATGTCTGTGTGTGTGTGTGTGTGTGTGTGTGTGTGTATGTGTGTGTGTGTGTGTACTCAATTTTTGTGAATCCGATTCCGGAGAAACTACTAAAGGTATCGGCACGGAACTTCATATTTAGAAGTTTCATGCCCAAACTTAGAGTTGAAAAGCTTTTGGTTCAAAAGGGTTCAAAGGAACTGGGTGGTTACTCTAAGCCTTTTTCAAGGATTTTAGAAATGAGCCACCATTTCTGTAATTTCGTCAAAATAGTTAAATAATAAATTAAAGCAGAGGAAATTTTGAATAATTTATGCCTATGACATTTTTTGGTAAAATTAATAGTTTAGCTGCAAGAGCAAATTCTATTATATTGAGATCGGTCGCATCTGCATTGATATGAACCTACATAGTAGCCTGGATTTGTCAAATATTTTTTTGTGCTGTCATCACAGAAATGTCTATGGCTGTCACACTCGAAAACAGCTGATTTCATCAGATATTGGAGAACCGCTCTAGTGCGGCAAAGTACAAAATTCAAATAGAATATGATCACCAATTTGATTGTTGGTTGATAAGAAATATCAGCCCGTTGTTGTATCTAATTGTAAAAACGAGCAAGAGAAAATTGTTAATAAAGTATAGCATATTGGTACGGATGTAACATCTACAGTGTCATGAACGAATATAAATCTGTCAGAATTTGAATTAGCTTTTTAACCTTGACGTTTCGTAGAAGTGGTATCAACCTAATCACAGTAACCTAATATTTCCTATACAGAAATATAACAATTCTTGAGTTTTTTACGTATTTCTCAAAAAGCAACACAAAAAACGTTGATGTCACTCCCGCCGAAAACTACATAGCACGACTCGCTCACATGCGACGGCGACGCTGCGCCATCGGTGACGCGCCGCATCACCGCTCGTCGCGCTATTCCGTACTTTCGGCACTTGTGAGATAAAAAACTTATTGTGATGATAGTACGTAGTGTCAAATGCTGATGCTTTGACAATACCTACTATTGATACTATTGATTATCAAAATATCTGTCAAATCCTGGCTAACTAGTTTAATTTTAATGCAGACACGATTTATCTCAATCAGCTAAACCATTACTTTTATATTTTGTATGATAAAGTCATGTGCCTGGCCACATCAGATTTTTTAAAATAGTTTAATTCGAAAGCTGCGATTTTTTCCAATAAAATGAGTGGGAAAGTGTGACAAACGTGGGTTTGGGAGAAAATTAATAAGTAAGCAAACGGAGCACCCGCGCTACATACGCCAGCGTCCAGGCAGTGGCGCGTAGGGCACCCATTTGTATCCCTACTTCAGTAACATTTTATAACATGTACTTCAAGGTCGGCCTGTTTCATGACGAATTGCTTTTTCTGGTATTTTGTGTGTTTTCTTTTGTATTTTATCTCGTATTTGCGTTGTTTTTCTTTATTCTTGTTTCTTTTTCAGCTGAAATGGAGGAAGTAAAAGGCCAGTTCGATTATTATATTTGAAGGAATAAATGCATAAATCCTTTATAAAGCTTGGTCACACATCAACTGATTTGCGTGGTATACCACTTAAAATACAATAACAGTTTCCGTCTCGCCCTAAATCATCTAAAATTAATAACTAAGTAAACGCAGCACCCGCACCAAAAACGCCATCGTCAATAATTGCTTCTAGAACCTCGACTCCCAACCAATGATTCCCGCCAACGCAAGCTGTTTTTAGAGGAAACATATTCGATGCAAAATCATTATCTCTTCTATTATGATCACATTCTTCGATTTCAGACTCATTGTCACAAATGTCCATTTCAGAAGGAATGATATAATTAGACAGAGCTGCATCAAGAAAAAAAGAATTTGACTCAGCATTTGAATTATCAGTCTTTAATGTATAAAGTTCTTTTCTACATTTAGAACAAATATTCGAAGACTTTGGTATAGACGGAAGCTGTTCTTGTAATTTATTGGACCAAGTTTTCTACAACTATTTATCTATTTATTCCAACAAATATGAAAATCAAACTCCCCTTTTACATGCTCCACAAATACGATATAAAAGAAAATCCAGAAAAAGCAATTCGACTTGAAACACACCTACCTTGAAGAACAATAAAATGTTACTGAAGTAGACAAATGGGTGACCTACGCGCCACTGCCAGGACGCTGGCGTATGTAGCGTGGGTGCTCCGTGTGCTTAGTTATTAATTTTCTCCCAACCCCTAGTAATTTTCACAATTTCTTTTTTCATGAGCTAATATTTTATGTGTTTGTTACTGTTATAAAGTACAATAATTGTCCAAAGTTTCACCTATATCCCAAAACTTTGCATTTTTGTATTGGGACACTTCCGAAAGAATGCCCCATTTATGTAATTCAAAACTGATGAATGCAACTACTAAAAGCTGCTGCACGAAGAAAAACATTATTAGTATTATTAGCATTTGTTATTTAGTTATTTAGTTATTTAGTTGTTATTTACCAAGATTTTTTATTCAGGATTTATCATATTAGAATCTCAAATTTATTAATAATGCTCGTTTTTGATATTAATTTAACAATACATCAGTAATGGTTGATCAAAAACTGCAATAACACGCCTATGGTCACTAGCAGAAAGGCTCGTCAACTTTTAATAATTGATTATCTCCTTGACAACTGATTAAACAAGTCAGATCTGCATTCTAATTGGTTAATAATGAGCTGGTTAGAGATAATCAGCGATTAGGACTTGATGTTCGTTTCTTCAGATTAACTAGACCCTGTATTCCGTATTACAATTTAAGCAATTTAAGAACATATGTTATTATAGTGGCATGGGAATGCCATTCCTATTATCAACTGCAGAAATCATATTTCCAATCGTTTAGTGCCAGTAAATAAATAATAAGCGGAGAACTATGTGTTTATTCGAAGAATAAACAAAGGCGAAACGTCTCATATCCGTCCATAACAAACACTCGGATATCCGCGCATCAGCCATTTTCACGATTTTCTCTATCTCTCGTTGTCATTCAGGCCCATACCACTTACCGATCGCACGCTTGGATATATCTATTCGACTATATAACTGCAATCCAACATTCAAACATTCAATAATTCAGGAGATCCACAGCCACAATTTTCGCTATTAATATTTAATGTCCTTCGGCGAACGTCAACTTCGAAGACGACGCAGGAACTTCGCGGCAGGACTCGGAACTCCTGCGGGTAGATATGCCAACCCGGAGGCTTCCGCTTGTTTTGCGTATCAAACCAATGCACATTTCCAGGCACGGTCCGTGGGGTAGTTGTCGAGTAGTTTCCTCGAGATATATCGCCGGTTTCAATCGACCGACGCGCCATCTAGCTATCATGCGATCGCTCGTAAAATATGCACTTGAAAGTGACGTTTGACAGTAAAATTATCGGGTTTTGGGCTGGATGAGGAAATTAGTATAGTGACGGAGATTGGCAGTAGAGTTTATGGCGCTGTGGTATTGTTTTATAGATGTCATTAAATTTTGTGTTTCATGTAAGAAAAGGTACTCGAGTTCCGTAAGATATGGGCAGGAGCTCCCCGAAAAATACTAACAAATAGCAGTGACGGTTGCCGGTTCATGGGCATATAACATATTGACCTCAAGCTACAAGATTTATACCAGTGGTTCTTAACCTTTTAGTGATGAGGGACCATTTGACTAATTTCTAGTTTTGTCATGGACTACTAAATGGTTAGCGGCAAAATAAACTTTTATAAGGTTGTTGTATAAATGAAAGACGTTTGAAATTATTTAAAATCAATGGTATAGTATTTGCTAAACTTGTAGAAGTTACATTTTTAGTGCGATTTTACTGACTGCATACTGTTTACCAATTCAAGGTTCGCTGCTACTCAAACGCATATCGGCACTGATAGCAAAACGATTTCTACTTTTATTGTCAATAACTAAAAAGGTTGAGAATCCCTGCTCACATTGGTAGATAACAATGTTATGTAAACCAACGAATTTTAGAGAAACATGTCGCTTTTTGGCTCCAATCGTAAAGTATAATTCTTATCTCGAATGTGTCCTTGTAGTTACTATCTTGTTGCATTTCAATTAATTCATCTTGAATTTCATCAGGTGCTCTAGTAATGTTAACAATGAAAGCATTGCGAATCAGTTTCTTAATAGCTTTGTCCTCACAGCCAGGTCACTCAGTGTAAATTTATTTTTAAAATTTTGCAAATTTTGTAATATTTTGTTCGTCTTTTATCTCAGTACACAATCCGTCAAAAATTAAATTTAACATATCAAAGGCAGAAAAAATATCTTTGATGACTGTGCTGATCGCATAGCTCAATTTTAGCGATAAAAGCGCTGATTTTATCTTGAAATAAAAATATGTTGGTCATGCTTTCCAACTTCATATTTCCTGACCCTTGCAACTGACGATTCAAACGATACAGCCAATATCTTTTCAGATATAAGGCGTTAATGCGTGGATAATTACTATTATTATTATAATGTATTACGTGATCTACTGGGTCCAAGCTTCATTTTTTTATTTATAGTTTGCTCTCGAAGAATTCTTGTGGACGGTCACACTAATTACGATGTACGTTTTTTAAGTTACATTACAGTTTTGCCGGCTTTCAAACATCACACAGTTGCGCTTGCGCATATTTCGTATTGAGGTCTAACCTCCCCAATTATTTCTATTCAGGTAAAGTCGAATTTAATAGAATCATGGTCAAACGTGCATTTTTTCCTAAAAACATATTAAGGACATTATACTTAACTATTCGCAGATTCTACCTGAGTACACTGTACTACGCCTAAATGTATACAAACGGGCACTTTTTGATATTCCAACTTTAAACCCAACAGGATTCACTACCAGCTGTGAAACCGGCAGTGAAATAAATACAAATAAATAAAATTGATGACAATTTACAAGCATCGGGAAGTGGGTATAAGATAAATCACAATTACATAAAAAATACCTAGTAGATTTGGTAATCAAATCCTTAAATTAAAACAATTTGTGGCCTGGTATGTAATTTCAGGATATTACAGTACCTAATTACTTAGCATACCTACGTACATGTAACATAACAAACAAAACAAGTTTTGGTTTACATACGTAATAAAATAACCAATTATTTCATAAATATTCGTAGTCTTCAACAAACCTCGTCAATTCGTCGTTTTTGTCATTTATTTAATAAGTTCATAATCACTTCGCGGACCAGTTCGGATGCTTTCAGGCACCGCCAGTGGATACGGGGACCACCGGTTAAGAACCACTAATTTAGACTGTCACTTAAAACAACCAATTCAAGATCAAAAAGAATATCGGGACATGTTCAGCTTAAAGCCTTAAATAGTGTTTGGTCAAAATCTAACATTTATTTGTAATAAATTTCCCGTTCAACACAAACGTACCTGTGGTTTGACTATGTTGATCTTTCTGGCAACTTGACTTTAGAAGCAGACCAGAAACTGTGGGCTGTGGTTTTCAATCCGATAGCACATCATAGGATTACTCACGTATTACTAAAATATACCTATTTACGTTTAAAAGCTTTTGCGGCCAGAATCATTAAAAATTAATACATAGTTATATCACAGTCGATGTTGATCATTTGTGACGTATCGCTGACACTGTGTTTTGGTTGGTATTTAAAAATTTAAAATAAGTCGTAAACGCTCCCAGGTAGAATCCGGAAATTTATAAATTTTGTAAATTAAATGTTCTATTTGATAGAGATCGATCGTGTCTGCATTAAAATAAAATTAGTTAGCCAGGAGTTGGCAGATATATCGATTCTATTGACAGTAGGTTTTGTCAAAATATCGACGTTTGACAGTTCCTACTGTCATTAGGATGTAAATATCTGTCAAATCCTGGCTAACTAGTTTTATATTAATGCAGACACGACCCATCTCAATCAAATAGAATTCGTTCATGCAGCGAAACTATTCATTTTACCAAAAAATGTCGTAGACATAAATTATACAAAACTTCTGTTACTTTAATTTATTATTTAACTATTTTGACGAAATTAAAGAAATGGCGGCTCATTTGCAAAATCTTTGAAAAATGCGTAGAGTAAACATCAAGTTCCTTTAGACCCTTTTGAACAAAACGCTTTTTGCTCTAAGTTTGTCATAATACTTCTAAATTTGAAGTTTCTGCCCGATACCTTTTGTAGTTTAATTTTTGTATTCATTTTATTTTTGTTTAACATCATAATGAATTTCATTTTTGTTTCCTTTCCTTTAGTAATATTTCAAACGGCTGTAACTTTTTAATTAATTGAAAGGAAAAAACAAAACAAATAAACATATAGAAAAGTCTACAAAACATGAATTGAATAATGCAGCAGTACAATAAATCTGTAAAAGAACTATTTGCAGTTGTTATTTCTGCTTATCTTTTCGCCCGCAATATCGCTAGTTATTGGACACCAGCATACGCTGTGAAATCAGTGTAATTTTACAGAATATTTTTGTAATGCAACCGAAAAAGTAGAGTAATTTCACAGTAAAACATAAATATTTGTACTTCGAATGATATTGAAAAGAACACGGCAATATTTTTTGTTGAGATTCCCTGGGTTCCAAACCAATATCAAGGATTTAACAATACTGAACATATTGACTAGCGCTGGGGTGTCATTTTTGCAGAAATTTGTCAGCCAAGTAACAGTCAATCCGAGGGAAAACTGCAATTTTTACGATTAAAGCTAGTACCTTCAAATGAAACCGCAGAAGAAATTAAATTTTAAGACCAATGGTATGATCTTATCCTTGGAATATTGTTACGTAGCTCGTGATTGGGATGCGTCCAGGCCAGGATGAATGTAAATAAAACTCACACTTCGGTTTTACTAGCGTGTATAATTGTTCCAGATATACTAAGAACGCTTTCTTAGTATAGGAAGGCAGGTCCTTCTCTCTCGCCTTCTCGTACAGGTGTCGGATGTCTCGCTCGTAAATACAGACATATAACAATTCTCCTTATACTCCGCTATACATTGCCGTTATTTAGGTTATTTAGGCTGTTCACTTGCCTTTTGTGCAAACTCGGCGTTTGGTATCTGTACTAGACACCGCTATAATTGAGGAATTCGGGTTGTTAACTTTATATTTGTAGGAAATTTTTATTCGAACACAATAATAACCTTAATTTATTATTACTTCGTAACAATATATTACAACTTATAGAATCCATGGCTTCTAAACTGTCTAATAAGGTGTTGAATAGTGAAAATGTACATACAACCCTTAAGTAAACCATCGAATGAGGCCAACGTCATCGCGGAATACACTGGTGCCAAACAATAATATCAAAGGTCTTTGAACAGCTAACGCTAGCTAGAATGAGACCTCTAATTGTGACAATGTAAAATTTTGTGATTTTTGTGATCAATTAGGTCGATATATTGTTAATCAACATTTTCAATCTTATCTATACTTATGTGGTTAATAAGCTATGTCACTAATTAATAATTATTGGCTGCCATCAGGACTTTTGACTTTTGCGTTCTTTTTATAATAGCATTGAAACCACAGATCGTAAAACATACAAAAAACCTAATTACCGTAAACAAAATCCTGCTCTACTTGCTAGAACAAAACAACGGAACTAATTTTCTTTCGCGTACTTACTTTCCACCTCCTTCGAAAAAACGACCGGACTGAAAAGCCTCAATTAAAGTTTCCGTTGATGTACGAAAACTCGCGCGGTCGGAAGCACTGTTTTTGACCGCAAATCCCCCGGTTTTCTGATACATCTTGCCGGTGGAAAATAAGTTGAAAGGACTTCCGCGATTCGTTTCTGAGTTCGCCACGTTACGGCGCGGCACGCTGAAGATTAAACAAGTTATCAACGTCAACGAGCGGACGTTTCGTCGGCTCACAAAGGGCACGTTGGATGCTCTCCTCTTTGCCCGTTAATTGTCTACGAAATTAATTAAAACGCAGGATAGAAGGAGAGGAAGTTATAAAATTATCGAAAAGCGAGCACGTCGCTCGGATAACGATTGCAGTTTGATGGCCGCGCGCCGATGGTGAGGCTATTCGGAGTTCACTTGTTTAGTTCCTAACTATGACGACCGCGGAGATATAGAAATTGGAGGTTTTGGGCTAAAGTTCGATAATTATAAGGTGAAAGAAACCGGCAACTCCACCATTTTGGCGAAATTTTGCTTTCTTCCTGTAAAATTACCACTTTTTTAGATTTTTTTATTGGCTAGTCTATGCAATATATCAATTCCAAATGTGGCACAAATATTTATTAGCTTTTTAAGTATTTACAAAAAATAAGTAAAACAGAAATATGAATCACGCTCAGCCACCCGCGACCATGACACTGCGCGAAGATCCGCGCTCACTGGTTGGCATGATTGAGCCACTCCGAGTAATCTGATGTAAGAATATCGAATAGCAACCTACTTGATACATAAGTAGTTATCGTTTGATGAACCAGGAAATAAAAATAT
The DNA here is from genome assembly GCA_964023965.1 of Melinopterus prodromus. Taxonomy (NCBI): domain Eukaryota; kingdom Metazoa; phylum Arthropoda; class Insecta; order Coleoptera; family Scarabaeidae; genus Melinopterus; species Melinopterus prodromus. The sequence goes on from OZ030397.1 coordinate 10,179,901, forward strand.
TTATATTTGAGGAAATGGTGACATATCAAACACAAAATATCGATGTTTTCTCTATAAAAGCAAAAGTACATAACTTATTGCATTTCTGGTGCATCAAACGATAAAGGCGTGTTTACTGAACATCCAGTTTATATTTGAAGTCAATCGGTCAAATAGTTTTTGAAATATCATGCCAACCATTCGCAAAAAAAGCGAGAAAAACAGTATGTTTCAGCTAATATGCTTACCAGGGCTATACTTTATTCCTTCCTCCACTACGTAGAATTTATGTTGAGACATTTGCTCATTTCTACGACTAGTTTGAGCTTATTTTGCAGACTCGAGTGCACGTGTCGACGACCTGTTTCTCGCTGTTTCTCGCGCACATTTGCAAATATCTTTGTTTACGTGCCAATAATGATTCTTATTATTGTTATAGTTTGAAGGACGGCAAAAAAAGCCTTTATTATAAATACCTACTGCTGCATAAGCAGCAATTTTGATAGGTTTTGACCCACCGTAAAGACGGTTGGGCGCGAGGCGCCAGACTGTAGAATAGGGTGTTTGACTATTATTGGAAAACCATCTTAGTGTGTTTACTCGTTCACTCCACTTTGTAAATGCATTATTTTTCGTAAAAACATTCTCTATATTTCATAAAAATCAGCGTTAAAAATTGAATCACAAAAAGTCCCGCCAAAACGATAGTTTCTGTCTTGTGACGTCACATGATACTATATGTCCAATCGGCCCATTTGGTCTGTAAGCATCGCTTCGTCCCCATTTGGTAATAGTGTTATTATGTATGATTTGGTATGATTTGTAGTTTTCACAATTTCTACATAAAAATGGGTTATAAATAGTGTATAAATCCACAATGCAGAAATAAGTCAACAAAAACGTCGGATAAATTATTTGTAAACTGAAAAAAATTTTGATGTGAAATTACAGTAGAAATCGGGTTTTTTTGCCCTGCGACAATCAGTGTAATTTTACATCTCAATTGTATTTTTACATTGTCATTGTATATTTACACTGTGATTTTACAAGAATTTGGCCGGAATATTAAACCGATTTTAATTTAATTTTAAGTGATATATGGGGCAATGAGTAATAATTGAACATCAATTTAAACGTAATTTTAAATTAAATATGAGGTAATGCGTAATGATTTTACATCTATTTCAGTGTAGTATTCAATGAAATATGCAGTATATTTGATTTGTATAATTTTATTGTGATCTTGAGTAGATATTAACATTATCATAATAATACAAAACAAACACAATCAAACGTTACATTTCTACAAACGATCGAACAAATGCGGTATAAATAAAATTACTTCTAAGAAAATAAATATGTAAACGTACATACAAGTATAAAATAGTTAAACTTAGAAAGCACACGGATAAACATATAAATGTACTTTGGTCAGTCATGAACCCACAAATTCGTCCACTCTGTGTCTGACAAGATGGCGCAAGGTGTTCTGCATCTGTATCTGTAATAGAACAAGGAAACATATTAGACAGACAAAAAAGTTTACCTAAAAAGAAGATTGCACATTATCCTTCTGTTGGTATAAAACCCTTCAATCTTAAAGCAAATTTTCACAACGAAACGTAGAAGATTCTGTATACCTACAGCTTTCTGCCAGGTACGGCGTTAAAAAATCAATCTGCAGTGGCTGGTTGTGGTCATTGGTGAGACAATACAATTTTTCTGCACTGCGGCATAGTATTTTAACCAATACCTACATGGTATCCACATAAGTTTTAATTCACTGTATCACTGTTACTTACCGGAGACAGATATACGACGCGCACAACTATACACTGCACTCGATGGTATGCGTGCCGGTGTTCGTTTGCGAAACAGCTGATCATACGAAGCGCATGCGTCTGGGTGTTCCAATTTCACCAAACCCACTATTATAATAGTAAAATCACTATATGCCTTGTAATTTTACGATTCTGAGGAATATTTCCATTGTATTTTTACTATAAGATCATTGTAATTGAAATAATGCAGCAATATCGCTGTAATAGTACACAGACTTGTAAAACTAATTGGAATTACGTGTAATTTTTATACTTACCGCATTTCTATTGTAATTTTCACAATGATTTATGGGTAATTTTACAGCTATTTTTTTCAGTGTAGCTGTTCCGCAAGATTTCAAGCTGCGAAGAAAGTGGTTGAGACTGGCTTGTAGAAATCCAAACGAAATAAATAGCGGCCAATACAAGTGTTCTTTGTTGTGAAGTATACTTCGACATAAGTCAAACTGACTAGAATAAGTTTCCTATAGTATTTTCGATCCAGGTATTATCTGACAATTTACGGTTAGGACTAACCTAACCTACACTACACAATTATGCTTACATTCCACTTTTTACACGTTGCGTAGTTCCGGAGCGTAAAAATAAGGATTATGTTTAAAGTAGAATCCCACCATCAAATCGTTAACCTTTGGTACATACCACTAACATACCACTAACCGCGTTAACAAAGTTGTTTCCTATTGTCTGTAAACTAACGTAGTAAATCCAAACGGGAGATTCATAAGCGTACTAATGAATGACGTCACCGGAGACTGAGCCAACTACAGAGCGTTTTCGATCACGTGGTAGGAAGTGAATAAAATTCAATTTTAATTTTGGTTTTTTATAGAAATAAAGCATATTTTTAAAAAAGTAATAACAAATAGTTTCCTTAAACTGTAATCTATTAGGATGACTATAATACAAGCCATATTTTTAATACAGTCAAATACCCTATTGAAGCTTTAGTTGTTGTTTTGAGTAGTGATGTAAAATGGTAATATTACCGATATTTTAATTTATTGCCGTTAACCATACAAACATGCATTTTAAAAATTACGATTTTATATTATTATCTATGTTTTATCTATCACACGCCACGCCAATAGGTTTGTACGGATATGACCTGTGGTTAATATTACCGGTAACATTACTGGTAATATTTCAAGCAGCTATTAAATTACGGGTAATTTATCGTCACGGTAATATTACCAATTTTAAAAATTACCGCTAATTTTACATCACTAGTTTTGAGTATCACCACCTAACAATGTTCTAGCAACTCTATCTACGGCAAGTCGTTGTAAATCTGCTTGATGGCACTTTCGACATTTTTGTCAAGTGTTTTCTCGGCATTGTTTTTTCGCTATTTGTACCAACTCTGTGATCCCACAGGGCTCTACTAATGCTGGAAATGTTCATTCATCTAGATCTTATGATAGAATTTGGTCCACACAGCATTGTACATGTTATCAACAGTCTGGATGTCTTCTGATTGGTAAACCATAGAAAGTTGTCTATTCTTTTAATGCACAATCCGCATCGGACATTTTTGTTGTCTATCAGCACGTGTAGGTGTTTTTCTTGAGTATTTCCTATCCATGAGTGTTCACGAGAGAATTTTACAGAATTGCAAACTACCCACTGCAAGATTTTTGGCTTAAAAAGATTTTAGCTCGAGAGGAAAAATTGTTGGGCGCGCGATCCGCCCCATCCGCGCGCTCAATACGTTTGGCACCGGCACGTCGCGCCGTTGGCTATTTGCTTATAACTTGGCTAATTTTGCAAATTTTGACTTGAAACGTCGTATACACATTCTTAAGACCTTAAATAATAAAAATCTACAACAGGAATGGTTCTTATTTCTGAGATTGTACTATAAGATAAACTTTAAAAAGTTCTATCTTAACCCAAAAAAAGATTTTTGATATTTTAATTAATCTGTTTGCTTCCAATAAACCGTACGTGCATTAAAACTAGTTTGCCAGGATTTGACAGATGTTTTGATTCTATTGTCAGTATTGTCAAAACATCAGACTTTGAGACAGTATAGTATGATAAAGACATGTGTCTGGCCAAATCAGCTATTTTATAATTAATTCATTTCTCTAATCTTTTTGGACCGTTCTGCCCATTTTAATTTAAAAAATCGTGATTCAATTACAACTATGGTTTTACCAAATTGCGGCGGATATGACAAACATCAGCCAACAATCTACCAACTGGGCGTCACAGTTGTTTAATAAATAGTTCCACCCTTTCCATGTTTGAGTGATTAATAAATAAAATTCCTTGGTAAACCTGGAGATGTAGTTTTATTATTAAAACATTTGTGAAAAAAAAAAATAAAAAGCCTGACCACAGGTATGTCATCAATAGTTCCTCTCAGTAATAGTTATTTTTTTCTGGTTAATTTACGATTTATATCCAAATATTAATTAATACAAATGCTAACTCCCTTAGATTTACCAATACAAAAACAATAAAAATTTTTGTAGACCTTATGTTGAGTTTTGTAGTAAAAACTAAGACTATTTCGAAAGGTCAGTGCTGGATCCACTGATCATAGGAAGCTGTTTTAATTACTCCTGTACATTTGCGTCTATTTGTCCATGTGCGGAAGTGTGGATAAGTTAAGAACAGCAGGAAGGATGCAATTTACTGCATGGAAAATACCCATCAGATAATCGGTCATATCAATTGCAAATTTTTGGGGCGTGGTAGACATGTTAAAGATTTGGAGAAAATTTTAGTGTTTTGTAAAGTTTGAAAGTGAATCATACTTCTCGACCAATGTTGATTGAAAATAAAGTCATTAAAGTGATCAGACAGTTGTATATATATTGAAGCAAAGATTATTAGAAATTATCATCCGTACAAAACATTAGCGAAAATATTTCCACCTATAAATAATTTTTCGTGGATGAAGTCATGACTGCTAAATATTTCTAACGAGGACCAGGACATTATTACTAGGACCACAAAATTATTATTACACAGATGATTTCTGTAATTAATAAAAGGGCCAATAAATTCACTACAATAAAATGGAGTTATTGTGGAATGGAATCTAATGTAAAATAATTTTTTCAGCATTTTATTGCAAGAGCGTGAAGTTAATTGCATTTTGCTCATAAAAAAATATACGTTCAAAACTAATTATATCGACAAGCTAGAACGTCGTTAAACAATTAGGTATAATGTAAAGGCAATTCGCATAACAATAATATCGACACAAGTCTAAATTCCACCTACACTGAATCATAGATGCAACTACTATAGACATTCATCACTATCCACAAAGGTATCTCTTTCTCGGATCTCGCATATATATAATAAATCGTTACATACATACAAAGGAATGCCGGAAGAGTAGGAACGAAAAGTTTTACAAGATGGCAAATTCGTGTAGATAGAATTTACCCGACTTGTACACACACACACACACAACCAACAAACGCTGTATCAACAGAAACGTACAGAACAAAAATGAATAAATTGCTTTGGCATGGAACCAATTTTGCCGGCTCCTCCGTAGGGTTTATCTTGCAACGATTCCATTCCTTGGAAAACCGGCGACAGGAGCGGTCGTCTCCCCATACAGCAGCGCCGATGCGCAAAAAACAGATCCCATTTTCATATATTCCGGCGTTTATATGCTGCAGCGTAGCCTTGGTGTCCCCAACAGGGAGCGCACTTGTCCTGGCTTACCGCAAATGCTCGATATAAACTAATTTTAGATATATACGATAAACGAAGGTTTAACCTGGAATATAGCAGATGGTGTAAAATGTATTCCAACTTGGTTCTTGTCCAGATTTGTCTTCGATGTTTAACTTGAACAATGAAATAAACCAAATAACGTGTGAATTTATAATATTAATCTGGACCATAATAGGTATACTGGATGTTTGCAACGGTATGGTCATAAAAATAATGGCTTTTTCTTGTTGTTTTATACATTTTAACCACAAGTTCAATTTTAAACACTTACTAAATTGCCCAACAATTAATTTAGTATTTAATAAACAAACAATCTCTTCTACCAATTTTTTGACAAATAAATTGATTTGTCTAACGTGAAAATGGAAATTCTGATTATTCACAATTAATTAAAGTGGCTAGACATGGAACAGGAAATTAACATAATGTTTTTATTGGAGTTCATTCGCGTCAAATTAATCTAAAGTTTATTAATTTATATTTTTAATATAAATTCATCAATAAGTCATAACAAGTAATAAATATTTGAAACAAATTTTACTAACATTCCTTTTTGCGATAGCAGGAGCGAATGTCTTGAAAGTTAACCCATACTTTCGAAACACACCGTGTCCAACCATTTTAGAAATAGTTTGTTAGAATCAACAGTATCTTTCATTCATTATTATAAGAACCCGAGCTAGGTTTGCTATTTTTCGTACTTTATGCTGGACCCAAATTCATCATTTCTAAGCTATTGCGTACACGGTGAGGCACTCCATTTTTGACCTAACTTTAAGTTCCTATATTTTTAAACCAGTTTTTATATTTATTGGTGGGAAATTCCTTTGTCTTTAAAAAACAATTAAAGAGGAGGAAGGAACACTCTCTGTGTTAATCAAGCAATGGTATAGAAAGTGCTGACACTATATGAAAGATGCTTCTTTAATAAGATTTTTTTTATTCATTGACTTATTTATAAAATTGTCCCGATTATAGTTTTTTAACCTTGTATATTACCAACTTTTGAATTTATCGATAAACAGCATTCCAGTAAAATAAACTAATACAGAATTTTAAAAATGTTTATATTAAACGCAAATATAAAAATTGGAAAAACTGCTTCACTTGCATGTGGAGTTATTTGCAGATGATTTAAACCTCTTATTCGATAAATTATTCGATCTGTTACTGATTCTGCAGACCTTCAGAGTGACTTAAATAGTTTAACAATATTGTGTAGCAATAATAAAGTGTTAATATTAATAAATGTGCTCTAATTAGCTTTTGCCGTAACACAAATGTCTTTAACTGCAAGTATCAGTTTAATGATGATAAACTTGTGAGAGTAAGCCATATAAATGATGGCGGAGTCACGTTGAACAGCAAGTTAGTTTTCTCTGACCATGTAGACAATATTGTTAATAAAGGAGTTAGGATGTTTGGGTTTCTCAAACGAAGTTTAATGGACTTCACAGATTTGCGGTGTTTGATAAATGTCTACTGCGCGTATGTTCCGTCAAACCTTGACTATGCTGCGGTAGAGAGCGCGCAGAATAGATTTCTTAAATTTATTGCATACAAGATGGGACCAGTGTATCATAGAGATCAGCTGGTTCATCTAAGAGAAGTTGTCAACATTGAAAAGCTTAATGACAGGAGAATTATTCAAGACCTGGCTTATATAAAATTTTAAATAATAAACTTGAGTGCCCAGAATTCCTAGGGAAGATTGGCTTCGAAGTGCCTCAAAGAGGCCTTAGGAGTAATAAGGTATAATGTTTATTGAATCGTTTCATCGAACGATCTATGGGACTAATACACCCCTACATTAATATGTCGGTTAGCTAACAAACTGAACCTTGAGTTAGAAGATTTAGACATCTGGTTTAAAAAATTTACGCAATTATTCTCGGATAGGGTTACTTTTGAGTTAGTTTTTTTTTATTTTATGTCTATATTTTATGTGTATGTATCTATTGGAAATGACTGCGATCGTAAATAAGTATTATTATTATTATTATTTTTATTATAATACTGTGTATCGCTTTCCCTAGCAACTTGAAGAGTTTCTTATCTACGCTACATACTGGAAATCAGGTGTCTTATCTTTTCTATTGGTATACGATCCCATTCTTCCACAAATGTAGCCATTTCGGTGAGACTTTCCTGGCGCATCTCGCGAGAACTCAATTTTCTTCCCAATTCATCCCACAAATGTTCTATAGGGTTCATATCGGAGCTTCTCGCAGGCCACTGTAATGTGGTGATACCCGTAGCTTGCATAAATATAAAATTATTGCTCATTAAGTCCTCATACTGCTGTAAAATTCAATGTAGATTTGGGATGTCATCGACCCCTCACCGGCAAAACATGAACGGAGTTGTCTTTCCATTCATTGTTAACTGAACGGAAAAGTTATAATGGTGGGTCCGGTTATGATGAGGGATTTCAAATTCTGATAAACCTTTCACCAGTGCTTCTCCACAGTATTTTTCTGTCATCCATTTAAGGCAAAACCTTGACCGATCGGTAAACAAGACATTCGACCTTTCAGAATAGTCCATGCTACATAATTTTCAACAAAATTTCTCCTAACAACACGATGTAGAGGCAATAATTTAGGAATTTTTGTAGGTGTCCTAGCTTTAAAATTTACATATTTTAGACGTCTACTTTAGAGGCGAGATAAAAAGAGAAAAATAATTAAAACGATATTTGTGTTTATTTTTTAAATTACCTATTCATTTAAACTGTATTAATTTAAATGAATAGGTAATTTAAAAAAATAAACACAAATATCGTTTTAATTCTTCGCCAAGCATCGCCAAGCATGCCCAGAAAAAAGGAACCACCTTGATTGTTTTTTGTTTACATTTTAGTTATTTGGCTTTAGGACACAAGAATTTAACATGGATCTATCACAAAAATATATTACTATTTCCTCAATTCATACTATTATTTGTATTTCATTTTATGTTTGCATTTTTTATGTTAGAAGGAAAACGTTTATTAAGAATAATTTTAGATTGTGTTAGAAATTCATTTGTAAGTAAAATTGAAGTTTATATGTTAGTTTATAGTTTATATTTTACATGAAAATTTATAAGTAACATTGAAGTTTATATGTTAGTTTATAGTTTATATTTTACATGAAAGTTTATAAGTAACATTGATCTGGTGTACTAAAACAGCATAAACTGTATCGAAATAGACTTCTTCATTTCATAGTCGTCTCCACGATGCTAGCACTAGTGTAATAATGCAATTTCACAACTTCTTTCCCCGTAACGAAAAACCGTTTCCTTCATAAAGTAAGTAATGATCCATCTAAAAGGGGGGTGCACTTGCGATTAAATTATACCAGTCCAAGTAGCATTTCTCCACCCGCACCCTACCCACTCTGACATTTACTGCCATGATTTAGGCGACAGTCGGACGACTAGAACGAATTTTAATAGGGAATTAAGTGTCCGGAAAGAAGGTTCAGAAAAAACGACGCGTACAACGCCATCTACCAACTTCCGACCGGTTTTCCCCACCCCTTCACCCTCTCGGGGGGTCGCCGGAAAAAAATGACTCTGAATTTCCTGCAGATCTGTGTACAGCACGCCTCATCGGTTATAGATATTGCCCGTTGCCGAATTTCCCCCCGGTTGGGTCCTGGGGGATGGTGTTGGGGAAAGGGGGACGATTATGGGGGTGGCTGTCGACGCAGGAGCATCTGGTCCGGATATACCGAACAAACGACGCGTCGCCTCATAAACCAGATGATAAGGGGAGACCCAGGATCCTGGCCCCAATCACTTAACTTCCTAATGCTGTACACCTTACCGCCTCTACTTCTACCTCTACCTGTCCATTGTGTGTGGGTCCTGATTTTTGATACCGAGGTCAACAGGCGACACAATTCACTCTCGACAAATTTATTACCAGTGTTGATAGAAATAGGATTTGACAAATGGGTTTAGATCATATATTTCTTTACCTACGACCGTATGTGTAAACGTCCCTTACGTCACGGACTGCTTCGCTCGTATATTGCTTATAACAAACGTGTGCGTTTGGCCGTGCGTTTGTGTTTTTTACGCACGACATAATGTCATAATGACAGATTTCGCGCGAATATTTTGATTAATTATTTGTCTTACTCGAGCTGTAACATATATTACATGCTCGTGAACATTTATGTTGAATTTGTATTAGAATTTTCTATCGACACTTCAGACAAAGAAATGCATAATTGCAATAGATGTCGCGCGAATACCGTCAAATATTAGTGTGTCAAATATTGTCAACCGTCAAGTATCCTTTCCTACCTTTATTTGACATTTTTGATACAATTTATTGAAATTGTCGGTCGTAGGTAAAATTGTGTACAATACTCGAGCAAAACTCGCCGCTTCGCGGCTCGTATGTTAACTTTCCGCTCGCACGTAATATGCTAGTTACAGCTCTTGTAATGTAAGATACTATTACCGTTTCAATAGCAACTGATTTTGTCCATTCACGAACTTGTCCTTACTTTTCAAGAGATAAGCTTGTATTACCAAATCTCAGATCGATTACTTCAAAATTACGGCAGTTATCGTGTACAGTTGTACACAGACGGACAGACAGACGGACATAGCTTAATCGTTTCAGTTTTCAATAATGATCAAATACATTACAGTGAGCGCGTAAAGTATGGACTCATGACAAAATCTCAAGAACGGTTTGCTATTTTAAAAAAAATCCTCGAACACGTCGATTTATAATTATCAAGATACACCTTATGATATCAAATTATTTTTTTTACTTTCAATTGTTTTTAACAGATGTCTTCATCGACATTTTTTTAAATGCCAACCCTATATTTTTTTAGTGAATTTGGCAGATCTTTTAATTGTCTTAATGGTAGTATATATTTTTTTGGCATTATATATAAAAAATTGAGAAAAAGACAATTGAAGGTTATTAAATAAAAGTGACAAAATCTCCGGAACGGCTCGACCGAATTTGACTAAATTTTGAAATTAAGTATTTTGCAACCATGTGAAGTCACTGGCGTTATTATCGTTGATGCAATGCTTACACTTTCCGAGATATAACCTCAAACTTTTGAATTTGAAATAGAACAGCCTGTATATTTTGACATTTTCTGTTACAGTCTTCATTATTATATGTGTGCCTGGATATGAAAAGGGACGAGTATTCCGAAATTGAATGTTTTGTCTGTTGACTCGTGAATGTTTCCTTACGGACCAACTGCTGTTGGCCATTCAATGGTTATCGTGAAATTAAGCGAGGTTTGCAGGTTAAGTAATTTAATGTGGCACGTCCGCCTACAGTAAGATACAGAGCTCAACTGCCCAAGCACAACGAGTGGCGGCTTCCGCATATGAACAGAAGATAAGTAAGCAAGAACTAAACATTGAGTTATAAGTGTTTTTGGATAGAATAAGTTATGGCAAGGTGCTCCAATATTTTAAGCCTATTACCATAAAGGGAAATTGAAAAATTATAATAATTAAGTTGCTGATGCAAAAAGTAAACTGTTGTGCTATGACGTTTCAAACTTTTGCAAAGCTTAAAACGTAATAACTTCGCGCATAATTGCAAATTACGCCGACTCCAACATTTTTGTAACAGTTTCGATGTTAGTTTTAACATTATTTACTTTAGAATTAGAAGATTACTTTAGAAATTTAAAATGCTATTTTGTTCATCTGTCACACGTCGCGCCTGTAACTTTTTAAGGAATTGAAAAACTAAATATAACTCCTTACGAAAAGTCGAGTAAGTTTTAATGATTTTTCCATTCTTTTGCCGCTCGCTATAAATTAGTATATTATTTGACAAGCACATAATTAGAGATATAAATCGCAAGCATGAAGTTTACATGCGAGCGATTTATATCCGTTATGTGTGAGTCAAATACGACGGTTTATCTACGACACATAAATTCCATTTTATGTTCTATATTTTAAAAATATTTGTCAACGGTGGCGAGGCGAACTGTCAAATAACTGTCACCTACGTAGGTTATGACAGACTTTGACACTAGCGTTGTATAATGGTGACAGTTCGTTCAAATAATGAAGTTATTATTTGAACGAACTGTCATTACTATACAACGCTAGTGTTATTATAATCTTTGGCGTGTTTCATGATGTGGATTATATAGTCATAGCTACGTATGCAATGAACTTATTATATGAGAGTCGTAGATAATATCTATTTATACAAACCACCAACCCGGGTGGGATAGGTAGTTTACGATATTCTTTAAAATGAAAAAAGGAATCAGCTTGCTTCCTGGCCATTTTTCACGTCATTTAACGAATTTACGAATTATTTTTCGATCTGCCAACCCAACTGTGTCCGTCATATGATGTGCCGGGGCACATCCATCATTTATTGTTCATATGTCCAGTTTAGTAGGATTACAGTTTGGCGTCATAGGGTGGGGACATATACAGGCTGGATCATTAGTGTTGCAAAGGTCGATACTTTCAGTTTTCTTAAGAGATATTACTAATATTTTATGCAATAGTGTAGGCTATCATTTTAAAAAACGTAAAATTATTATCATTTGTACAGCTTGTTGCATAAGGCGTGGTGGACAAAATACAGGACAGTTTTTTAAACTGTTTGTCGTTTCTTATTTGTAACAGAAACAGGTAATAATAACAACGATACAGTTGGAATAATATTTGTTATTGACTGCTTAATAATTTAAAGCGTGTATTTAAGTTATGCTTCAAGGCTCATTCTAAGTTGCATAAAATATTTTTAGTACAAAGAAATCAAATTATTCTTGTTAATCATCAGGTCTACTAAATGAGATATATGATATATATATATATATATATATATATAATTAAAAGGTTTTCGGACAATAATAATATAAATAAATAATAATAAATAATAATAATAATATATTATTATATTATTATTTATAATAATAATTATAAATAATGATCGTGAAAATATAAAATTAAATATATATATATATATATATATATATATATATATATATATATATATATATATATATATATATATATATATATATATATATATAATAATAATATGACAAAGAGACAAATATATAATTGATTGACATATATTTAATTATTCTTATTTTTATTTTATTGACATGGTGATAAGAATACTTGGTTGTAAGAAGTATTCGAAAATGTATTCATCATCAAACTTGCTTATTTACATCTATCGCCACATTTTAATTTTGTTTTTCCTATTTTGGTGGTTGGCACTGGCTAAGTTAGTGTCACGTCTAGTACTAGATTTGGGTCCATGTCAACAGTCTCCCCACACTCGAAAATTCAAAATTTTCTTATGTCAAAGTTTTGTGCTTGTTGTGTGCTGTATTGTGCCGTAAACCAAAAGTTTTGTGCTCCTTTCGTTTCGGAGTTATACGCAATTTTCCGAAGGGGGGCTGCGGACATACCAGCTTTCGATTTTCGATTATTTTCTAATGTCAAAGTTTTGTGCTAGTTTTGTGCTGTTTTGTGCCGCAAACTATAAGTTTTGTGCTCCATTCGTTTCCGAGCTATACGCATTCTTCTGAAGGGGGGCTGTGGACAAGCCAGCCCCCCTTCAGATTATTTATTATTCTTTCAATGACTATTTATTGTAGCGACGAGATTTGGCATTATGAGATTAAAAATAATGTATAATTTTAAGCAATAATTTTAAAACTTCCTGACGTTATAATTAAAAAACTATTTAGCAATATTTAACCGGAATTCCACGTGTCCATTATTTAAGTATAAAGAACAAAGAATTAAACCCCAGGTTTGCGGCACAAAACAGCACAAAAGTAGCACAATACGTTAGCATCAAAAAAAATATGATTTTATTTCGAATTTTGAAGTTAGATCAGGCATTGCGGAACAAAACAGCACAAAACAAGCACAAAACTTTGACATAAGAAAATTTTGAAATTTCGGAAGTGGGGGCTGAGCACATGGACCCACTAGGTTTACTCGTACTCCGTTCTGTCCTTGCCTCCGCTGCAGTGTGTATTGTATGACATGTTTACTGCCGTGTTTCCAGTTCTTTTATGTCTGATGTTTTCTACCTGTTATGATTTAATTTGATTGTAAATTTTTATACCGTTTTTACATTTTAAACCATATTTGGGCGTTTTTTGTATTACATTTCTTGCGTGATTTCTTTTGATGATTTTGTGTATTTCTAACTTTTGACTGGTATTGATTGAAACTAGTACCAAAGTAAATTATTCGTGCAAAATTAAGAGGTTTTAATTAACTCATATCCTTACGAGATATTTAAGAAAATAAATATTATAATAAATATTAACATTATTGCCATCTGGCGACTAAGATTATCAAGTTTATAAATCCGTCGTGTATATTGGATACCCAGTGGGTAGCATACTACCAGACACCGTTTCAAAACAAAAGCTAATACTGCTTAAAAGCGATGATTTTTCGATGGCAAGGGTCAAAGGTTTAAGTTGAAGGGTTAAGTTTGTGGAAAAGTGTGCGAGACACCGGCGGCAATTTTGATAACAGGGTCCGCTGTTTATTGTTGACGCGTGGCGTTCTTTTCAGCGAAGACGTCGACGGCGGAGTTTGAGTAGTAGGGTTCTAAAGGGTTGCGAAGTTTCGGGTTGTCGGGGCACGGTCCCGTATCGGAACAAAAAGGAATCGCCGAAGTTCGGTTACTCGGCGGGCGGCGCGACTTTCGCCCTCTGGCGGCACGCCCCGAAAACTACAAAGTTTTGGCCTTAACGAACACGATTCCATGCTACTCGATTTAGATTTTCCACCCCGAGGGGAACCAACCCCGACGAAATTTTGTTTATTCTTCGATAATTACTTCGCGAATATTTCTACCCAAGGCTTACTTAAGCCTAAGAACAATCACGACGTACGGACCGTAATCTAACAACTGAAATTTTGGACAGTATTTTAAGGCTTAATGCAAAATGTCGTAATTATACTTACATGGGGAACAGAAACAAAATTTGTGCCAAGCTAAAAGTTATCAAATAGATACTGAAAGCCAAATTACCAACTAAGATAGGAGAAACTGATAGCAAGTAGTGATAGCAGTGGTAAGTGATAGCAAAGTTTTGATGAGACCACACTAGGAAATACATCAGTCTGAATGGGACATATGAGAAGAACAATTGATTGGCTATGACGCCGACGAAGACGACGTTGGTTAATTGTTATAAGATGAAGGGATAATTTGCAGTGGGAATCCATACGAGGAGGGATTTTTCAGTAAGGTTTTTGATAAAGAAATTATAATCAAAAATATAAAAAATCTGATGTGGCCAGACACATGACTTTATCATACAATATATAAAATTAATAGTTTAGCTACATGAGAATCTATTCTATAGAGATAAATCGTAGTTATTGTCAAAGCATCAGCATTTGACACTACCTACACTACGTCATTAGAATAATAGTTATTTATGTCACAAATGCCGAAAGTACGGAATAGCGCGACGAGCGGTGATACGGCGCGTCACCGAAGGCGGAGTGTCGCCGTCGCATATGAGCGAGTCGCGCTATCTAGTTTTTGGCAGGAGCGACATCAACGTTTATTGTGTTGCTTTTTAATAAATACGTCTTTAAAAAAAATAAATGATTTCTGTATAGTAAATGCTAGGTTGGTACCACTTTGACGAAATGTGCGCTCCGATTGGTAGGTAATGGTAGCTAATGGCGGTGGTAGAATACGAAATTATAGTATTTCTTACATATCGTGATAATGACACATATTAGTTTGCATGTACATAAACATGAGTCACTAGCAATTTTCTATTGGAAATACTATAACGGCGTCTGCTACCACTGCCATTATCACTAATGAAAACGCACCTTAAAAAGGTAATTCAAATTCTGACAGATTTATATTTGTTCATGACACATCCCTACCAACATACTAAAATAAAACTACACTCATCGCTAATCGCTATACTATTTATAATTTTCTCAATGTATCATTTTTAGAATTAGATATAAAGACGGGTTGATATTTCTTATCAACAAACAATCAAATTGGTGATCTTATTTTATTTGAAATTTGTATTTTATAATTTTGCGCACTACAGCGGCACGTTCCATAGTGGTTCTCCAACCTCTCCAACCTCTGATGAGATCAGCTGTTTTCGAATGTGACAACACAAAAAAATATTTGTCAAAATCCTGGCTACTATGCAATTTCATATCAATGCAGATGCGACCGATCTCGATCAAATAGAATTTGCTCTTGAAGGTAAACTATTAATTTTACCAAAAAATGTTATAGGCATAAATTATTCAAAATTTCCTCTACTTTAATTTATTAATTAACTATTTTGTCGAAATTACAGAAATGGCGGCTCGTTTCCAAAATCCTTAAAAAAGGCTTAGATTAAACTAAAAAGCTAAACTATTAATTTTACCAAAAAATGTCATAGGCATAAATTATTCAAAATTTCCTCTGCTTTAATTTATTATTTAACTATTTTGACGGAATTACAGAAATGGCGGCTGATTTCTAAAATCCTTGAAAAAGGCTTAGAGTAAACACCCAGTTCCTTTGGACCCTTTTGAACCAAAAGCTTTTCAACTCTAAGTTTGGTCATGAAACTTCTAAATATGAAGTTCCGTGCCGATACCTTTAGTAGTTTCTCCGGAAATGAATTAACAAAAATTGGGTACACACACACACACACACACACATACACACACACACACACACAGACATTTTTTTGTACCTTGGTCAAAAATGTTCAGGGGACCCATAAAGACCTATTTCCGCTAAAATCTCAAAAATTTTTTTCGGCACGATTACAATACTTTACATACTGCGTATGATAAAGTAAAAAAGAACGCTAAATTTATCGAGGATAAACTCAAAGAAAATCTTATATTCTTCTTCTCCTTAAATCTTGTATTTATACTTATCACAAATATAATTTAAAACTCTTACTTTCCATACGCAAAACCGATGTATCCCTGCCTTATCAAAATTATCCTACAATTATCCTTCAATTGATCTTTCTCGAATTGATTTTTGGGTATTACGATATGATATTTTTTGAGAAAAATAATTAAAAAATAGTAAATTATTATTAAACATTTAGGTAAATAAAGTAGGCAATGTCTTGTCTCTGGTGAAGGATTTTATTAATCTCTGGTTATCGATTTCGGGGGTTTATTCCCATTGACAGACCAGCGTTGGGAGGTTAATTTAAGAAAAAAGTCATTATGTGTAATAGAATATAATTGTCAGAATTTGGTTGGGAACAGGTTGATATTTTCAAAGAATTCTTCTAGAAAACAAACACGAGTAAATTTTTATTTAAATTTTTGATTTTTGATAAAACATAAATACAAATACTTTGAATACTTTATGCTCAATTTATTGATAGCTGACAATCAACACGTCTTGTAAATTTTTATTTCAATGAATTGAAGCATTTGCCTTAATATAATATTGAGCATAAAGTATATATTTATTTTATTCGTATTACCTAATTTCTGTATTTTGTAGTCATTTTCTAGACATTCAACCGAAGGTCCACTGTATTATACTATCAGTACATACTCATAATCATTTCAATTATTTTTTAAATTCCTTATCAAATGTTATTTTGGACTATTTCCACCTACAAAAATAATGATTTCCACAGCTAGTGAGACAAAATATTCTGGTAATTTAAAAATCTATTTTAATGATTACCTCAACATATTAAAATGTCAGGTTTGCAAGTTAAATAAACTATAGCTGTCCGTTTATCTCTAGGCTCTAAAATTGTATAAATTGTTATCATCTTTTTCAAACACCAAAAGATTTTATTCTCAAAATCCATATAGGTAGTAGGTACAACCAAGTAAGAACTACATATTTTCTTTTCAATTGAGACAAAGTGTAGTGTACATAATAATGAATTAAAAATAAAATGGTACTATAACGTAAAAAATAATTTATTTTAATAGTTCTTTTCATCATCTGAGGTAATTCTGGGTGATTACTTAAGGATACATTCTAGTGCAACATTTTAAGAAATTAAAAATTTGTTGATTTCATATTTTGATTGTACATTTAGAAATTAAGCTTATCAAAATAAATAATACGTCATTGTAAAGTGGATAAATGTGGGTATAGAGTAGAAAAGAATTATTGAAAAATATTGAAAGACATTTAAAGTATTGGAAGTGGTTAAAAATGTGCCGATAATCGAGATATAATCGGCATCGGCGGGCCGCTCGAATTTTGGCTATGGAATCGTTTATTTTTCCAATTTCTTTCTGAAAATCGGTAATGTTAAAATGTTAGAATGTACCCTTAAAAAGACATATTCGTAGTTGGTAAATAATTTGATATTTGTGCAGTGAGACAAATCCTTACCATAATACCTGCAACCCTTGGTACACACACTTTTCCGGATTGTATAATATCGAAGTAATTGGGTAAATAAGTAAAAGTCTGCGTAATATGTAAATTCTTATAGGAATGTTACTAGGAAGAATCAATTATTTTAAATTATAATATTAATGTTTATAAGGTTCATTAAATAAAATCCATTATTTTTTTAAAGTTTATGACTATATTCTGTTGGTCCATTCGAAACCGAAGAAAGCCATCTTATCTACATATATATCATATTGCATGGTTCGCCAGATATCGGTGATAGTTGATACTATCTGCCAAACCGATACGAATACTTTAACCAGCGATTTATCTGTAATCTTAGTTAGATTAGATCATAGGATTAGATTTAGTCTAATAAATAAAACTCCCGCTATGTCTTCAAGCCAAAGAAGAAGTAGCCAAAGAAACTTGCCGAAACCTTGGTATATATTGAAATAAACATAGGAATTATATAAATTTGTGAAGTCTGTTTTGATAAATTAATTTTCAGTATCTGCATTAAATTTAGTGTCCACGCTACCATAGATAATAGTGCAAAGATTGAAATGAAAACACTGTGTTGTTGTTGTAATCAGGAAAACCGTTCTAACCGGCACTGTTTTGGAGTTGTCCGGAAGTATCAAACCATTTTTTACTATCACATCTGTAGACTTGTAGACTGCAAGGTACAAGACGTGTTTGGCGTTTGTGCGCTTTATAAAAGCACACAAGCTAAACAAAACAACAACATCATTAGTTTAGACATTATTCAGGTTTACGGATGAGCGAATACTCGGACGTAAAAAATGTAAAAGTAGGTGGATTCGGACTTTATTATTTTAAACGTCTGTAACATTATAAAGAACTTCAAAAATAAATAAATCGTAATAGACAAGGAACAAATAGGTATGAACCATCGCTAAATTTAAATTAATATATCAATCCCAACCCACTAAATCCCTTATCTATTCGTAATAGTCCAACAAAGCAACAGGGTATGTGACAACTGCCAGTTCGAAACTAATCATTTGTATTGGTTGGAACAAAGCCGCAATAAACACCTATTCAGAACTATGATTATCCCGACTATCAAAGGCATTTATACTACCCACTATGGACATAACCCTCTCCTTCTCTTGTTTGATCATTCGAATGCAATATTAATCATCTCTGACCGGGTCCCATCCATTCAAACAGTTAATTAATGAATTTATTAAGACATTTCCGTGCGCCCGCGACGCCCGCCTCCTCATATATCTCAATTCGCAGCTAATATCCGGACGGCGGCGTGTAGTGGACCGTGGCCGCAGGGTTCCAACTTGGGCCCGATCGTCTATATTGTTTTAGAGGGGTGCGATTAGCGGCCGTAAACACATATTATAGCGGTGCGAGGCGCGCGCCAGTAAAATCTAATAGTTGAGGAATGCGTCTATTAGGGAACTGTTTGGTGGAATGTCGGTAATGTAGATCTCTGCACCGGACGCGTATCCTGTGATGAAACGTTCGGATTCAATCTGGAATGTGAGACGCACCCAGATATGGAAGGTAGAGGAAGAGTCTTGTTAGTTTGTAAGTTGCTGATTCACCTGAAGTTCAAGGAATGAGATTAAACTAAGGTACTTGAGGAATGCATGATTCGGTTTGTTGTTGCGGGCATAATTTAAATTGGACTTTTATACGCATGTGGCATGTTTTAATGGTCACTTTAATATTGGATTTAAGGTGAAAAATTTATTTTTGTTAATAGCAAACAAAATGTTTCACAAAACCCAACATACAAAACATTTTTTATAAATAACGAATGCAGATTAACCTATAACCTATTGATAAGCCCTAGTTTAGCTCTTTTACAAAACGTTATAGAAAAACGTCAAGAATTACTTAAGGTGCATTCGAATTTCATGGATACTTTTACCGGCGCCTTCGCCATTTATGAATATGGTTGATTTGTCGGTATTATTGTGTTGTGGCAATGAAGTCTAAGGTAAATTCTGCTTAAACTTCTATTTAGTACTATTATTATTAGTACTAGTAGTTAACATTATCTCAGTTGTGAGATTGTGCACCATTTTAAGTTTACGTAAGTAGTTTCAGTAGGTAGTGTCAAACACTTTTTATTGTAGGCTGAACCTCATAACAAGTGAGACTTTTGAATAATTATATTATTTATAACGATTTGAAAATGAAAAAAGGTTTAAAAAATTAAATCTTAAAATTCAAACAGCAGCAATTTTGTCAATTTTCAATATTTTGCACTAAATGTTGATTTAGCGCCCTACTAATGTCATCTAGTTTCACTTCTAGTGAAATTTTGATTTTCGTCCATTTTTATAGAAGCTATCATGCACGTCGTTGACACAAGCATGTCGCGCAGAACCTGATACTTACTACAACAGTGCCCACTTCTTGCATATAGTTTTTAATGGTACATTTTTTTTTGTTCACTAAAGTATAATAAATATATAGCTTCTTATATATAGAAATATATATATATATATATATATATAAGAAAAAATATCAACATCTCTTATGATTTATTTGAAAAACTGTCCAAACTTGAGCTAGTTTTAGGTCTCTACATGAGAAAAACCCCTTAACTGATTTTCCCAGACATGAGAATACATACGTCCTACACAGAGCGGCTCATATTGTTGAACTATATATACAGCGGATACCGCATTTTCCCGCAAACTCCTTTTAGGAGGCAATTGTTATTCTGAAACAAATATTTTATATGGACTTATTTGCTTTTTGAATTTCCTAAGAAGATACAACCGTTGGAAATATTAACAAAATATGAAAAACAAAAAAAATACATATCGAACAATGCGAACCCAACAACGCTACACAATCAATACCGATTCCAACTACAAAACTAAATAAATTTAAGTATAACTATTTTAAATAATACACATAAATTGAATAAACAAATGATCAAAAATATATCTGTACTTAATTTTTACTGATTTCGTAAGCAAGTAGATGTCGTTTCGAGTAAATAGTTTCATATGGGCTTATGAGTTTTGCAATTGCTTTAGAAATTGGAGCCGTTGATGAATTGAAAAACTAATAAGACCATATGAAACTATTTACTCAGAGATGACATTTGCTATGAAAGAATACGTCATGCGAGAAAAAATGTGGGACACTCTGTATATACAATTTTACCCACAATTACACCGAGAAACCAAAATGACGTTTTTGGTCCACTTTTGAGGCGTAGGTGAGTGGATGCGTGTAAAATTCTCCGTAATTGCCTTGACGTGATAATTGATAAACATTGTTAACATCTTCGAAAAAAATATTTTTAGAAGCAAAACAATAATAAATTTACTTTATAGTTTCAGTTGTACTTATTACAGCAACAGTGTCAACAATGTTGAGATTCTACAAGTGGATCAGGATAAATGACGCTGTTTGCTGGGTTTTCGACAGGCAATCCTCATTTTTATATTTTCTCTTTGTTATTTGACAAGACTTGTCATAATATAAACTTTGTCCATGTTAAAAATGAACCCCTGGAAAGTTCTGTTGCGCTACACAACTGTATACACGCACCCTTCAAAACCATCTGTTACCAACCTTCCTCTCCCTCGATATTACCCACTTTATCAAGCCTCTGTATCAATATAGGATGATAGAGTGCGAAAATATGCCTGATTTTCAATAGCAATCGGTTACTTTTCGACATTAAACAACCGTTTCCAGCCCCTCCAAAACTACGGAGCCCGGCGTGGAGAACCGGGTCGCCATTTTTAGAAGTCGCGAACAGACGGCACCATCTTAAATTTTATATCAGCGTATTATGCAGTCTGGAGTTCCGGTCACGATCCTTCGCAACATCCGGTACATGTTACATCTAAATCATATTATGGTCTAGCGGCGTCTCTCTTGTTCTTTCAGCGCGCCACTCTTATGGAAAATGCGTCCTTTTTCAAGTCGAGGGAGAAGCCGAGGTGTCTGCCGATAACTTATAACTATTCTCTATTCGCAAAGACGTGCCCGAGATGGCGGTGTGTGTCGGCGTCCTCGACGTGTATGTGTGTGTGTGTGTGTGTGTGTGTGCCATATGGCGTCGAACGAATTTCATTTTTATGGAGATATTTCAACGCCATATCCGAGTTCTTTGTTCCACCAGTTATTGCCGCGACTCCTGTGCGAGCGTATTATTAACACCAATCGCTTACGTCTCCGAGATATTATTGCACCTAAACATCGTCGGAGTTATATGAAATTGTATTTAGCGTGCATTCGGCTCGAAGGACCAAGTTTACACCAGTGGACAAAATTCATAGAGATTTAAACGAATATAACACAAGTGATTTTCAGTTTACTTTTAATAATAACCTTTATTTTGTTTAAATTTTTATTTAAGCATATGTATTACCAAAAAAAAAAATTTTTTTTTTTTAAACACAGTGGTTGTGGTATAACACCTAGTCAACTGATAAAATAATGAGTATTTCTACAATTTTGCCCATTAGCCCAAGTTGTTTTAGTCTGACAGTTTTTACCACTCTAGTAGACGGCGGTTGGTTTCACTTATACTATCACTGTGAATACACTACGGGTGCTCTGTTTTTAATCACTCCCGCACTAGTTCGAATGGTTTAGTGTTTTTCAGCCGACGCACTAGCGCACTGTTGTCTAGCAGCTGAATGGCTTCAAAGTTGTCGTGGTGGAGTAGACGATCCTCGTGCTTCTTAGCAAATTTTGATATTTCGCTAGTTACCATCTCAATGCGAAGGTACCGATGAAGATTAGTGATTTTGATGTACCATGGTGCACCAACAATGGCCCTCTATTTTTGAACCTCTGAATGAGGTTGATATTGGACTACTTAGTGCATCCCCATAACTGTACTCCATACACCCATACTGGCTTTAATAATTGCTTGTATAGTAGAAGCTTATTTTGCGCTGACAGGGCTGACCTCCGTCCCATTAGCCAATACATTTTGAGGAATTTTAGGTCGAGTTTGTTCCGCTTTTTCTTGACATGTACTTTCCATCTTAGCTTGGCATCCAGTGTCATGCCAAGGTATTTCGCTGTATCCGCGTATGGAATATCGTTCCTATTAACGGTTACTGGAATATAGTTAACTCTCTTATTGGTGTAGTTTGCATGCGTGGATTTTCCTTCATTTACTTTGATGCGCCAATTCTTTATCTAAAGGTTGATTTTGTTTGCAGCTATCTGTAATTTTTCGGTTACTTCTTTGACACTGTCACTAATCGCCAAAATAGCCGTGTCTTCTGCTGATGTTGTCACTGTGCTTTCTCCCGGAACAGGAATATCATAAGTATACAGTAGGTACAAAAGTGGCCCCAATACACTTCCTTGTGGTACTCCGGCATTGATATTGCGTAGCGAGGAGTATTCGTCATCGTGTTTCACCCTGAAGTGGCGATCTTTCAGATATGATTTTAACAGTTCTGTATATTCAGTAGGAAGCTGCGGTTTTAGTTTCTCAAAGAGTCCATCATGCCACACATTATCGAAAGCCAGTCTATGTCTAAAAATATTGCTGAGCATTTTTTTTCCTCATGAGCCTTTTCTATTACATCCGTAATTCGATGTACCTGATCGATTGTTGAATGTCGAGCTCGAAAGCCGAATTGATGTGATGGAATAGATTTTTCTCAAGAATTGGGTATATTCTCTTGATAAGTAATTTTTCAAACAGTTTTGAAATGGTTGGTAATAAAGATCTAGGTCTGTAGGAGGCTACATCATTTGGCGGTTTACAGGGTTTAGGTATCATGATGACCTCAGCCACTTTTCAGAATGAGGGCACATATCTTACCCTAAGTGCAGCGTTGAACAAACTGAACAACTTTATCACGGCTTTTCTCGGTAGCTGCTTCAGCAAGGCTCCTGATATCAGGTCAAATCCCGGTGCCTTTTTTGAACTGAGGTTGGTTTTGACGTTCTTATTCAAAGTGACACTTAATTTTATTGATCATTAACTATATTCATGGAGAAGGTGAAGAAATACACATGGATGAGAATAACTAAGAAGGCACGCCTGCCACACCAACAGAAATTCAGAACTGAATTAAAACGACATTAATCCGACTACCCTTGCTGTTGGTACCAGCAATGAAGAAACGACAAGAGATCTCCAAACAGTTCTTTGTCATCTTCAGGTCTGGTCAAAGTAAAAAATCTGATGTGGCCAGGCACATGACTTTATCATACAATATATAAAATTAATAGTTTAGCTGCAAGAGAATCTATTCTATAGAGATAAATCGTAGGTATTGTCAAAGCATCAGCATTTGACACAACCAACAGTACGTCATTAGAATAATAGTTATTTATGTCACAAATGCCGAAAGTACGGAATAGCGCGACGAGCGGTGATACGGCGCGTCACCGAAGGCGGAGTGTCGCCGTCGCATATGAGCGAGTCGCGCTATCTATTTTTTGGCAGGAGCGACATCAACGTTTATTGTGTTGCTTTTTAAGAAATACGTATTTAAAAAAAATAAATGATTTCTGTATAGTAAATGCTAGGTTGGTACCACTTTGACGAAAGGTGCGTTCCGATTGGTAGGTAATGGTAGGTAATGGCGGTGGTAGAATACGAAATTATAGTATTTCTTACATATCGTGATAATGACACATATTAGTTTGCATGTACATAAACATGAGTCACTAGCCATTTTCTATTAGACATACTATAACGGCGTCTGCTACCACTGCCATTATCACTAATGAAAACGCACCTTAAAAAGGTAATTCAAATTCTGACAGATTTATATTTGTTCATGACACATCCCTACCAACATACTAAAATAAAACTACACTCATCGCTATACTTTATTTATAATTTTCTCAATGTATCATTTTTAGAATTAGATATAAAGACGGGTTGATATTTCTTATCAACAAACAATCAAATTGGTGATCTTATTTTATTTGAAATTTGTATTTTATAATTTTGCGCACTACAGCGGCACGTTCCATAGTGGTTCTCCAACCTCTGTTGAGATCACCTGTTTTCGAATGTGACAACACAAAAAATATTTGTCAAAATCCTGGCTACTATGTAATTTCATATCAATGCAGATGCGACCGATCTCGATCAAATAGAATTTGCTCTTGAAGGTAAACTATTAATTTTACCAAAAAATGTTATAGGCATAAATTATTCATAATTTCCTCTACTTTAATTTATTAATTAACTATTTTGTCGAAATTACAGAAATGGCGGCTCATTTCCAAAATCCTTGAAAAAGGCTTAGAATAAACTAAAAAGCTAAACTATTAATTTTATCAAAAAATGTCATAGGCATAAATTATTCAAAATTTCCTCTACTTTAATTAATTATTTAACTTTTTTGTCGAAATTACAGAAATGGCGGCTTATTTGCAAAATCATTGAAAAAGGCTTAGAATAAACTACCAGTTCCTTTCGACCCTTTTGAACCAAAAGCTTTTCAGCTCTAAGTTTGGTCATAAAACTTCTAAATATAAACTTTCGTCCCGATACCTTTAGTAGTTTCTCCGGAATCGTCGTCACAAAAATCGTTTACACGCACACACACACACACACACACACACACACACACACACACACACACACACACACACACACAGACATTTTTTTGTACCTTGGTAAAAAATGTTCAGGGGACCCATAAAGACCTATTTCCGCTAAAATCTCAATTTTTTTTTTCGGCATGATTACAATACTTTACATACTGCGTATGATAAAGTAAAAAAAGATTAAACTGAGCGAACTCTAGTCAGTCCATGTTGACTTCATCAACAAGAAAATACAATACCTTAGTCCCCGTTACTACGAATAACCGAATAGTACCGTGCGCAAACACAGCCAAATATCTGGGAATGTCATTAGACGACAGGCTCCGTTGGAAAGCAATTGTCAAAAAGAAAAGAGAGGAACTAGGAATCAGATACATAGAGATGGCTGCTGGTAAGATACTCCACGCAGTCAGTACATAATAAAATTTTCTTGTACCAGCAAATTCTAAAATGCGCGTGGTCGTATGGTGCCAACTCTAAAGTTGCACAACAAAAAATAACATTAAAAGTGTCCTGACCTTCTAAATCAAAGTACGAAGATGCATTGTCAATGTACCTTGGTACATGAAGAATGATCACCTCCATACGGACCTCAAAATTGTGTTTGTTTACAAACAAATACATCAAACTGCAAGAAGTCGCGAAGAAAGACCGAATCACAAAACGTTGAGGCAATCCAGCTCCTCGACAACACCGGATTGATGACAAGACACAAGAGAAGAAAGATTTTTGAGTTTGTGTAAATGTGAGTTAGTGTAAAATGCAGAATAAGTGCTTGTTGTACGGATGTGTTTAAACGGACGTGAAAAACCATCTCGTCACCATAATATATGGGGATATTCTTACAAAAATCAACGGCAATTGAACTGTTTAATTGATAATGTCGGACAGGTTAGCTTCACCAACCTTTTTGAGTGTTATGTCTGGTTATGAGTATATGTTTACTCGTGTTTACTGGATAACATACTAGATGGCGTTAAGATCACACAATCGTACCAACTAGGGAGGTGGCGTTTGAACTTACCGAGAAGAACACAGAGATCGGCTATTTCCTGAAGCGATTTCTTTCAAAACAAGCCTAATTTACCACAAACCTAACATCTAACAAGCCTTAAGCTTACAACTTTTATAATTTTTTGTAATCAATTACTTTCAAATTGAAACAAATTAACAATGGGGTATGAAATATATGAAATAAAAGTTGTAATTTGGTACTAATGACACTGTTGCTATTAAGGTACAATGTTTTGTTCCCTAAAAAAATATCAATTCAAATGCTAGTTTAGGAACAAAAGTTTCACTCGAAAGTTTTGTAATTAGCACTGCCACAGTGCTTTCACATTATTGACAAATTTCGGAAATCTGTCGAAAATTTTCGCACCTATCGTGGCAATTACATAAACTGATGAAAGCTCCAGCAACTGCAATTTAAGTTGTCAATGATTTTAAACCGCACCGCAGGAAAATTTTAACCAGTTTTTAAAATAGCACAAGCTATTACTGCCCTTTTGATACTTAAACCGATTATGACCTATTTGTGATACAATCAACAAGAATTTAACATAGCGAAAACTTTCCTCACATGTAATATCACTATTATTAAAAAATACAGTATTTATGAAGAAGCAACGTCACTAAATATAATATAAAATTATAAATTGAGCCCCTTTGTGCTCTCATTTAGTAATTTATGCCGAAAAAATGGGACAAAAACGTAGTAATGGGAGAACGTAAGACCGAAATAAAACAAGAAAAGCTCCGAGCTTTTTAGAGAGCTTTCCGCGGCGAAGTACCACTTAAGAACTTGGCGCTTTATAATACCATTTAATTCATACGGAGCTTTTTTGGAAAATAAGAGGAGACAATTCTGGGCAAATGCGCTTTAAATATTATGTAAGTGGGATTTTTCCCTGAAAGTTTTTCGTACTTTCTGAAATAAATTTACATGTAGGCGAAACCTATCGTGTTCGTTTAGATGAATTAATTTTAATTGTGAGAAGAACTGTTAATAATGAGAATATTATCTTTACGTTATTTACACACGTTATTTACGGTACCGCAATATTTACGGTACTCGATAGAGATAGTTTAATACGACTATCCTAGTTTTTCTAAAATAAAATAATTAACGAAACTATATAAGATTGTAACTAATCAATTTAAGGAGTCAAAACCCTAAAAACTTCAGATTTTTGTCATTGAGTTTGCAAGAATTTTTAAAATCTGAAAAGCTTTAGTAGCAGCTATATGATTTGCTGTTCTTCTGTACATTATCCATCATTTTCATTAACATTTATTAAAGAAATTTTGCAACCAACTTCCAAAAAGATGGTTGCTTCACTGAACAAAACACGCACCCGAACCTGAAGATTACTACAGCCTGGTCATTATCTTGATCTTGTTGTATCTGGGTTCATAAAAAAACTGGAAGGGTCGCGCACTTCACATTAGCTGCCAAGAATTAAGGCAGGCGCAAGCAAAACAGAGAGAGCAAAGATGTGGGGTATGTGTCACTGTCTGACTACCGTAGGTAGATAGCAGAAAGCTGTAGTGTTTTTTAAAATGAAGACGATTTCTCAAATAAAAATGTTAAATCGTCAAACCGCGTAGGGCCATGACACCGTATGAGATTGAAAGAGATGGCTACCCCCACATCACTGCGGGTTGCATAATGCTTACCAAATGGATTTGCCTCAGTTATTAACCATATCGCGTCCTTTTCAGTTATAGGTATGTATTTACATTTAGATATCACTGTGCAGACACGATCGATCTCGTTCGAATAGATTCTCGTGCAGCCAAACTATTAATTTTACATACAGGGTGAGTTATTAGTATCCCGGTGGTCGATAGCTACTGAATTGTTAGAAAATAAGAAATACAAATTTACGACAAAAATTGTTTGGCTCACTAGTTTCTATGACGTAAAACTATTTTCATTTATACAGGGTGTTGCATTTAGACGTGACGGAAAGTATGTGCATTTTTTAAATGGAACGGCCTGTCTATTTTATATCATAATTATTTTAAATTTTTTTATTCGCTAACTGCACTACAATTTAGTCATAATTGACTAATGAGTAAGTTAATTCTAACTTATTTTACTAGTATTATTATATGAATACTAATAAATTTGGCTATCCAACGGTATAGGTTGCTAATTCTCACCGTTAATAATACCTGAGATATTCAATTATTTCTCCAAAATATACCCGTTGCACGATCTTCTTTAAAACTATGTAAAAATGACATTTTTGTAGATTTTGATTTTAAACTATGTCCGACAGTCAAAGCTAGAAGATAGATGATAGTATCCAAAGACATTAGATTCACTATACAAGGTATTCATAAAACTTACTAAATTTTGATGTTTTTCAAATCGCTTTTCCTTGAGTTACTTAAATGGAACAACCAGCATGTTATGGGCTAATTGAATTCCCTTTAATTTATGTCAAATATGTCATATGTCCAATTTTAGTAGTTTTCATGATATTTACAATTTAAAGAAAAATGTTGTCATATTATGTAAATATGCCATTATTTTGTTGTTCTTTCTTTATTGTTTGTCTCTTAGTTGTAAATCAGTAATAGTATATTCACATATAATTTAAGAAAAAAACAAACTTTAATACTATTAGCGTATATTAAAAAAATTCACTTTTTACTTAGTAACCTATTTGATGCAAATTCAGAAACAAAATATAAATACTTAATAAACATTGGACAAAAAGTAACTGTTATTTTAATTAATATTTGGAAGTTGTTCAAAATGACGCCCCCTATTCGCTTCTACAAGCACTAACGCGCTGTATAAAAGATCTTACGATATTTCTTAACATGTACCTCTTATTTACTCTAAGGTTGTCAAAAACATTGGTTATACGAAGTTTCATTTCTTCTGGTGTAGTAGGTGCTGATTGGTATACCAGCTCCTTCACATATCCCCATAAAAAGAATTCAAGTTTGTTGAGGTCTGGAGACCTTGGTGGCTACAATATAGGACCTCCTCTTCGCTCTTTGGTCACTATTTTAGTTCTTGTTTTGTGCTAGTAATTAATGTTACCTGTTTCGTCAAATTGCAACCGAACCCAGTTTATAGCACTTGGTAGGGGATGCAGTCAATTCGGATATCGCGGTTCATACATTCTGGATGCTACTAATGTTCTGTCGGCTTCGCCATAGATTTAGATCATGTTAATTAATTCTACTTTGCTACAATTGTAATTCATCGTTCAGAGAAAAGATAAATATTGTTACTAATTTTGACAGCAATAATTTATTGAGTGTCGTTAGATCGCAACTTTGTTTCTATGATTAATTAATGCTATTAGTATTAAGTACCATTTTTTATGTTGTATTTGAATACAGTATTACTGATTTACAAATGAGAGACAAGAAAAAATAACAAAAAGTAATGGCCTAATTAAAATCTGTAAAAATTTCGTTTTTACATAGTTTTAAAGAAGATCCTGCAACGGGCATATTTTGGTGAAATAATGAAATAACTCAGGAACTATTAACGCTGACAGTTAGCAACCTATACGGTTGGATAAGCAACTTTTTAGTATTGATATAATAATAAAATATACAGGGCGTTCCATATAAAAAAATCTACTAATTTTCCATCATGCCTAAATACAACACCCTGTACAAATGAAAATAATTTTACGTTATAGAAACTGGTGAGTCAAACAACTTTTGTGTTAAACTCTTGAATTCTACTGTCCTCCAAGGAAAGGGTATAAAAAAATTAGCATACCTAACAAACAACAACGTGGTCTACAAAGGAGTATATATTTATTATATTGTCAGTAACGATTAATTAAGGTACCTATTTAAGGTAAAAATTTTTTAATATTTCATCATTTACCGACAAACCGGAATTCACATTAACCTCAAGATTATTCTAGAATATGTTATATTTTGTCTATTAACACTCCTGCAAATTTCTTTTAAATTTCTTCATACGTCTTGCGTCATAACTAAAGAAAATAGTTGGGCGTACTTGTGCTGTTGGTCTCACAATATTAAGAGTAAAACTTGTGTGTTTTTAAATTTGAACAAGGCTTAGAAGCTACCTTAGCTAGCTTAGAAGCACGGTTTGCAAATAATGTGTTTCGCTACTTTGAAAATAAATGTACCAACCTAATGTAATCTTAACTCAAATTCAGATTTGCTTTACTGCCCCCTCCCTATGCGGGTCCACAAACATTTATTAAGAATTAAATATTCTAAAAAATCAATAATACAAATAAATGTTTAGTCCTTTGTGTTACTTTATTTCATGGCTTACGTATATGTTATTATCTGGAAAACTAGAATCATTACTTAAACACCTTACAAATACCTAATAATAGCGATATTTTATTCTTTTGGTATCTAAGAAAAATTCCCCTCAAAGAGAAAGTATTCATCCAGAATATGTAAAAAATATAGAATGCAATAAATATAAAATATGACTCAACTTTCTTTTTTAATTTTTCGGTATCATTAAAGGACGTCTCACACTATCCGTTCTGGTCACGGTCAAGTCACGGTCAATTTTGAATAGACCAATCACAATCGCAACTATCGAGCTATGATTGGTCTATTCAAAATTGACCGTTACTTGACCGTGACCAGCACGGCTAGTGTGAAACGTCCTTTAAAATGGCTGCTTCGTCTTCCAGTCTATCTATCATTTAATTGAATAGTCATGATAAGTCTATTCTATACCCGTTATAGAGCTATTAAATGCCTTGGAAACGTTTCAGTTTCTACCCACTAATCTGCCCAATTTGTTAGGAAAGGAGGGTTCTGAGTCTGTGTGCGCTCGGCTCGGCGGCGGCAGTACATTATTGAATTCGCTTTGAATGTATATTAGCACAAGAACGCTTCATCAACCCACCATTGATTCTCGTACTTCGAGCCGAGCGCACTGCGCCGCCAGAGAAACTGCTGGTACTGCTTAAGAGATTATTAAATTGTCCATGAATTTTTATGCGGTTGCTGTTTGCTCTAGAAGTTTATTCGTTCGAGAAGGCAGATGCATTTAAGTTATTTACGATCCAAATGCTAAACGTTTTTAATGTGCTATATAAATTAAAGCTGTTTCATTTGTATCTTTTGTATTCTACTAGCTACTTTCTTATTTCTTCCTACCTTGTGACCTAACTTTCTGGTTCGTTCAGATATTTTTTGCATTCGTTAATTCGTTCTTACTGGTTTGTTTCTTTTATGTTTTTGGCTAAAACCAGGTTGACCATTTCAAAAGAAAAATATTTTCACCTAGATTAATTAATTATCATTTGCACCCTAATTTATCTAATTTACTGACGTGAGATAGGCGGAATATTATTCTGAATATGTTAGCTGACTACTGCTAACAGTGATAATATTTTGCGACACATGTGCCAAACTTCCAACTGTCCCAGTCCCTACTGACGGATTTGTTTGTTAGAGTATGTTCGCATTTCAGCATTATTAGCCTCAAGTGACGAAGTTTCCAACAAATTTCCACTGATTCTAGTAGCTCAAATGGTTGGAGCTCGAACCCAGAAATTACAGAGGTACCTCATTCAAATTCAGGTCGCATTTATAAAACAAAATATAACCGCACCTAGATTAATAAATAAATAACCACAACAGTTGTCATTTTGAACCTGCATCTTCAGTTTGAAAAGTTTCTATCAAGTCGCCGTGGTATTGATGCCAATTTTAGAAATAGTAGATTCACCTTAATTTATCACTTACATCCACTTAACATAACTTAACGTCCAAAAAATTATACTTATCATAATCCACGTTAATAATCCATGAATCGAGTCAAAAATCTTGCAAAACAACACAGACTACAAACTTGAAGTCACACGAGTTAATTTTTGGATTATGTTATAGTCACCATCATCCAAACTGTCAAAATCGTGAGCCTGTGATTGGTGCACTTAGCGCACGGATTCTGCACGGTTTCTCTTGAAGTTGAGCGAACAAATCCGTATGTTACGTTAAGTTTTTCTACATTAAGTAAAAGTATACGAACACATATAATTCAGTAGAGTTCAGCTTTCACTGCTTTTTACGTGTTCCTAGGTACGTTATGTTTTAATTCCTGTTTATCTTATCATTGCCTTTTTCCAAAGTTGGTAGCTATGTAAAAATAACACTAACTTCCAGGTAACTTATTTCAATTGCGTAATAAACAAAATAAACAAAGCCGACTTGTTTTTAAAAGAACTATCATCAGAGAACCCACTGTCCACCTGTTGTTTCCAAAATGTTGACTAATGTCACATTCTAAAATGTTATATTTGACTATATTCATTCAAATGGCTTATCATGAAGAGAGAAGTCATTTGTTTGAAAGGTCCCATCTTGAAGAACTTTAGATGTGATGACGACATGGTCTATAAAAACAATACATTATTTTTTACTTTATCATACGCAGTATAATAAAGTATTGTAATCGTGCCGAAAAGAGAAATAGAGATTTTAGAGGAAATAGGTCTTTTTGGGTCCCCTGAACATTTTAGACCAAGGTACAAAAAAATTTCGGAGTGTGTGTGTGTCTGTGTGTGTGTGTGTGTGTGTGTGTGTGTGTGTGTGTGTGTGTGTGTGTGTGTGTGTGTGTGTGTGTGTGTGTGTGTGTGTGTGTGTGTGTGTGTGTGTGTGTGTGTGTGTGTGTGTGTGTGTGTGTGTGTGTGTGTGTGTGTGTGTGTGTGTGTGTGTGTGTGTGTGTGTGTGTGTGTGTGTGTGTGTGTGTGTGTGTGTGTGTGTGTGTGTGTGTGTGTGTGTGTGTGTGTGTGTGTGTGTGTGTGTGTGTGTGTGTGTGTGTGTGTGTGTGTGTGTGTGTGTGTGTGTGTGTGTGTGTACGTGTGCGTGTGTATATGTGTGTGTGTGTACCCGATTTTTGTGGAGACGATTCCGGAGAAACTACTAAAGGTATCGGGCCGAAAGTTCATTTTTAGAAGTTTCATAACCAAACTTAGAGCTGAAAAAGCTTTGGTTCAAAAGGGTCCAAAGGAACTGGGTATTTACTGTTAGCATTTTGCAATGATTTTGCAAATGAGCCGCCATTTCTGTAATTTCGTCAAAATAGATAAATAATAAATTCAAGTATAGGAAATTTTGTATAATTTATGTCTATAAAATTTTTTGGTAAAATGAATAGTTTAGCTGCAGGAGCAAATTCTATTTGATCGATATCGTGTCTGCATTAATAGTAGGTAGCCAGGATATTTTGAAACTTTTGACAGTATTCAGAACGCCAGCGGTTGCAAAACGTCAATTCAACACGTAAATGTATGGAGAATGCGATGAAGAGGAGAAAAAAAAAATAAAATATAACTACACTCATCGCTATGCTTTATTTACAATTTTCTCAATTTATCGTTTTTACAATTAGATATAACAACGGGTTGATATTTCTTATCAACAAACAATTAAATTGGCGATCTTATTTTATTTGAATTTTGTATTTTGTACATTGCCGCACTAGAGCGGCAACGTTCCATAGCGGTTCTCCAACTTGTGATGAAATCAGCTGCTTTCGAGTGTGACAGACATTTCTGTGGTGACAGCACTAAAAAATATTTGTCAAATCGAGGCTACTATGTAGTTTCATATCAATGCAGATGCGACCGATCTCGATCAAATAGAATTTGCTCTTGAAGCTAAACTATTAATTTTACAAAAAAATATTATAGGCATAAATTATTCAGAATTTCCTCTACTTTAATTTATTATTTAACTATTTTGACGAAATTACAGAAATGGCAGCTCACTTGCAAAATCCGTGAAAAATGCTTAGAGGAAACAGTCAGTTCCTTTGGACCCTTTTGAACCAAAAGCTTTTCAGCTCTAAGTTTAGTCATGAAACTTCTAAATATGAACTTTCGTCCCGATACCTTCAGTAGTTTCTCCGCAATCGTCTCCACAAAAAACGGGTACACACACGCACACACATACACACACACACACAGACATTTTTTTGTACCTTGGTCAAAAATATTCAGGGGGCCCATAAAGACCTATTTCCGCTAAAATCTCAATTTTTTTTTTCGGCACGATTACAATACTTCATCATACTGCGTATGATAAAGTAAAAAATACACGTTTGCAATTTTGAAAAACTATGAGCTTATTATGTACTGAAAGAATCAACATGTATGTTTGAGAAACCAAATTATTAGGCAACATGTTCAGATTCTTGTTAGTCTCGTACAAAGCAAAAATTTTTGTTGTCGGTTGATAAAAATATCAAATTTTTGTAAAAACTACAAGCTTTGCATTATTAACTGGCTCAACAATGCTCAATAACTTTTGTGCAGTTTGCATAAGCAGGCAGATGTTGTGTAATGGCTTAATGAATATTTGAATTAAATTTAATTTGAAATAATAATTTATTAGATGATAATCTCAAAACTAAAGTCAGACAACCTTTAAAAAGAGCTATATGGGAACTAAATAAAAGAACGTTTTTACAGTTATTGTAAAATTGATTTTGTCAAAAATCAGACACAAATTGTGAATTAAAATTTTTCATTTTCTTTTAAAAAATTTGTACTGCATTTTTGTATGGGTGTCCCAAACTTGGCTCACACACTTGGATCATTTTGAGTTATATAATAATGAACTGCAAGTTTTACTGTAAAGTGGTACCTCTTATAAACATTAAGATATTTATCTGACACCAGTTATGCATTTAGCATTTCAAAATTCATAAAAAGTTTTTATATTTATGCATTCTATAAAAGCCGTGCAAGTATGTGTTTTATGGTGTGCTTCCAAATTAATTCTCCGTATTCAGTAAACAGAGAAGATAACAATATTTATAGCTGATATTTAAAAAATATCTCCGAGTCAGGAAGTCTCCGTCAAACATACAGTACACTGCGAACCAAAAAACGAGATATAGATACATTTTACAAGACATAGCGGAAGTTGTTGGGCTGGTAGACCTGAAGATAATGGCATAGCTGAAATTTTTCAAACACCGCCAAAACCTCGATTAAAAAAAAGACGTTTTTAGGTACTTGCACGTGTATAAAAATTTATAACTCCATCACTTTCTATTGGATTTCCAAAGTAAAAATGCAAATAAAAGAGGAAGCATAGATCATTATGAAGATGTACTGTTCGGGCATCGAATGACAAATCGAAATGTTCTGGAGGCTCAACTTCAGAAGTTTCCAATTGTTTCAGATTTTTCAACTTTTACAACAATTTGATGACCTGTTTGAATCGGTAATATCTTTTTACTACTTTTTTATTGGAAGCACATTTTAATTTGCGTCTAATACGCGTTTGTTTATTAAAATCGGTTTAAATTTAACAGATGTATCATATTTTATTGACCGGCAAGACACATCACACTACTGAGAAGAAATATACAGGCCGACTGTAATAAATCCGTACTCTTTATACGCAATAAGAAGACATTACTAACACTTATATTTACTATGTTATTCTAAAATTTGTTTGCATTGTTTATTTTTCTTTTCCTTTTTGTTGTTACCAGCGACATTAGAGATTACATTCATTACATTTCCAGGTTACTTTGAGTTCAAAATAAATTGCACTAAGAGTAAAATTTTCACTCGTTTACTGGAACAGTACTGAGTCACTGTCGTGATTTATAAAAAATAAAAAAAAGCAAGAAAAACAACAAAACCATAAAATGTTTACTCGATCTCCGTCGTTTATACAATACATCATATGTTTCGCGTTTAAGTGACCAGCAGTAGTCTGAGATCCTGTTGATGGCGTTTTTTCCTTGAAAAGGTTTTTCAATTGCTTCCATTTCCTGATGAAATCCTTCACCTTGTTCGTCACTGAGTGGGCCAAGACTGTGGGGAGAGAAATTCAAATGAGAATGCAAAAAGTGAATGACATTTGGTGATACTAAAGACCTACATCGTCCAAATACTATGCACAATTGTAATAGGTTAAGATTGTCGATTAATGATTTTACGATATTTGGGTACAAGGTACAAGTCGAATAGTACTTAATAACATATTAGATAGACTAAAATACAACAAACCATAATAATAAACAATAAACCATATAAAAAACACACTAATTAATGTCTAATGAAAATGTTTAACGATGTATCGTGTCAAATTAATATTATAGGTTAATAATATGATGATATACAGGCGCGATGTAAATTTATTATGTAATTTTTCAGTAGCTCAGATGGGAGAGCATTGTGCTAGAATCGTGGTCCCAGGTTGAAATCCAGGTTGTGACTGTAATTATTGATTTATTAAAAATTTACATCCCGTCTGTATACCACCATATTATTAACCTATAAAATAATGTCTAGTTAATGTGAATCAAGAGTACGGATTTTATTACGGTTTTGTTATTAAATACAAAGACTTGACCCATCTTTTAAAATGATCTTTCCATCTAAATCTCCATATATTGTAACTTTTGCACATCGTATTCAACCAATAAATTTCCAGTCACAATATTTTGTGCATTCGTTCATAATTTAAACAATATAGCGAGGCAACATGGCCGCAACCAATTCGCAAAATCGAAACAAGAAGATTGAAAGGTTTCGCGAGAGCGTTAGCGGACGGCGAGCTGAGCGACCGAGCCGATGGCAGATTTAGCGAACTGCTGACTTAATTAAATGCATTTCACCGTTGAATAAGTACAGTGTCAGTGAAGTTTACGCCGTTGCAACTTCGCCCGACGGTTACGGATTAAATCAACCGGGAAATGCGAGCGTTGTTCTGCCCGTCTCGACCTGCGGAGGGTGGGTGTTTGTTTTATTAGTTGACGGACTCTCATCTGGTCCGCGAGATATCCGGTTTGAGGGGTGGAAATAACCGGAATGTCCCGTTGCGAGACGTGTTGTTTCCGCCACATCATCATCGGTATCGTCAAGACTACCCCCAAATCCCTCTTGTTATTGAATTGTTGGATTTACCAGATGCTTAAAATATTAGTAGTCCAAAACATAATACAGTGTGATAGAATTCTGTAGGTAGACTGAAATTAAAGCTATGAGGTTTGGAAGTTACATGAAGAAGAAAAAATTGCGTATGCAGGACAAGGTCTAAAACATGGTGAAATACTATTTTACAGAGTTCTCAAACTAAGGAGAAGGTGAAGGTATGAGCTTGTGTATTAGCTTACATAACCTAGATGATTATTACATAATAAAATAACTACAGTATTGAAGATTAATGATTAATGATTAATCGAACACCACTCATGCGCCAAAATGTCTTATTAAACAAGCGTAATAGTGTGTTCTTCAACATTGACTAATTAATTTGGCAAAAATTTAGAAATTACGAAAGTATATTTATTTAGTATATGAGGAAAAAGCATGCAAAACATGTTATGTATACTATCCTACTTTTCCGAGAGTCATATGGTTTATTAGTATTATTATTTATTATCACACCGTTAAATCTAGTATTCAAACCAAACCCATTAATATTCTTAATATTCTTCTACATATAGAACATAAGAATAAGGAGTTTTAAAACATGTTCTTCGATTAGTTCTTGTATCGAAAAGTACAAGTTCCATTGACGTAAACTACAATTATTTCCGAAACAGTAGATTTTTATTTACATAAAAGTATGCTGTTACAGCTCTTTTCCCATGTCTTGAAATTTATAGAAATTTTCATTTAAAGCACAATTTTGTTATGATTGTTTTTCAGCCTAGTATTTAGAGATATATATTTTTCCTTTAAATAATTTATTTTATACAAATAAGTCAACAACTTAATTCTTTTAAGGATTAGGGTAGGACTACATTTGTATTGTATGACTGCACTAAAATTTTGCAATGGATTCAAATATCATGATGTTTTTTAATAACACGCTAACTTTTAAGGAAGGTACTCTAGGGTCTAAATTGAGGAAAAAAATCATATGAACATATGTCCTAGAGGTCTTAACATTTGAATTACGGCGTAATAAAGTCTCAAAGAAAATTGCATTCCACAATGTGGTTAGATTACTTTAATTTTATCATTTTACCGTTTAAAAATTATTCTCTGAAATAAATGTTTGTTTAAGGTTGTATTTTATTGTAAACTGTTTTTTCTCGTAAGAGGTTTAGAGATGCAAATAAATGAAGTTTATTTTTTTATTCGAAAACCGTACGTTAAACAAACCAAAACTAAAGAGATTAGATTTGGTAAGAAAGGAATGAGGATTTCAAAAATTATTTTTACTTTAAGAAATAGTTTTTGATTGAGATAAATCGTGTCTGCATTAAAACTAAACTAGTTAGCCAGGATAAGACAGATTTTGATACTATTGACAGTAGGTAATGTCAAAGCATCAACATTTGACACTACCTACTATCATTTGAATAATAGTTATTTATGTCACAAGTGCCGAAAGTACGGAATAGCGCTACGACCGGTGATGCGGGGCGTTACCGAAGGCGGAACGTCGCCGTTGCATATGAGCGAGTTGCGCTATGTTGTTTTCGACAGGAGTGACATCAACGTTTTTTGTGTTGCTTTTTCAGAAATATGTATTAAAAACACATAATTAAAAAATGGTTATAGTTCTGTACATACTATACACGATGGACGGATAGTGCGTAAATAACTTGTCCCTATACTATCAAATGATTTTATCATTAATTTGTAATAATAATAATTATTTATTTAACAAGATATTACTGTTAATATTTGGTATTACTGCTTTCTCCAAATTTTTGATAGTCAATGATGTTCTTTTAGAAGTTAAAATATCTTTAAAAGTCGAAAGGCTTCTCTCAACGTCACAGCTTGTTAGTGTTAATGTTAAAATTCTTTAAATATTCTTAGGTCGGGATTTCTACCTAATATAACATCAACTTTAATGAATGTTAATTAATTTCTCCTGGAATCGATCGATTCTCTCACTCTTGATTGTTATACCCTTCGACATATTTAATGTCTGAATTTAAAAATGAAAAATGTCTATGAATAAATTCCAGTTGCTCTTTAAGGCTAGGTTCTTTCAATAATTCTTTGCATTCCATAAACATATAAAAATATATGTAAATGTGGCATGGTATTGCACACAGCTTTTATTTTATATCATTTAATATGCAATATAA
Source organism: Melinopterus prodromus (assembly GCA_964023965.1). Lineage (NCBI taxonomy): Eukaryota > Metazoa > Arthropoda > Insecta > Coleoptera > Scarabaeidae > Melinopterus > Melinopterus prodromus. The sequence continues at coordinate 10,219,412 of OZ030397.1, forward strand.
ATACTTCATACTATTAACGGTTAAACATACAATAACCAGCATCGTAAAGAACGAAAATAGCGAATAGGACCGCTGTGGTTGCGCGCGTGACCCTTAGGCACTTCTCGGTCTACCCGCCACTGAAATAAGCTCGTAAAAACTGAAATTGCCCGATCTCTGCTCGGCTTTGGTTATCAGATGTAATCTGAATTTCTAAAAAACTACTAAAGATAGTTATTGGAAGCCCCAATATCAAATGATAGGGCACAAATTTTAAGGCCAAAATAAAACAAAATATCCTGTTATTAAGAATCATAATGAAATTTGATATATTTTGATACGACGAAACAAAAGGTTATAATAAAAAGTATATCACCACATTGAAAATAACAAAATTGATATGAACTTCCGGAAGACCAGAACTGGCAGTACTTGAGTACATAACTTTAGATTAAAAGCTCAAAACATATTCTAGTGACAAAATAATTTTTTTTTTCAGTTGCGCGTGACACTGTATAGAGACAAATCTGCTTAAATATATTATAAATGACCTTTTCTATCATCAGTTCAACACCGTTCATCAAACTATCAAACACTATGTATATAAAACCGCCCCCATTTCCAATTTAATTATGTTCACACAATTGGCGAAGGCGCCGGGAAACATCTCTCTCAAAGAAACAAACACCAACAAAACTTGTGCAGAAATTTAATAATACCTACGACCATAATTCCATTTATTTATTTTTTCAATGTCCCCTTCGGTTATCTTTCGTCTGAAAATGTTTTGTTACTGCGAGTGTTTGGGATAGCAGGGGGTTGACGTTCACCTAGTCCGGGCACGTGGTTTCGGCTATCTTGTGGAGACTGCGCCGGCTGTCTAGACGTTGACACGGCGAGAGCGCGGAGTGCTTCAGATGGTCCGCGCGCGTCACGCAGTTTACACGTGCCAGTACAGTGGGTGATGCGACGTAGTTGCTCGCAAGTATGTTGAACGTGCTAGTGGTGGTTCCTCTGATCCTCGTGGTCCTATCTACGCCGGACGAAGCCAATGGTGAGCCTCCATATTTATTTATGGGTGCAATTTTTACGGGAAAATTTAAATTGTTTTTTGGTATTTGTTTTTTATGTTGTTCTCAGAAAAATATTCTGACCTTATATTATTCCGGTTTGTTGCCAAAAATATTCTACAAAAGCAAATCGTTAAATACACATAATATGCATTAATTTTGCTTAAAATAAGATAAAATAAAATTATTATTTTTATCATCGTAAACAGAGGCAAATAAAATTAGATCAAGTAATCAAGCTATGGTTCATAGCTATTAAATTGAAAGTAGAAATGACTAAAAATAGGAACTTTATCTTGAACTGATGACCTGTCATTTTTGCAATCATGACAAGACATTTTTTCTTCGTGGTTATTTATTTAACTGTAATTTTTTATTATCAAAATTACAACAAGCTATTTCATTCCAACCTATTGCCATTTGTTTACTGGAATAAGATATTAGATAACAAAAAACTAAATATACTACTTTATCTGCAACCTCTTGATCTTACTCGGGAATTTTATTCATTTATTTAGACGCAGTTCAGCCTCGGTCCTCTAAAGGCAGTCGTCAACCTTGAACGTTTGCAATCCTTTCTATTTTTTTTCTTTCCAATATATATTCTTGACTTGGTATCTTTTTTTGGGGAATTGAAGGAATTGAAGAAAAAACAATAAGCCCATATGAAACATCTTAATTCAAAATGACATTTCTTTGTTTCATCATTATATTATTCACTTTATTATCATGTTCGTTTTAGTCTTTTTTACTTAAATTAACCATTCATTCTTGCAATGGGTATTGATTTTGTTCATTCTTGCTTTTCGTATTGAAATAATGATAAATTTATGTGACCCTTGTCAAAATGACACCGCACAACTCTCGCTAAAAGGGGTATAATTACCCAGCGTGAAAAAGTGGGCTTCAGTCTAAGCCACAAAAATGTATGATGCAATACCAACTATCTCCACAGAAATTTAAAAATAACGTCCCCATCCCATCATTTTCTACAAGCCCATCAAGGTACTTCTCCATAGTGTGATGTATTCAATTATAAACCAAGGAGTATTTCTCTATTCCTCTATTCAAGCATAGAGTATTTGAAATAAAGTTTCATAACAAAATATCATCCAGGACAGACGTGCACCATCTGAATCTCCGATATAAACATGCAATAACTATACCAGCCCACTCAAACTTGTTTTTCAAAAGGTGTTTCTCGTACAACATCAGTAGTTTTGGTTGTGAGCAGCATAATAATTGTGGTGTGATTTATGATCTATTTATAATTAATAAATGCCGAACGTATTGTTTTTTGTTTTATTTATTTTTTCATTGTTGGTTTAGAGTTTTATTTTGCTTTTTTGTGTTTCAATTTCTGTTTCTTTTTTGTTTTAATTTCATTTAATTGAAAATAGTAGGTTTAAGTAATTCAGAACAGTTGGCATTTCAACAATGTCAAACTCAACTTCGCCCATTGTGAAAAGCTCTATAACCATTAATTGTGCACAATATTATAATGTGTGTTTAATTTGTCATTTCGCAATGAAGGTATTTATAATTATTATTATTTCACTGGCTTCAATTTATCTACCGCAAGTGCACATGATTGCAAATTGCCAAGTGCTTATATTATGTAATATCTATTGTTTATCTATAAAAATGACTGCACCTTGATGCGGAGTAATAACAGACACACTTACATATGTTGCAGTACTGAAATTATGATCACCGAAGACAACGTTAACATATTTTGCGTTTATTGTTTATAATGCGCTTCCTCGGAATATTAGTGACTTGGCAAGGATGCAAATTAAAGTGACGTATCTTGTGCAATGGATCTTTTATAACTGATGAGTTTTTTGTTCGTCCTCATGACTTCAGAAAATAATATTTCCATGTCGGTTTATTGTAGTTTATATTTTCTATACATTATGAATATTTTTCATCTATAACTAAGGCAAACACTTTTCAATAAAGAAAGCTGGAGACATCAGTTGCTTACCTGAGAATAAACAAACTAGCTGTTTTGAAATTCATGTATAGGCACGCAAGCCATGTATGTATATAAAACGGCGGACTAAAGATCCGTAAGAATTCGTAAAGTCACTAAAGGGAAAAGAACTTCACTTTTTATTGCTATCAATATTATTATTATTATTATTATTATTATGATTATTATTACTAGCAATATAAAAAATAACAAAATTTTAGTTAGTGACTTTTACCTTAACAGACGAGATATTGTTGATTCATGTTGATAACGTTAATCCTTGTTAAACCTGAGGCTTTTCTTCTAGTAGAAACAAAACTAATTCACACATTTAAAATATGATGAAATAATTTTCTGGCTGTAAATATATACCTACAGTATGTCCGCGCATCAAGTAACAACGAGGAAAACAAAATTTATTACTGATTTTTCAAACATATCTCAGCAAAATAGAGATATGTTCAAAAATCGCTAGATCGCATGTAAATTTAAATAATTTATAAATTGAAGGGTCATTAATTCCTCAACTTGTTCACTCAACTAATTTTGTAGCATATCCAAATATTTCTGTTTGGCTTGCTCTGGAGAAAGTAAAATGTGAATTTACACCAATGCAGCGACGAAACGGTGCGTTCATCGGACCATACAACAAATTCATGAAAATTTCGGATATCTAATATTTCATTATCAATCTCAAGACAGAAATCCAAACATTTGGTATCATAGCCGGCATCCAAAGTTTGTCTAAATCGTGGTCTAAATAGTTTAATTTAATTTTCTTTGTAAATTCTAGACATATCCGAATAACCAATTTCAATTTATCGCTCTTCTTCGAAGGGATAATTTTGGATTTTCTTAAACAGAATGTAAAGCTATTCCAAATATAGCATTCCAATATAGCCCCAACGTGAGATACTCTTGTATCCGGATATTTTTGTTGGAATTTTTCTATAATGACACAAAAAAATAATTTACCAGTACAATAACACTGCACTAAATTAGTTATCTTTTTCACGGTTTACAAAATATTTCTCAATCCAATTCCCAATATGTGAATGTATATAATATGTTCATTAGATTGGTCCAAATTTATGCTTTGCATAATCTCTTTTTTTGCTGGAGGGCAACGATCCCACCCAATCGGTTCCTTTTCCAGAAAAAAAAGGTCCCCCCAAATTTGAGAAAAATCGGTTAACGTTAACACCTGCCACCGAGCACCCCAAATATCCCATTTAAAATACATTGGAAATGCATATTATTTTTTCTCTTTCTTTCACGTTTCGGATTTAGAAAAAATAGTTTTAGGTTTATCAGAAATTGTTCAGAACTTCCCAAAGATCAAATCCACAACCACTATTTTGTTTTTTACCGCCCCCACCCTCTCCTGCAGTACCCTAACAATGAGGCAAAATGTTCCCCAAATTTGCAATTTTACAAAGTTACGTGATTTATTATTTTCCTGACAGAAATTACTATCATTGGATTATTGACATGTTTTATGTAATTTATTAACTAATTTAAAAGTGCCACCAACAAATTACAAAAAACATGCCAACAATATACCAATAATAATTTCTACAAAAAGAAAAACCAAATAAACAAATTATTTAAAAAAATGGAAAATAATTAAAATATTGCAAATTCGTTAATAAATAACAAAAAATGCCAATAATTTAATAATAGTTTCCATAATAAATATGTCTGTAACAACGTATATATTGGTTTAAACAAATAGTATTTGTTTAAACAATTACAAATAATCTAATAATAATTTATGCAAAAGGTATAGAAAATTTTGTCCATTACAATGTAAATATTTTTTTACACAAATGGTAAACAAAGCAATTGCAAATTAGTTAATAAATGACAAAAAGCCAATAATTTAATAACTTCTGCAAAATATATAAAAATGTTCGTACCGTCCTATATTTTTGTTTAAACAAATGCTGACTGTTTAAATAATTTCAAATTGGTTAATAAATGACAAAAGAATAAGTCAATAATCTAATAATAACCACTTCTGCCAAACACAATAATAACACACCTAACATTGTAGCATTGTAAATTTGAGAAAACTTTTGTCTCATATTTAGGGTACTATGGCGAGGGTGGTGAACAAAAAATAGTGGTTGTGGATTTGTTCCTTGGGGAGTTCTGAACAATTTCTGATAATCCCGCAACGTTTTTTCTAAATCCGAAACGTGAAAAAAAGGGAAAAATAAAATACATTGCATTTTTGCAATGTATTTTAAATGGGAAATTTGAGGTGCTCGGTGGCATTTGTTAACCGATTTTTCTCAAATTTGTGAGCAATTTTTTTTTGGAAACGGTACAGTTTGGGGGGATGTTTCCCTCTAGCAAAAGGCCCATTTTTTGGACCACCCTAATGTTCATGACAATAAACGCCACAGGTATAAAATGAGACTTATATGGTTACTACCACAGATCTCATGGATACAATTTGGTTTCTATGATTACGTATCTTAATTTGTAAATAACAAATATTTTTGTGTAAAAATGTAGTCAGAACGTAATATATTTTGAGAAAATTTTTCCCATCCATCAGTCCCGACTGATGGTCTGTAACATACATTAGACGGACAGTCGGACAGACGAGTGATTCCATAATAGTTTTCGAAATACGGAACCATAAGAACGTTAACACGTTTGAAACTTTCGAGTAATGCAAAGCTTTATAAATGGATGCGATGATAGCTGAATATCGGTAAACCGAATTGGCGTTAATCAGGTTGGTGCACCTGAGCAATGTGCGTCATTATTGGTCGTAAATCATGTATGGTACAATCAAGTTGGTCGACCCGCTAATAATTTTTGCTATTCAGCGCCTAATTGCAATGTTTCACTGAGGGTATTGGACAAACCAATTTGCATCGTCTATAAATAAGCACCTGTTTTGTTTGTATGCATTGCCAGTACCTAGCTATATACACCTGCAACCAAGTTACCTCGATATGTACATATTTGTTCCGAAGGATTATTAATTAGTGAGAATTGCTAACGGCAGTAGCTCCACCATTGGCATACAACCAGTTTGTATACTCAAAAGACACTTGAGTGCATACATATTACGATCAATTCCCAGTTACCATCGATAGTTATATAATACTGCGGTTGCCATTACAAACTAACGCAAATTGTTGTGTAAATGTATCTAATAGAAATAGATAGATAGCTTACCTCATGGCATACAGTAGTAGGCAAAGTAGAAAGACCCTTCTCTCATTTATACATTATAAATAATATAACGCTTCTCCAATCTCAGCAATATATTAGCCCAGCAGATCTAACGTAAACGGAATTGTATAGAAGAGGACCAAACACTGATCCCAGCGGGGCCCCTGAACGCAGGCTTATAAGAGGCTTATAGGCGGAGTATCTTTCGTGGCAGGGTAACATAATCTTCTCTCTCCATAAATGAAAACAATACATTCTATGAGAGTAATAATTAGATGAAACATCTATTCCTTCAATGATATTGATGTTTTTATTCTTGCAAAATAATAAATTTGCAAAGCAAGATTTCAACCAGATAACTAAAATGATTTTAGATAAAATGTAACCTCAGAATAGCAGTTCATACAAAAAAGTTTGCAGCAGCTAGTACCAATTAAAATTGATAGAAATATAAATGTTAACTACAAAGCCAAACTCTTTAAAGATTTTATTTTACATAGACTTTAAATTTGGAGTCTCCAGTCTGCACTGCTGTTGCACTCTTCGAGAATTAACACGGTCAGGAAAGTTTTCTTGCAAAATTGCGATTGTTTCGTTGTTTGTGTGGCACGTAGCTCCGTCCTGTTGAAAATAAACGTCGTCCACAACAATATCTTCCAATTCCGGCTCTAACTCTTTAAGTCTTGAGAAATCTCTAATTCCAAAGATCGACGAGGCATCGACAAACGTGAATTTTCTTCAACACTACTGGTTACAGCAGCAATATTCTCAGTTGTTCTTGAGCGACGCACACGATTTCGATTCTTCACATCACTAACTTGTCCAAAAAGCTCAAATTTTTCTACCAGTTTCGCTATTGCCGGCGGAGAAGTTGCTTCACGACGACCAAAAAGTGATTTAGTTCTGCGAACTGTGAACTGCTACATTTTCACCATTTTTGTAGTGAATTTTAATAATTTCAATGCGTTGTCGAAGCGTGTATCGTACCATTTTTAGTAATGGCGTAGTTTTTACTTGTCAAATGTGAAAAGATGACTACTTCAAAATTGACAGCTGCCCAATACCCTATACTTATAATGATCAATTAGTTATATTTCTTGACACAGCGGCATTGTTTGTATTGATTATATTATCAAACACGAGCACAATAATGAATGCTCCTTGTCACAAACAATAATATATTTTAAAATGGTGATGGTAGGTATAATTAATCACCTAATGAGTATTTTATGCGCGCATTAAAATTAAATTACACGTTCAAACATCAACTGTGCAAACTTCCTTGTTTACAACAATTAAATGGAGCATTTCATGCAATATTAATTTCAACAAGCCAGAGCGAAACCAGCATGACTGCCCATTGTATGCAGAGTCCTGTATAATTAAAAATAATAGATATATGAATTTTAAATCAGGTTTTATTATCAAAATATAACGATGCTATGGTATTCAAATAGATGATTTCATTTACATGAGACGTTATAAGCTGCGACTAGATCTTTTTAACTGGAATTAAAAAAAAGACATTAACAAATTAAGTTGTTAAAAAGTTCTTGTTAATAATAAATATTATCATTAGACATACGATAAGATGAAATATTATAATTGACATCAAAACACTTAAATTTGAACTGAACATGAAATAAAACTTAAAAACAATTTTTTCGAAACGGTTTCAGGATTAACTGGACTGAAGCACAAAAGAAGCTGAATGTAGGAGACGCTGCTTTTCTAATAGCATTACACTCTGTTCGAGTACATAACTCATAATGGTACTTTAGGAGAAGAACAGCGTTGTAGGCGGTGGATTTCAATATTATCTTACATTCCAGATAAGATAACCTATTACCAGACAAGTTCTGAGCATCTATGACGAAAATTATGTCGGTCCCATTCATAGAAAATCAACAACTATATAGAGTGATTTGCAATTCTAGAGGAAAATTTATGCGGACAAGAAAGCAAAGTGTAATTTCGAATTTCGTGAATGCATTTAATTAAACAAAAAATAAATAAATAAAATTGAAGTAAGTACTAATTTTGACAATGAAACAAATTTAAATTTTCAGATTCAAATTTTTATTTATAATTTGGTAAATTTTTGCATTTAATATTTACGTTGGGTTATACATTACCTTGTCTCCGTTCATTTTCTTGTTTAACAACCTTTAAGAGAAAATATATAGATCATCTGTTATAATAATAATAATAAAATTCTTTATTGTTTCACCAAATATACAAAAACATCAAAACATCATCATAAATATTACGTACCTAAAAAGCCCCAGACAAAATATATAAACCATTCACTTACAATAACGTTAATTTAAAACTCAACAAAATTTTACCAAAATTTAACATTTATCCCGCTTTTAAAACCAATAATACTATTTACAAATTACTTTCAAATGTCAAAAACCCTAAATCAGTTATGGATGAGTCTGGGAGTCTACTCAATCAAATGCTCTAATAGTAATGCTGTTTATGTAGGTCAAACCGGAAGGAAGTTGGCAAAACGAATAGCGGAACACAAATCCAAAAGTTCTGCAAACATTTACCAGCACAAAATTTCAACAGGTCATTGTATAAAATACAACCTACACTTCTGCACAAATGTAAAAAACTACAAGTTAGACTTATTAGAACAGCTCGAGATAGAAAAACATTAAAGAAACCACAACATAACTTTAGTAAATGATCAATTGGACTTCCAACAAAAACCATTGTTCATGTTTACTTTGCAATAATTACGCAATAATTACAAAAATTACGAACTTTAAGTTGCCCATCTTGGCAACACATGGCACACGTGCTTCGTTTATGTTTTTAATTACCTGACCGTAAGTTATCTGCTAAATTATTGTTTATTTATTTTCTTACCACTGTTTTCTAATTGTAGATTTAGGCTGATGATGTTTTTAATAACGAAACTGGTACCTGAAATTAATATAATATACAAAGGAAAAGAGGGTTTTTTCGAGAATATTTATTTTATATAATCTTTGTCGACATGGACACTATCCAAATCTAAAAACATCATTACGCAAACAGAATACAGATTAAAATATTGATCTTCCATCGGTTACATAACAATTACATTTGATGAATAATTACTAATTACTATCAGCACCAAGCGTAACCTAATAGTGTACATTTCTTCGAGTAGCAAATAAAAAACAGACAAAAAAATAATGTTGAGAAATAAATAAACTGTAGCAACCCAGCAAAAACAGTGAATCAAATAAATCGTTGCAACCCAGAGAGCGAGGTGCGCCAGATGAATAAAATATGCGAAACAAAAAGTTAATGCTTAAAATAAATAGATAAATGTACCTCGGTATCCTAGCCCTTAGCAATAAGTTCCCTCAGCCTCAAACGAAACCAACGCTCCGATGCTTATAGATGAAATTAGTGTGTACAAATACCGTGTAATTGGGTGTTTATTCCTATTTTTATTTCTCAGAACGTAATTATTGTCCTGATTAAAATGTTTCATAAGGACTTCAAAAAAATGTAATAAAACTGTATTTTAACTTCTTAAGGAATATTAAAGAATAAATGCTTCTTAATTTTTATATATTGACATTTAAAAAAAAATATGAATTTATTTGTTAAAGGTCCTTTTTGTATTCTACGTTTTCACCTTGTTTGATTCGTATTTTCATTTTCCTTCCTTAGGTAATACTAGAAGGAACTAAAAACAACAAATAAGTTTATACCTAGAGAGAAATATCTGCAATGTTGCAGAAAATAAATGTAATAAACTACCAAAAAAGCTGCAAAAGAAGACTTAGCTGTAACATCGCTAGTTATTTAATACCAGCGATATGTCTGTATTGTTTTACAGAATTCTCATACTTCACGTACATTTTCCTGTAAAATTAATACAGTACCGTTGTAGTTTCACAGGAAAAGTACTTTCATTTCGCAGTAGTAGGTAATATTCAATCATTGAAATGCGTTTCTTTACAGACATGTATCTGATTACCTGAAAAACTGCAGGACACGCTATCTCTTGGATGGCCCACTAAAAATATTTAATTGATTGCCATATGACAACTTTCGACTATCAGATTCTATTAAATGTAGGTATAAATGGTCAAAACCATCGTATGTTTAATATTTACCAAATCGGATTAGGAATTGACATTTTTATGTTAACTATTAATCGTTATTTTGTTAGTATTCAAATAAAAATATTCAAAATAAAACTGTTTATTAATATCCAAACAAATGTGTATTGTACGCCGCATAGTACTTTATAAGCAGAATAAAGTCTGGTGTAATTTAGCAGAAGTTAATGCTGAAGTAAATACTCGATGCGGTTTAAACCACAGAGTGCAAAATAATATTGTGTTAAGTGTATCGGTGCTAAGCCCGCGGCTTGAATATATGACGCTGTTAGTGTTTTAGGGTATTGCTTTATAAATCTAAGGAGATTATGCCGGTCCGCCAGAAATTTATTTAAAGTGCACCGGCTTTAATAGAGTTAGAAAGTTCTGGATTACACGGCTAACGTTAACGCGCCCTACCTATGTTGCCGGCGAACAATAATTTACAAAATACATACCCACCCAAAAATAAATACAATCCTACTAGGGACGCGACAGTTTTATTTAAGTTGATGTTATGAGCATGTATTCGGTGTGAAGCACCACTAGTGTGTTTGTTTGTTAAAAATGAGGCACTGTAGAAATATATACAGCTAGAATTACGAAGAAATAAATAATAATAAACTATTAATCAGATTATAAAACAAAATTATGAATTATTATTATTCCCGTAATTTTCGGTGATAATTTTCGGTTGATATAGAGGGACGGTTTGATTAATTTGGAAAAAAATTTCTTTTTGATTGAACCAGATAGTGATCAGTTAACTTCAACTACGAAAATAACAGGTTTATTCATTTAGAGGTACATTTTTCAGTAGTTACAGGTACATTTTTAGTGGTTATCATAGCGCCAGCTATCGCGCCTTGAGAGCAGAGTACTTGTTGCCTGAAATTGAAGCCCGTGTTCTCCACTACATTTGGATTCATCAAGATTTGCCACACAGCACGTGAAAGCATGGCGTAATCGCGAGAATAATTCAGTTAATGGTTAATTTCACGTAATGGACCGGTGAATTGGCCACCTACATCATGTGATATATCACCCCTCTAAACTTTTTTCTTTGGGTCTTCGTAAAATTCAAAATCTACATGGATAATTACCGACAAAATTGTAATTTTAGTTTTTTTTATTTTACAAAAAGTACCTCTAACTGAATCAACAATATCTAAATGAATTATTAGTGGCTTGTGTCTTTTAAGGGACAGCATGCAACTAGCAACCGAATTTTAAATTATATTTTTTGCTACTACAGTTTCAAGAATGTTTCCTGAAAACTTCAGAATAAAACTGTAAAACTGCCGAAAGATTTAACAAGTGAAAGCTGATTCTGGTAAGTTTGTGTTATTGTAATGAAATTAGAACATAAACTGACATAAACAGCACTATCTGTTTTACAAACGAAGTTTGGTCGTATTTTTTAATACCTAGCGTTAAAAATAATTTGAATGATTGATATTGGCTGATGAACCGAGTCCGTGTCAGCACTGCAACTGCATACACAGTTACAAAATACTAATAAAAGCGGTTGATTTTCGTTTTCATAACTAATACTCTAGCTCTAAACTTTTATTTCTGCCATTTTAGGCAATTCTATTAGGTCGCAGTTTTAATGGGATTAGGTTATGAAAGAAAAAAATTCCATACAATCCTGAAATATAATTTTATGTGATAGAATTTTATAAATAGACATAACCGATTTTGTGAAGTCATGTTCTTTAATTGAACGTTCAAATTTTACTGGCGCGTTTTACAGTAAGGAAATACCACTAGACAGATTGATACCATGGATTTCATCTACATAGGTCTAAAGCTACATCACATATTTGCTCCACGACAATAGTGACAGTTTCCGAAGACTGAAAAGATCGTTTTGAGTTGGAGGAAGATGTTACAAAAGCAGAGCACAGTGTTATATGAATGATAGTGACTAAAGCATCACACTACACAGAAATAAAAGATGTCTTGTTCTTAAGAAACATATTGATTTGAATTTATAAATTTAGATAAAAACATTCTTTGCTACAAATAATATTTAGTTAATTGCTTGTAGAGATTAATTTAATTGGAATATTTATTTCAGTAAAATAATTATATTTGGATGCAAACAAAAATTACTTTCCTTTAAAGTAATATTTATGTTATGATTTAAAAATTCGTCGCCAAAGACATATAATTTTGATTCACATAAATTTATTTTTGTACAAGAAGAGATTTCTTTCGTTTTAGATTTCTTTCGTTTTCTGTTAAACAAAGCAGACGTGCACGCTCGGACAAAATAAAACACAGCAAGCTGCGCTCTAACCCTCTAGCTCTCTCCTCGTAACAAATTATGGGGTATTTTCTGTGTATAATGCAGCAATGCATGCCGCAAAATGACTAAAAGGCATGTTCAAGTTTGGATTCCGAATCAGCATACAATTTGCTACATCCGAAAAGGCGGTGACACTAGGAAAATTTGCTCTACTGTACTCTATGAAAAGTTCTTGTCACTAAAATAGGTCGACATTAATTCCTTCAACAAGTTAATTAATTCTTTAATAAAAGAACAATTAAAATATTGCAATTATTTTTTTTCAGTCAACACTTATTTTTTTTTTTTTTTTTTTTATTTTTTTTTTTGGGGGGGGGGGATGTTGCCATGTGCACAAAGCCAGTGGCTTGTCTGTGCGGCAGTCGGGGAGACGGAGTATTTGAAAAATCCCCTGCCTAACCTGGGCTTGAACCCTGGACTTCTAAGTGGAAGGCATTCGCCTTAACCACTCGGCCACCTCCGCTCCCCTAATATACAAATTGTAAGTTTTACCTGAAAACATTAATTGTTTGACATAAATAAACGTTTTTCTCTATTGAAACACCAGAATTAATTAATTCACTGTCTGTGTAGGTGTTATACAGAAGAATCTATGAGGTGCCCTTAATTTAAAAAAAATATTGAATAAATGTAAACACAAATGAATATGACCAAAAGAACGATATGTGATTGAATTATGTTGTTGGTTTCTTATGTAGGTTGAAATGAAAGGTTGAACTTTGACCTCCGTATGGAAATATATGGCTAGTTTGTAAAGTGGTATTGCCTTTCCATCAAAAACGGTAAAAACATTCTACAGCATGATACATGTCTGGACGGAGTTGTTCAATATTTTTCCCGTCATATTCTTAAAGTTCAGGGTTCGACATTTCATTTTAGGTTAGTTAGAGTATTCTATCATCAAATATCAAACAACTCTCCAAACTTATGACATTTTAAGCATGTTCTTTTGGAAAATGTGGAAACTGTTCAATATCATACCATGGGCGTATCCAGCTCAAATCGGAAGGGTGGGCAGTTTTTAAAATTTACGTGGTTGTATGGGGGAAGCGTGCCCATTAGGCTGGTTCAAAAATGCACTGCAAAAATTTTTGTGATTATAGAAAGCAACGAGCCCCCCCAAATCGTTTCCAAATCCAAAAAAGTGGACACGTATTTTTTGTTGTTGAAATTTTTATTTTTAACCGTACCTATCAGGGCCTTAAATTTACTAGCTCTTGTCTAGTCGTTCTTTTTTCTTTATTTCCTTTGTAGTCATTTGTATTGATTCACGTTTCAATCGCTTTCATGTGTTTTTGTTTTGTTTTTATATTAGTTTTGTGATTTTCATTTCATTTGATTCTCACTGTTTCTGAGTACAATATGACTTGTCTCATGCATTGTATGTACAGAGACCAATAAAGTTTACTTTTGCATTTTCCCATGTAAAGTAAAGTAAAGACTTTACTTTACATGGGAAAATGTATGGGAAGAACACATTTTTTGTGGTATTTTTTTAATAATTGTTTGGAGTGTGGGCAAACTTAAGATTACTTAATATAGATTTGACGCCCCCCAACCCACCCTCATAGTACCCTTAAATGTAAATATGTAGATTCTTCAGATAATTGATCCTTCTAATCATTTCAGTCCAGTGGAATGTTCATAAACATTTGTCAGTTAATTTACATGCGTTTAAAGAATTTTTATTTGTTTAATTAATTCGTTTTTTTCGAAAATCAGTATGAATTCTGTTTCTGAGTTCGAAATGGCAAATTATTTTCTTACAGTAACATTATTCATTAAAAACTATTTCCTATTATTTAAACAATCAATAATTATTCATTTACTACTTTTTTCTGATACTGGAAGAAAAGTCAGCGTTTTTGAGAATTAACTTATAAATTTCATGTTCGAGATAACTAATAAACCCAGATTTGTTTAAAATATTCCAGTTACTTAAGCAATTGTTGTTAGCAATTCAACTAAAATAATTGTTTTTAAATCGGTTTGGCCAACTGTTATTCTCAAGTAATATCATTTATACTTTGGGATAATTTCCATTGTTTAAATAATACAATATTATTCGTTTTTAATATCATTTAATCGAATAAATTGAAATGATTTGTAATCCTTTTTTGCGGGAAATTTGGGAGTTACATTTCTTTCTCCATTACTTATTCTGATTTTTTACCACTATGTGTTCAGGATAATATTGATTTGTTGCAAATATGGGTTTATTAGATAATATAGGCCAGATAATTCAACCATGAAATTGATTTTAACGTTAACGTTAATTTCACAAAAAAAAACTACTTTTCTACTATAATTAGAAACAAAAGTTGAACATCAATTATAATTGACGGTTAAAAAATAGGAAGATTTTTTTTAAATGAATAATGTCCCTAGAAGGTAATAAACTGCCATTTTGAACTCAGAAAACAGATCACGGAATTTCCAATAGACGTATAGTAACTATGAGAAGAAAGAGAATTAAATGATTAGAACGGTAAATTTTCTGAAGAATGTAAATGTTCCTGCTGCCCCCCCTTGCCCCCCTTGATACGCCCATACATCTTACTATTATTATTATTTAATAATCAAAAAGAGCGTTATATTTTATCAGAAAAAAATCTATTTAACCGTGGGAAATATCCTCCGTTTCGCAAACGACATTATTTCAGAGACAATCACAAAAATTCGGAACGAATAAACCCTTAAAAAATCACATCCGAAAATAGACGGTAAAACAGTCGCTTGCGGTTTCGCCATACGGAAGTAAGGCCGACCACCGAAGCAATTACAAATTAATGGGCAGGCCCGTGGTGGGCACAGAGGCGTCCTCTCCCCCCCTTACGCCTCCGCGGAGCGAGCACATTCTCTGTTCCGGCCGGCGTAACACCGCGACTTGAAATATGGTCGACTCGGGGATCCGAGCTCCTGCTCCTCGCCTCCGCTACTCCTCAAGAAGACGCACTGCCTTGCGGTTCCAGAATTGTGGACTAATGGCGGAGCCCGACTCCGACCGCAACCTGCCCTGATTTACCGCCTGTAATTGCCCTAATAGACTGTTCACGGTTTCGACGTCTCCAAGGCAACCGCGCTAGTACAAGTCGTCTCGAGTACATACTATTAAAATTAAGATCGGGTCGCAATGGAAGATGGGAGATATATGAGGATGCCGGGAAATGGATGGGATGGTTTGTTTTTATTGGGCGCGTTTAGTTATTTGAGATGGTGTGTTTGAACTTCAGCATATTGCTGCGTATTACTTAACAGTACGCTCGCTACTGGATGTATGAAATGGTTGGCATGTATTTTAGTTGGAAACATATAAATTTACTAATTGGGCGTTCAGATGAGATCTTATTAGTTACTTTCTTATTTACAGTATACATAGTGAAGTCAATCAAATACTAGTAATGATGACAATAGTAGCTTATAACAATTGGCTTGAGCAAACTTAATTGTTTAAAATGAACGAAACCTATTTTTAGTTTACAATGGTAAAGAAAATTTAATCATAGGAAAACATCCTAACACTAAAAATATTGGTAACATAATAATACTATACCGGTTGACCCACGGCATAGGTTCTCCCGTTTATTTTTTGTTTTGTTTATATAGCTGGACGAATGGAATTTGGGAATGTGTTAATAGACAAAAAATACCATTGTTTGGCATACTTTTGAGGTTAATATGACTTCCGGTTTTGCCGGAACTGACGTCATCATTGAAATATGAAATGGCATCCTATATTCTTGGTGTGATATTTTCAATCATGATGACATTCTGAACATAAAAACATAACGATCGTCAATTTTTATCACCTAGCCAACGCAAAAATAACTTTTTTTATGCATTAATCTAGGTGGCTAGGAATTGGTGAAAATAGTCGAAAATTGTCAAATAAACGCTAACTAAATCGATTTTGGTCGACATTGCATTACTGGCGCCCTGTAGCGTGATTTGATTGGTTTTTGGCCAGTGAGTCATTATTTTTACGGGCACCCAATGGCCACACGCTAATTATTCGATAGAAAACATCTTTGCTTTTATACACATGAACTTTATCAAAAATAAATAAAAAATCTGATGTGGCCATCACATGACTTTATCATACAAAATATAAATAGTTTAGCTGTATGAGAATCTACTTGATTCGGATAAATCGTGTCTACATTAAAATTAAATTAGTTAGCCAGGATTTGACAGATATTTTGATAGTCAATACTATCAATAGTAGGTATTGTCAAAGCATCAACATTTGACACTACCTACTGTCACCAGAATAATAGTTATTTATCTCACAAGTGCCGAAAGTACGGAATAGCGCGACGAGCGGTGATGCGGCGCGTCACCGATGACGGAGCGTCGCCGTTGCATGTGACCGAGTCGCGCTATGTAGTTTTCGGCAGGAGTGACATCAACGTTTTTTGCGTTGCTTTTTGAGAAATACGTATTTAAAGAAAAATTAAAAATGGTTATATTTCTGGATAGGAAATGTTAGGGTGATACCACTTCTACGAAACGTCAAGTTTAAAAAGCTAATTCAAATTCTGACAGATTTATATTCGTTCATGACACTGTAGATGTCACATCTGTACCAACATACTAAAACGTAACTATACTCATCGCTATACTTTATTTACAATTTTCTCAATTTATCGTTTTTACAATTAGGTAACAACGGGTTGATATTTCTTATCAACAAACAATCAAATTGGCGATCTTATTTTATTTGAATTTTGTATTTTCTACTTTGCCGCACTAGAGCGGCAACGTTCCATAGCGGTTCTCCAACCTCAGATGAAATCAGCTGTTTTCGAGTGTGACAGTCATAGACATTTCAGTGGTGACAGCACAAAAAAATATTTGTCAAATCCAGGCTACTTTGAAGTTTCATATCAATGCAGATGCGACCGATCTCGATCAAATAGAATTTGCTCTTAAGGCTAAACTATTAATTTTACCAAAAAATATCATAGGCATAAATTAATCAAAATTTCCTCTACTTTAATTTATTATTTAACTATTTTGACGAAATAGCAGAAATAGCAGCTCATTTGCAAAATCCTTGAAAAATGCTTAGAGGAAACTGCCAGTTCCTTTGGGCCCTTTTGAATCTTTCGTCTCGATACCTTTAGTAGTTTCTCCGGAATCGTGGCCACAAAAATCGAGTACACACATACGCACACACACACACACATACACACACACACACACACACACACACACACACACACACACACACACACACACACACACACACACACACACACACACACACACACACACACACACACACACACACACACACACACACAGAGAAATTTTTTTGTACCTTGGTCAAAAATGTTCAGGGGACCCAAGAAGACCTATTTCCGCTAAAATCTCAATTTTTTTTTCGGCACGATCACGATACTTCATCATACTGCGTATGATAAAGTAAAAATTTACAAAAACAACACATCTTATGTGTTTTCTCTGCAGTGAGTGACAGAAGTATGGAAAAGGAATTGTAAACTTGAAAGAAAGGTATCACTTTGTTATTTTAAAAAATTCTCGACTTAATAAACATAACACACATTTGGCGCTAAATTAAATATTCGACTTTAATTTTGTTAGGTACTGTACAACACAAATTTCCTTTTAATTGTCAATTTTTATAAAGTTGTGTAAGCTAAATCCAAAGTTTGTTCATTACTTAGTACTTTCTATCTTAAGTGGTGTGGGGCATAACATGAACAATGAAAAAAGGACAAAACAGGGAAACTTGAGTCGGCGCAAAGAAAAGTATAAAAAATGCCCATGCAGCTACTATTTCTACACATAAGCTGTCAATATTTTATTATAAAATCACAATTTTCTATACATTGAACATTTTATTAGTTTTAAAATGTATTAAATTTTGCCATAGCTTAATTCTTTATGTGTACTTAAATTTATTTGTTGTTCATTGTTATTTGTATTTTTGCATAATTTTACTTTGTTTTGTCAATAATTTAAACTTTAGTAGGATTTGAAAAAAAAAATATTTTGGAAGAAAAGTGGGGCATCCTGTATAGATGATAAGCCATCATCATACTAGGAAATCGAAATCTATGGTGACACATTGTCATTATTATGGCCGTCCGCATTGCTTTTAACGATATTCTCCTCAGTAAAAACCAGTTGATTTTTTTGTTGTTCAATTCCTTCCAAAGTTGCTTCAACAGCTGGTTGAAATATTAACTGAGCAAGAAAAATAAGACAATAACATACACATACGAAAAGATAATGCGATAGATACAATTAAAAATAAATTGATTGAAACAAAGAAACAAATAAATGTGAAACTTTTGAGACGCCTCTCTTTCAGTTTTTTTAGAAACTGTTATTTTTGCTTTTTTTTAATTATTGAAGAAGTCAAAGAAGTTTAAAATACGGTTTTGTCAATACATACGTGTAAAAATATTCAAATTATAATAGTCAATTCCTATAAATTAAACAAATTTGTTCATATCAAACTTTTTACTGAGAAGACTTTGCGGGAAATAGACGAACATTCTGTAGGATATCAATCTGAATAATCTGTCGCTCAGTAAAAGTACGTATTATATTTATAATTTTTCACATCAAAATATGTGTCTTTTAATAGATGTTGACAGATGTGTTGTATTGTTGACAATTTTATTAATATTTACATCAATACCCTCTAGAAGCCATACTTGTAGGTAGACTTTCAGAATTGTTACATTCAACCATCGGCATGCTGAATTTGAATTTTTAATAACTCAATTTGTTTGCCAAATAACATCTTCATTTGAAGAACAGAAAATAAAAACGGACCTTATTCATATATTCTATCCGTTAATACTGAAAGTACGAATGAGGACTATCCATTATTTCCGTGTTTACGTATGTTTGTCTGGGACAAATCAGGAGATCTTGGTGGATAGGGTACGAGGTTCATATTAAATTGAAAGAAGTTTAAAGACCATTTGTGGCATGGGAACGGGCATTCTCATAACCAAAAGTCGAGTCTAGAAATGCAAATACTCGTAATATTATATCTAGAACAAATCGTTCCCATTATATACATTTATAGTCAATTTTCTGCTAGGCTGGCCTAAAAATTCCGTCGAATATATTTTTTACGAAGAAATCCTTAAATTACAGCTGTTGAGAACGGGCCAATTCGTTTTCAGCTGGGGTCTAAGGAGAAACGGGACGTGCCAGTCGTTGGGCCGTAAGCAGCTAGCTGCATCGTCTGGAAGCTAAATTGGCAAAACGTCTCTGTATGCAAATGCACCCGCGTCCCATTTTAGAACTAAAGGGCGGATTTCTAACTGTGTATTTAGTACAAAGTACTTTGTTGCTTTCGGAGTAGTGCGCGCGGATGTCTCAACTCGTCGCAGTTTTATTTCAGAAAACATTTACCGACATATTATTTTCTACTCTTTGTATAAACTGGCCAAAGTTCCCGTCTGTTTCCGTCATCTTGACTATGTTGCACGGTTTATGCTAACACATAGGTCAAGATAATACTGGATATCTGGCTGTGTTATGCACTATGTGCTTTCTAGAATATGAGATCCGGGACCACATTTTTTCATAAATTCGCCCGGTTGTACTCGGTTGTATAGATTTTACATGAAATTATTTACTTTATAGTCCAAAACTGCAAAACCTTTTAGAAGATGTTTCCATGAGCCTGAAAAACTAACCAAAAAGTAAAGTTTTTTTTACGATTGGTATGACCGTAGATTTTCTTGTGAAACGTAGTACGCATCTTCTATGCATCAAAAGGTATTTTCTGCTGCACAACCTATTTTTGTATTCTAGCCACTGCCTTTTCTTAAAGTAAAATTATTTTTGAAATCCTCATTCCTTTCTGAGCAAATCTAGTCTCTCGATTTTATTTTTCGACTGTTATAGGTAGGATTTTCGCACAAACAAATAAAATTGATTAATTTGCATGTTTTTATTGATATTTGTTATTATTTGTTATTAAAAACGTATCTAGTAAGTAAAAAGCAAGTTTTGTGTTGTAAACAAAAACAGTTTTGGCAGTTGTCTACCTAGTCTAGTTCTCAAGTATTTAAGTATTTAAGTGATCAAAATAAATAATACAGATTTTTTTCTTAAAACTTAAGGACCCTATAGTTCTAACATTAAGTCCTTTAGGACATAAGTTTATATGATTTTTTCTCAAAATGGACCCAAGAATAGTCTCCTTAAATATTTGCATGTAATTAAGAAACATTCTGTATAGCGATTGTAATTACAGCGCATATTTTCAGCTCAAGTTATAACGCCAACCTTTTTTTACATGGCAACCTATATTGTTTTATGATTTATTTTTACTAAAATACAGATGAAAAAGAATCCTACTGGATTATTTTTTTATCTGTATTCAATATTATAAAATTTTGAATAGGTTACATGAGTCAAAAAAAAAGAAAAACCGGTGTTAAACTTTCATTAGTAAAACATCTGATGTGGCCAGGCACATGACTTTATCATACAAAATATAAAATTAATAGTTTAGCTGCATGAGATTCTATTTGGTCGAGATCAGTCGTGTCTGCATTAAAATAAATCTAGTTAGCCAAGATTTGACAGTATTTTTATTCTATTGACAGTAGGTATTGTCAAAATATCAGCGCTTGACACTATCTACTGTCATTAGAATGAAAATATCTGTCAAATCCTACCTAACTAGTTTTATATTAATACGAACACGACCGATCTCAATCAAACAGAATTTGCTCATGCAACTAAACTATTAAATTGACCAAAAAATTTCTTAGACAAAATAAATTAAATAAAAGTAAAATAATAAATAAAATAAATTATACAAAATCTCCTCTACTTTAATTTATTATTTAACTATTTTGACGAAATTACAGAAATAGCCGGTCATTTGCAAAATCCTTGAAAGCTGCTTACAGTAAACATCCAGTTCCTTTGCACTTTTTTTAACAAAAAGCTATTCAGGTTTTAGTCATAAAACATCTAAATATGAAGTCTCGATACCTTTTGTGGTTTGTCCGATTTCTTCATAGCCACAAAAAACGGGCACACAAACAAAATTTCTTTTTAATTTTAATCTCTTTTAAATTTTCCTTACATTAAAATTTCAAATTTTTTTACTTTATCATACGCAGTATGGTAAAGTATTGTAATCATGCCGAAAAAAAAAATTGAGATTTTAGCGGAAATAGGTCTTTTTGGGTCCCCTGAACATTTTTGACCAAGGTACAAAAAAATGTCTGTGTGTGTGTGTGTGTATGTGTGTGTGTGTGTGTGTGCGTATGTGTGTACTCGATTTTTGTGGAGACGATTCCGGAGAAACTACTAAAGGTATCGGGACGAAAGTTCATATTTAGAAGTTTTATGACCAAACTTAGAGCTGAAAAGCTTTTGGTTCAAAAGGGTCCAAAGGAACTGGTAGTTTATTCTAAGCCTTTTTCAAGGATTTTAGAAATGAGCCGCCATTTCTGTAATTTCGTTAAAATAGTTAAATAATAAATTAAAGCAGAGGAAATTTTGAATAATTTATGCCTATGACATTTTTTGGTAAAATTAATAGTTTAGCTGCAAGAGCAAGTTCTATTTGATCGAGATCGGTCGCATCTGCATTGATATGCTACATAGTAGCCAGGATTTTGACAAATATTTTTTTGTGCTGTCACCACAGAAATGTCTATGGCTGTCACCACGCTGTCACACTCGGAGAACCCTCGACTATAAATCTGTCAGAATTTGAATTAGCTTTTTAAACTTGACATTTCGTAGAAGTGGTATCAACCTAACATTTTCTATACCGAAATATAACCATTTTAGATTTTTTTTAAATACGTATATCTCAAAAAGCAATACAAAAAACGTTGATGTCACTCCTGCCGAAAACTACATAGCGCGACTCGCTCACATGCGGCGACGACGCTCCGCCATCGGTGACGCGCCGCATCACCGATCGTTGTGCTATTCCGTACTTTCGGCACTTGTGAGATAAACAACTATTATTCTGATGACAGTAGGTAGTGTCAAATGCTGATGCTTTGACAATACCTTCGATTGATACTATTGACTATCAAAATATCTGTCAAATCCTGACTAACTAGTTTAATTTTAATGCAGACACGATTTATCTCAGTCAAATAGATTCTCATGCAGCTAAACTATTAATTTTATATATTGTATGATAAAGTCATGTGCCTGGCCACATCAGATTTTTTCAAAAATATTCAGTGCTCCTAAAATGACTTCTTTCTGACTTATTTCCGCTAAAATCTCAATTCTTGCACCACCTTCATGTTTTTTGGTATTTTGTTCGAAGTTGATATGGATGCCCGTTTCGACTAGTGAGTGAGTTTGACATATAGTAGTTTTTTCTCAATTTGTGTTTTGGCGCGAGTTGAACTCGTGGTGGTGGGTGATTTCTAATTTTACTGGTTTCACTTCTCAGTTTGTTAATAATTTATAATCTTTTATGCGTTGAATAAATGTTCTTCTTTGCTGGAAATTGTCGTTAATAATTATTTATCAAACTGTCGGACCTTATTTGTTTATGATGTTAACAAAATGGCATCGCTGAGATTCAACAAAGAATTGAAATTTTAATGATGATTGGGTACGGAGGTCAAATTAAAACCCATTGGCTAATCAGCAGAATAGAATAGTATATTAAGTACCAAGCCGAGAAAGTAGTTATTTTCCGGGCCGAGAGAAGAGTTGCACAGGCGAGTATAGCGAGCCTGGACACTTCTTGAGGCCTGGACACTTCTTGAGGCCCGGAAAAGCACTTTCTGGGTGTGGTGCACATATTATGTATCCTACACAACAATATCGTAATACAATCACCAATTCCTAAAGACTAATCACTGACATGTTGGCTTTTGACAAATAAACAACGTTGACCTTTTAATCGCAAACGTCAAACCGAATCGAAAGCTGTGTTTTGTTTGGACGACCATTCGGTCGCCATGTGTTGGGAATATTGTGTACAATTATTTTCGTGGCTAGCGCTGAAACGTGTTTATTACAGTCCTGGCGGGCAAATAGCATCTTTCGTGTCTCCATAGAGACGCGAAAGATGCTACAGGTAGGTCATATTCAATATTCACCGAAGCCGTCGGTAACAGAATTGTAGAGTTAAAGAATTATCTATTATTTTTTAAAATAATTCAACTAATAATAACCTACTCATTTTACATTTTGAACTACTATATGTGCCTGACTTATTAGTAATATTATTTCCGAATAAAAACGACTCTAACTTACCAAACAGTGCAGGCAGTTTCCAAATTTATTGTCCAAAGAATTAAGTCCAACGACTATCGAGTCATAATATTAGTTATTCAATTGTTCGTTTAGACCTTGTATCTTATTATAAACGGGAAAATACATAGAAGTTCTCCTTCCGTAGGCATGCAAAAATTCATGTGACTCTAAAATATTTATATTTCCGAACACCATAAATCGTACTCTTCCAAACACAGTTCAATTACGTACTAATAAGTAATGTCATCACATAACGCTAAAATATCTTTTCATGACGCATCTATTAGCTAAAACCGCCCTAAAACACGACAATATCGCCAATATCGCCGCGATATCGCCAATATATTCCCGGAGCAGTCCTTTTATCGCGAAAAGTCAACCGTAAGAGCCACTGCAGTAACTTAATACTGCTCTAAAGTTCGCGCGGCCGTATTTTTAACGTTCCCATTAGGGGGAAATAGTCCATTACAGATCCGCCTTACCCAAAATTACATTATGCAAATGGACGCCACAATCTACCATTGGACCTATTGGTGCTCCGGCACGTCGATATTTTCACCTTGTCTGATCATAATAAATTTTTCAGAATACCCCTGATGACTTACCTATCGCACACCTTCAAGCATACGCTATCACGTTGCGCGTTCGCCAGGGGAATTGTAAACATAATCATGCTCAGTGAATGTATGAATAATGATGAGTACTGATAGCCATTAATGTCAATTTAGGTGAGAAGGATATTGCTGGGAGTATGATGTAATCGGAAGTTTGGGGATTAATAAATAAAACGAAATTCGGCCTTGTGTGAATACTTGATGAAATGATTGGATAACATTACGGGAGATTGCAAATAAAGTTGAATAAAACCCGTAGCGTGTCAGTCTTTGTCATCAGGTATTTACACACTGTTTATATTTGCCGAGGACCTACAGTTTAACCTGTACTCCGAATAGAGAAGGCTTTTAACCTTAAAATAATAAGGCCAGAGGTATTTTGAAATACCTTTGCTTGCCAGAAAATTGTGACGAGATTTAAATCATCTAAGATAAATAAACAGCAGCTACTTTTGATATATGAAAAATAATTATATTTTCTTAGTGTTTGTTAGTGTTTGATAAAACGTGAGGCGCTGTCATGTTGGAGTGAACTAGACTTATGTAACCAAAACTGTTTGTACACCAATATGCACCCAGTTTTCAACAAAGGAAAGGCAAATTGAATTTGTTAACAATTTAATTTGAGATGAATTTAAAGATGGCTGAGAAATCGTGGCAGAATTTTAAGAAAATAAACAAATAATACAGCCTTTATTACCTTTTAAATATAAATAGTAATACACAGAAAATAATAACATTGAAGTATAGATAACTGAAATAAATGAAAAATGCTGAACAGTAATGCAGATAATGAATCGTATTTTTAATCAAATGCAAAGGGTATCAATTCTCAACTATACATTAATACTTAATGAAACATAGAAATCTCTGTATTCTTGCTCGGAGTCTATGCCTCTTTGGACAAAAGCCTCCCTCATCTTCTTCCATGTGTCTCTCATTCTAGCTTTGGTAAGTAACCAATGACTGAAATCCAACTGCTTGTTTTAATTCATTGGCCCACATGATGTCCTGTCGTCCTTCATTTACTTTCCTCTCGAAGTGTATCCACTCCGTGGTCCAGTCTGTTAGTCTGACTCCACTTCAGATTTGATGGTGGTTACATCTGTTACAACATATATAAAGAAAGTTCACAATATCAAAATAAAATTTAATAAATGATGTGCAAACATTTTACTATTATCAGTATATTCATAATATATTCAAATGTTCAAAAATTAGTTTTGTCCACAAGCTTACTGTGTTTTCAGGTTTCCAACCTTGATCCACTTTGAAACCATTATTTGCAAGAGGAATAAAAATATACATAAAAATCCCAGAATGTATAGCCAAACATTAAGTGTG
Organism: Melinopterus prodromus; assembly: GCA_964023965.1. Classification (NCBI taxonomy): domain Eukaryota; kingdom Metazoa; phylum Arthropoda; class Insecta; order Coleoptera; family Scarabaeidae; genus Melinopterus; species Melinopterus prodromus. Next base: position 10,245,265 of record OZ030397.1, read on the forward strand.
GAATATATCATTGGAATTAAAAGAATAATAAACTACTTTTGAAAAGATAAAAATCCAATGTAGCACCCACCAGAAAAATAGGAAGTTAGTTATCCGTTATTGTTAAATTTTTCCCAAATGATAAATAGTTCTAGGCAGTAGTAATAAGACAATTTTTTATTTAAAATTGTCATTTTATTTTTAATAATTTAATTTAGTCCTGTTTTTACTTTATCACACGTAGTAAGATGAAGCATTGTAAACGTGCCGAAAAAAAAAATTGAGATTTTAACGGAAATAGGTCTTTTTGGGTCCCCTGATCATTTTTGACCAAGGTACAAAAAAACGTCTGTGTGTGTGTATGTATGTATGATATGTGTGCGTATGTGTGTGTATGTGTGTACTCGCTTTTTGTGGAGACGACTCCGGAGAAACTACTGAAGGTATCGGGACGAAACTTCATATTAAGAAGTTTCATGACTAAACTTAGAGCTGTAAAGCTTTTGGTTCAAAGGAACTGGATGTTTCCTCTAAGCATTTTTCAAGGATTTTGCAAATGAGCCGCCATTTCTGTAATTTCCTCAAAATAGTTACATTATAAATTAAAGTAGAGGAAATTTTGAACAATTTATGTCTGCGACATTTTGTGGTAAAATTAATAGTTTAACTGCAAGAGCAAATTTTATTTGATCGAGATCGGTCGCATCTGCATTGATATAATACTATATAGTGAGCCATTCCAAATATTTTCAGTCTAATGATAGTACCGGTAGTATCAAATGCTGATGCTTTGACAATATCTCACTATATCTACTGTCAATAGTAAAAAGATCTCATATTGTGATACCGTGTGCGGTTCATGCTTGACGGCGTCGGATAGGCAGCGTGTTCAGCATGTCCAACATGCATGTTTTGTTTCTTTTTGGTTTGAGGAAGTATGATCATGTATTGAATGGGCTGGGCGACATAGGGTGGTTGAACATGGATAACACTAGGGTGTTGCATGCGGCAATATTATATCATAAGTTGCTATCCAAGAGGATCCCACAATACCTCATGCGGAAGATACGCTGTAGAACGGATGTACATAACCTTAATTTAAAATTCAGGGTTTCCTTTGCTCCACCTGCCCATCGCGCTTACCTGTATAAACGGCCATTCTCTTACTAGGTCAGTCACATATACAATGGTCTCAGGGAAGATATGAAAAAATTATCGTTAAACAGTTTTTGGAGGGACTTTAGGCATTGAGCGCACATCGAAGTTCTCGGAATTATTGTTATATTATTGGTACAATTATGTCTTAGTTCTAGTTTACATAAGGGGTTGACTGGAAGACCAAGGCAATTTGGATACAAGTGTGCTCATCTCCGCCCTAAATATAAATATTATTTTTTGCATTTAATCTTGCTTTATATTAATAAAGGAATTATTTGTTTATTTAATTATTTATTTATCTGTCAAATCCTGGCTAACTAGTTTTATTTTAATGCAAACACGACTCATCTCAATCAAATAGATTCTCATGCAGCTAAACTATTAATTTTATATATTGTATGATAAAGTCATGTGCCTGGCCACATCAGATTTTTTTATCTTAATATTGAATTTCTCCAATAGTAGTAGCATTTTCCGCTAAAAAAGGAAGAACTTCTTACAATTTTTTTATACATTTGAAGAAGGACCTCCTGTTTAATGCGAGCAATAAAAAATATTAAATCTTTATTGATTTATTTATGAAAATGTAATAAACATGAACCCATTGTACGTGAAGGTTGGTTTAGCGCCAGTTATTATACAACGTGGAATTTAAGGGTGTTATATAAATAAAATATAGTGGGAACAATGCAAAACTTTTGGCAAAGCATTCTTCCTTATCATATTCAAATAATCACACACTAATACATAGTATATTCCATTCAAGTATTAAACACCTCAAAGTTGCTTATGTTCTTGATGTCAAATAATTTTTAGCTAAAATTGTTTTTATCTATTTTAATCTATTCCGTAAGACCTTTTCACGATCGATCGTCGTTTATTTTAATAATTCACCCACAAAGCAGTTAACTAACTGGCCCTTAAATCGAAGTATTTTATTATTTAATTTTGTAATTTCGGATAAGCACCCACGGCGTGTTTTTTGTTCATAATGTTTTTATAATTTGATAATTAATAAATTTAGTTTCACAAAAAAGCATGAAGCATGTCAATTATCATGAAGCATCCATGATGTTTTCCAAATGTTATTGATCATAAAACGCAAGAATTTGTATACACATTTGATTATGTATAAATATTTTAATAAATAAATGTGGATTCATGTGCGCATAGAAGTGCAACGAAATGAAGAATGTCACTTAATGGATATTGGCAGATGAACGAGTCATAATCAGAAACAAGTTAAAAATAAAATAAAAGTTTCTTTGTTATTATTGTAAACGTGGTTATGGAATACAAATCCAAACACAATAATATGTCGTATCGAAAATAAACAATGCATCCATATAAATTTTTTGAAATTCTCTTTACAGTGGTAGGTAATAATATAGTAAAAGATATGATCAAATTCTTATTCAATATAAAAAATAATAAATGTGCTTGAATATGGTTATTATTCTTGATATATTTCGTATGAGTGTCCTCTATTTTGGTTTCAATGATGATAATCCAGCGCATGCAACCTATTGATCTTTCCTGAAAGATTAATGAGGAACTTTTATAGAACAAAAAAAAAAATGGAAATATTATTTTTCTAATAAACTTCATTTTCCGTAAACGACAAATTGCTAAGAGCGATGCAATATTAATTGGATGATGTATCGGAAAACTTTATAATACAACGCATGCACCGAGTATCTGGCGATGAATTACAGTGGCATTCTCATTAAAGCTCGCAAAAATGTATATACCCTATACTATCAACAATGTCAAAGATTAAGAGGAAAAACTAGGGCTAGTTCGTCCACTAAAATAAAACACATTGAAGTTAAAAGTTTATATAATTACATGCTGTGGTAATGCATTTTTTACAACAGATAACCAAAAAGATACTTTGCTACCACAAACAAGTCTTGAGTCTTTAGACACGTATGTAATCAAAAACTCTACATTGATGTTATTGCTGTTATACATTGATGCATAACATGTTGCTTCAATGTAAATGTTGATTTGTAGGACGCACAATTTTTTTTATTTGTATTCAAACATGAACTAACAAATCAAAAATTCATACTTACAACATTGGCAGTGCATGTATAAACATGGAAGAAGCAACTTTACGATAAGCCATCGAAATTTATATCTATAAACAAAACGTTTTATAGTAAAAATACCCGGTTCGTGGAAGATCCGAGTGCCGCAATCATTCCATCATCCCTCTCGAAGTTTTATGACCTCACGATTGCCATTGCGAGCATACAAACAACAATGGGGACGTCAATTCCTCATCCCTCATCTTTTACAATCTATTATTTTCGATATTCGCCGTCCTGGGGGACATAAGGAAGAGGGAAAGAGAGCGAAACTAATGAATTATGAAATACGGCGTTGGGCTTTTTGGTTCGGCAACGGGCAGTCAGCCAAGAATACTAAATTCATTCGAATTGCCGGGGCAAATATTTGTTGGCCGAGGGTTTGGGGTTGGGGTTGGTTTGCATTCGCGGCTATGAGAGAGGTTGCCAGGATCGGGATTAATAAAAAAGATCCGAAGCAAATGAATAAAATTATTTACAAACTGGTACTCGGGAGTTTTGGGTCGGTTACTGTCGCGCCTTTGGGGCAACAGTCATAACCTTTTTACTGCAGTTCTGTCTCTCTCGGTTTTTCTATGGCAGAGGATATTAAAACTAGATATTGTGTTTTTTTTTCCTGGTCTGAGTGCTATTTTTTTGCAATTTAGAGTCGAGCATGTTGAGGATTCGGCTTAATTAATATTTTTAATAACGCATGGTTTTGTTGTGTCCTCGACGTTAACGAAGATTTCTATATATACATTTTAGAATACCAGTCTAGCTATTGTATTTTGATATATTGTTTTAATTTCTTACTTCCGGTATAATAAATCGTAATAGTTAAGCATAGCAACAGTTACAATTGTGTAACCCATTAATGGTGATTTCCATCAGCTTAGGACTTGAAACTGATTCAGTTATATGCTGGGCGACACAAGAAAAAAAATGAGTAAAAAAACAAAGTTTAAAACACGCAATTTATGGTTAAGCTCTTTTCCATCCTAATTTGCAGTCACCTGTCCAGTCTTAGGTATTATGCACTATGAAATTTAGTAACAATAGTTGTGATTTGAAATTCCATGTATGCTTTCTTCGCTACTGTTCAAACAATACGTGAAATTTATAAAAAATGCGTGTGGTAAAAAAATATTCTGAGAACTCAGAGGCGTAGACTAGCTTTCGACAGTTTTGAAGCGGCAGATCATTAAAGAGAGTTCTAACTTATTAAACAAAAAAGTGACGCAGGTTACGTAGTACCATAGAAAACATCTTCTAAAACTAAATAATTTGTTGCAACTTTTAACTATTACTTAACTGTAAAGCAGGTATCATAATATAAGCAGGAAAATCACGATAAAAATAGACGAAAAAATGTAAATGAAAAATGTTTAATTCAGATTTGACGTCTCCAGTTGCCAGCATATTATTTAACGTTTACCAATGGAATGTTTTTACTTTATCATACGCAGTATAATAAAGTATTGTAGTCGTACCGAAAAAAAAATAGATTTTAGTGGAAGTAGGTCTTTTTGGGTCCCCTGAACATTTTTTACCAAGGTACAAAAAATATCTGTGTGTGTGTGTATGTGTATTCGATTTTTATGGCGACGATTCCGGAGAAACTACTAAAGATATCGGGACGAAAGTTGATATTACAAGTTTCATGACCAAACTTAGAGCTGAAAAGCTTTTGGTTCAAAAGAGTCCAAAGAAACTGGTTATTTACTCTTAGCATTTTTCAACGATTTTGCAAATGAGCCGCCATTTCTGTAATTACGGCAAAATCGATGAACAATAAATTAAAGTAGAGGAAATTTTGTATAATTAATGTCTATAACATTTTTTGGTAAAATTAATAGTTTAGCTGCAGGAGCATTTTCTATTTGATCGAAATCGTGTCTGCATTAATACTAGGCAGCCAGGATATTTTGAAAGTTTTGACAGCACTCAGAACGTCAGCGGTTGCGAAACGTCAATTCAGCACGCAAATGCATGGTGAATGCCATGAGGAGGAGAAACACGCCAGCACGTACGCTATGTGAAACAATATTGAAACAGCCTGGTGTTTCCATGGTGTTTACAAAGTCAATGTGTATTTCGAGTGCGGATAGCAATGTTGTTATGCATTTTTCAAGGATTTTGCAAATGAGCCTTTCTGTACTTTCGTCAAAATAGTTAAATAATAAATTAAAGTAGAGGAAATTTTGTATAATTTATGTCTATGACATTTTTTGGTAAAATTAATTGTTTAGCTGTATGAGCAAATTGTATTTGATCGAGATCGTGTTTGCATTAATATAGGATTTGTCAGATATGTTTATTCTAATGACAGTAGGTAGTGTCAAAAACTATTAATTTTATATATTGTATGATAAAGTCATGTGCCTTGCTACATCGGATTTTTCTTTTATAGCGTGAAAAAAAATACTGCGACCAAATAAAAGTTTGCTTATTTAAGCAATGCGTCCTTTTTTCAGAAGGTATCAAATAATTATTATGTGCCATTTTTTTTTTCAAAATTCATTAAATAAGCTCAAATGAAAGCTTGTACTTTGAGAGTACATTCTGGTGTAAAGTTTTTAATATTAATTAATTTTTTATTATGTATTTTGATTGCACAATATCTAGAGAAACACACAAAAAATTTCAGTAAGAAATTTGAATAATTACAGATTCCATAGCCTAACGTCAAGCGGTTTTTAAAGCGCCCAATAACTAGACTTTTACGAACCTTTTTCTTAACCTCTTCCTGAAATTACGTCTTGCAAATTTTCTGTTTAATTTCGTTTTTATAATGCATCCACATTACGCCTCTTTAAAGTGATTTTTACATTTTTTTGCTGAGCTCAATAATTTTCGAGATGTCAGTAAGAATCTGAGCGGGCAAGATCTAAAGTTCTACAAAGTCGTTACATGTCTAAAATGTCTTGCGGCATTGCATTTTTAGATTGCCAGTCTATGGCGTACACCAGTAGAAACTGGTTTCTTTAAAAATCAATTGTTTTATACTTTTGTTTAAGAAAATGATGTAATTTTTCATATAACTTTATATCTATATTTGTAGTCTGTGCCAAAACTACCAATACAATTCCGCAGTATCAATCGGTTAGTTTCTCTGAAATCTTGAAACAACTTTTCGAGAAAAACGAGTTACAATTTTTACGTGTATACTCTAAAAGTTGTGCAATCAAAATATGTAATAAAAAGGATTTATTTTTGATAATTTTATACGAGAACGTTCTGTAAACATCAAAGCTATGAATGGTAACCACATTGACAAGTATTTCAAGTGGTAATAAACACAATAAAATCACCCGATAACATTTGCATTTGTGCAAGGTGGTTTAAGTAATGCTTGCATTAAGACGAAAAAGAAGAAGAAACTTCATATGCTTAAAAATAAAGCCTGCTCTTCAAAATATCGGATGACACAAATTTATTTGTACAATTTAATGTACCAAATGTAGCAATCTTAAATTTGTATATGCGTGATCGGTCGCATTCTGATTACTTTATGAATATTTTATTTAATGTTAGTCGTGTACTACTAAATAATTCACTACATTCACATACGTTATAAATGCATTTTCCGAACTAAAATAATAATCAAGAGCGCGCTGAAATAAAATTATACGTCGTCACGTCAAGTATCATTAGCCGACTATGATCTATCGACCAGAGCGCGGACTAGCGGAAGGATTATGAAGTTTGAGTCGGGTTAACGGTAGAGTTTTAAAGAGTTAACGATGTAAACAATCCCCCTTTTTGCTCTCGAACTGCCCCCGAACTCGAGGAGTCGGCCAACAAAAAGATTACGGAACGTATGTTTAATTTTCTAAGTTCATACATCACGAACTTTCGAAAGTTGGCCAGGTTTTATATGCAGGCGGGACTGGGGAAAAAGTTTTACGTTGCGCCGGAAAGTTAGCGGTACTTACGAGAAACTAGACGCGTTGTTCTTAGTGGAGGCCGCTACGGACTTTAAAGAAATATTATTAGATGAAGTGCAGATGGTTTATACTCGCGTTAGGTATATAATAATCAGAGCCATGCAGAGATCGGGCAATTCAACGATCACAGCGAGCCTATTAGCTGTTTTCTTTCTTTTCTATGCTGGTTATTGTACGTTTAGCCGTTAATAGTATGAAATATTTATATTGCATATTAAATTATATAGAATAAAAGCTTTGTGCAAAAACCTTGCAACCTTTACATATATTTTTATATATTAATTATAGAATGCAAAGAATTATTAAAAGAACCTTGCCTTAAAGAGCAACTGGAATTTATTCATAGCAATTTTTCATTTTTAATTGCGGCCATTAAATATTTCGGCAAGGGCATAACATCAAAGTGAGAGAATCGATACCAAAATTGACCAAAATAGTAAATAAATTGAAATCGGTTTCGGAAGAAATGTGTGAACATTTAAATAATAAAGTTGACGTTATATTAGGTAGAAATCCCGATCTTAGAATTTTGTATGAAAATAATTTTACAAATTGCGAAAAATATCAATTACATGCGCATTGCTTTACTTATGCCCCATTAACACATATATATGTTCGATTCGCCAATTAAACGACGTCTTTACGTCGTGTGATTGGCTATAACAAATCATGCATTAATAGAAATCGTGCATTAATAGAGTTATTTAATACTCGATTTCCTATTCACTAAACTGACTCATAAATTAACGATCGACGGAAAAGATATTTTAACTTCTAAAAGAACATCATTGACTATCGAAAATTTGGAGAAGTTAGTAATAGCAAATGTTAACAGTAATATCTTGTTAAATAAATAATTATTATGAATACAAATTATTGCTAAAATCATTTGATATTGTAGGGACAAGTTATTTACGCACTATCCGTGCGTCGAGTATAGTATAAAACAAAGCGTACTTCACTAGGTTTGTTCGAGCAGCAGTACAATAAGTGCATAAAGCACTTATTCTTTCTCCTGCGCATGCTAAATGGCGGTTTTGCCCTGCAAAAGCCTGCATTGCGTATGCGTACAAGAATCCCCAATTGTTTTGACTGGTTTTGACGACTGCTCGAACGAACCTATTGTCGTCGCTGTACTTGGTCGCCTGAGTCATGCCTGAGCGTTCGAGCGTTGAATCGCCGACACTTTTACTGTCATTCTTTCTCGTGGCGGTATATCGAATAATTTCATGCAGTACAAATTATTTGCGCAATATATAAAATGAAACGTGCATTTATTGTAAGCATTTGATAAAATATTTGACCAATACAAAAACATTTGACCACTACAAAAAATATTTGAGCAATGCAAAAAATGCGTCGAGCATTTAAAAAATTAAATATGCAATATATTTATAATATGTGCATCAGAATAAATAATTGTACGTTTATATATTTGAATGTTCCCTTCATAATATATTTGTGCACTTAAATAAATAAAAGTGCAATACAATCGTTACCTCTATAAAAATATAATGTGCATCTCAAAAAATAATTGTTAATTAAAAAATATATATGATCAATAGTTTAAATAAATCAGCATTTGAAAATTTGGTAAGAGCATTCAATAATCTAAATTGTGCCATGAGTAAATTATAATGCGCCCTGGAGAGATTATAGTGTGCATTAAGTTCTGCAACCCGTAGCGCATTTACGTGTATCGTACAGCTTAGTCCTGTCGTTGCTCTGTGGTTTTGGTGTCAGCTAAATAAAACTTTATAACTGAGTCATAAAAATTGGTTTGACAGGGAAGTGAACTGTTTTATTTTCTTTGAATAAATCAGTTCATAGAGTAAATATAATTCTAGTTACAATCACAACCTCAAATATACCGAATCGCGGGCGTTTGAGGAAATGCGCGTATTACTCAATGTGAGTAATAGTTTAAACCCTTATGGCTTATAATATGTATAAGAATATGTGTGTTGTATCATATGTGGATACCTATCCTACGTCTTGTTCTACTGCTTATCGTTATACTTGTTTATTTAAATTTTTTCAGCAATTTTGCAAATGAGCCGCCATTTCAGTAATTTTGTCTCTTGACAAAATTACTGAAATGGTTAGATACTAAATTAAACTATAGGAAATTTTGTATAATTTATTTATGTAAAATGTTTTGCTAATATTCATAGTTTAACTGTATGAGCAAATTCTATTTGGTCAAGATCTTGTTAAAACTAGTTAGCCAGGATTTGACAGATATTTTGATTCTTTTGACGGTATTGTCAGAACATCAGCGTTTGCGTTGCACGCGAATTTGGTACGCAGATGCGTCGAGATTGCCATGACGAGCCACTGCTGTATAGTATGATAAAGTAGGTAATGTGATGGCCACATCAGATTTTGTTTTAATTCAAATTATATTTTTTGGGTTATGTTCATAAGACCACGGTTTATCCATGTTTCATTTTATGAATCCGATAATAGAGATAGAACCTACAAATAAAAATATTATATTTAATATCGCTATGTAGACGTCAAATTTAGTAATACAAAAAGTTTCGATATTTTTTCTCCTGATTGTGTAATTAATGATTTAAGTTAATTTTTACCAATTTTAGGGAAACATACAGACGAAAATATTTCTTATTATAATATTTTTTATGCAACATATTGATATTTATTTAATTTTCAGTATGTATTATTTTAATGCACAAGTCAGCCATTCTAGGGCATAATATGAATTAAATATTGCTCATTATTAAATTTTTTATGTAACATATTCATATTTATTTAATGCTCAGTATATATTATTTTAATGCACAAGTCAGCCATTCTAGGGCACAAAATGAATTAAATATTGTTCATTATAATAGTATATTATAATACAAGTTTTATAAGACAAAAATTGGCGCACGAGTAGTTTTGGGCACGACGAGCGTAGCGAGGAGTGCCCAAATGGAACGAGTGCGCCAATACGTCTTATAAAACGAGTGTTATATACTATTTTTTCTACTTTGCGACATTAATTTTACATAAATGTCAAAAATTGCGGTTGTCATCTTACAATCTAGTGTAATTTTTTTCTTCAACAGTTGGTACTTGTAGTAAAATTCACAAATACGATTGAGGCGAGCCAATAGCAATTCAGATGTCAGCCTTACTTGACACTGAACGTCAATTTCATCAATCTTGGAAAACTAAAAGTCACTAAAACTTTGTGATCTAGTGTTTTCATAACGACACCGAAAGCGGTTTCGTTATGAGCTTATAACGAACGCAAAGTAGAAAAAATATTTTATGTAACATATTCATATTTTTTTAATGCACATTATTTCGTTATTTAATGCACAAAGTATCTATTTTAGTGCACATATCTATTTAAATAATGCACGCTTAAATCGCACCCTTTTACCCAATTTCATGGGTCAATGTTACTACGGTTTCGAGGTAAGCGCACTTCTTTGGAGTACGGTGTTATATACGACGGTGCTATTGCTGGACAAACGCCGCTCCATGCCTCAGGTGTCACCAGTTGCCCAAGTTCTGCTCGGCTTTGATAATAATCTACCATGATTTTTTTTGAAGCATAATATTTCAGCCTCGTCTCATAAATAATATAAATTAAGAAATAAAATCCTCTTAGACTTGGCAATATTTTTATTTCATATGCTCTGGTACCGGTTTCGACGTTACGTCATCTTCAGCCAGAAATATGTACAAGAAGACACGACAAATAGTAAATGGAATTAAATAAATAATAAAAACTCTTTAACATGGGGGGGGGGGGAGGGAGCGCACACAAGAATGCAATAACATTTCTGGGGTTGGGGAACATCTAAGAAAAACCACAAATTGAAAAAGTGAAAAGTGATATAAAAAAAAACAGCAATAACTTGAGCAATACATCACGCGAAGCTGGCGGCAAGTGTCAGGGTAAGATGGTAAAGAAAAAACAAATGAAAATTATCAATTAAGAACCTCACAAGAACGGGGTGAAGCCCACAAATGAAAATATGTGAGAATGAAAGTTTGAATAAGAATTGGAAAATTAAACGTAAGAAAATAAAGGTTTATATAAAAAATCTGTCTGGGTGTTGATGAGGATATGAGGAGACTTCTTGTGTCGCTCTATTTCAAGCTGCTCCAAAAGGTCCAATCTATACCCCTTCTGACATTTATGAACCAATTTAACATTATCAAAATCAAACTTATGACCGGTTTCAATCATATGTTTATAAATATTAGAGGTCTGTTGGTACTTGTGCTCGCTAAGAGGTGCCGCCAGGTTCCTGCCCGTTTGGCCAATATAAATAGCGCTACAATTATGACATTTCAATGAATAAACACCACTCTCCTGCAATATAGACTTAGGCACTTGGCGTTTGTTCGATAGAATATGGAGGATTTGAGTGTTAGTTTTGAAAGCGGGAACAATGTTATAAGGTCTGACGATTTTTGGGAGTTTAAAACTAGATGGATTGTATGTGAAGGGTTTATAAACGATAGGGTTGGGTTGTGCAATTTCTCTGGTGTATTTCTTAATTTATACACATCTCTTTGCAACATGGACCCGAATCATATCATAAATAATCTATTTGTACGTGACATATTTGAGCTGTTGTCCACCAAACTTGCAGTGTTGATGGCACTAGCTACATGACGCAATTAATTGCATAATAAAAGCAATGCACATGCATTGTCTGAAAAAATGGCAAGCGGATAATACCATCCGGACCAAACAGACGGCCCACACTGAAACTGCCATATTTCCATCAAAATCGCAATATATGTGCAGCAACTACTGGTGTAAGTACTGTAATAAAACTAAATATTACAAAAATTCGCAAATGATAATAATAAAAGTGGATTGAGATGTCCACCTTTCCGTCTCACAGTACAAACCATGCCTTGTGACCAGATAATGGTTTCGTTACAAACGTTATTGGTTATTGCTTATAAAATAAAACAATATAAGTAACAGTGTATTTTTCTGAATCGACATACGAGGTTTTAAAGATTACCAGCGATATGTTTGATGCAATGCTTCGATTTTCAATGCATTAAATAAAGTAAAATAAGAATATGGTATTTTTCTATCTTGACAATATAAGTAATTCGCGTTTTAAAGAAATATTTTAATCAACTAAATTATTTATTAGTGTATTTTATACAAACTAATCATTAATTAAGTACATAAGCTTTTCCCTGAGGAACATTAAATAGAGTGTTTAACAAATGTATGATATTCTACTTTAACTTGCTATTTGTTAATTTTCACAATTGCCATTGTATTCAACACATGCACTCATAACTTTCGATGTAGGTACATGACTGTTGTCAAGAGCACACTTCACGCATTGATTGTCACTGATTGGATATTGTTGTTGAGTGTGACGCTGTTTCACTTTGATATTCACCATAAAAGTAGAATTTAAACTATATCAAAGGACATTGTGTAATTGAAACGTTTGGAGTGGGATTGATGTCGTTCGCTAATGAAATGGAATTAATCATACTTTTGAATTTAATTGTTCACTATTTAATGAAGGCTTAAGCGTATAAAGTGTATAAAGCGTATCGGGTTGGATTTACTGGTTTATTTTTGTTGCCAGCGATTATATTGAAATGGTACAGTAATTGGGATAAATTCATTTCGGATGTGATTCGTATATGAAATTGTATGTATTACCGTATACAAAAGATTTCAAAATCTCATAAGCTCCAGGGCAATATACCACGCAACATATAAGATTGAAGTTTGGATAACATGATGATCAATGCTGTAGCAAGAAGTGAGTGTCCGAGCAGAAGCCATGGGCCATAGAGTTGCTTGTTAAGATGTATAAAATTAATACGTTTGATCAATGTTTTTCGAAATTTATTATATGCTCGATCAACCGTCAATAGATATTATATACAACCTATCGCTTCCATGATGTCCACAATTTAGCAAAACATTTTAAGAACGAATTAGAAAATTACACCACAAGAGAAATTTCAAATAAAATACACAAACGAATAAAAAGTAAATAAATGTAGCAAAAACTTAAAGATAAGAAAAATTAATAAATTAAGCAAATGAAGAAATAAGAAAATATGAATAAGAACTTATTGTTTTTTTCGATTCCTTCAGAAGTATTAATACGGTTTTGCTAATATTTCAAACGGCTCTGCTGTAATTTTTAAGGAGTAGAAAATAGAAATAAGTCCATATGTCTTTTACTCAGCAAGATATTTACTATCTAAAAACCAGTTTTGCGGGCAAGAAACGGTGGGACACTGTATATTAGCATAACTATTATTAACTGAGTATTCTGTCTTGTGTATTACACTTTTTTGACGCAGAAGTAAACACGTTTATAATTTTGCATTGTATTATGCACTCATATTTTAACTGCAACTAAACTAAACTAAAATTAGTTAACACTTACTAAATAAATTAGATGAAACGATTAGTAATTGCAATGTTCATATATTTTTAACATAGAAGGCTACCCAGCCATCTATTTTATTGCATTGTATACAATTATAACGTTAATTTGTTTGAAAATTGTTTGCATCTCATGTTCCCCAAAACAGCAAACTTATTATTATACAAATAGTTATTGCAGAATCTATATAACTAAATTTGGATACGTGATTAGATAAGTACTGTTTTTGTCAGATATTATGACTGATATTATTGTTCTTACATTGAAGCAGCGAGTTTTTAACGTTTATTACATTATTACTATTAATGTTATTGTTATTGTCATCAGATACATTATACTCAAACTATATTTAAAATTAACAACAGTGAAACATGATATCAATATTTAAAGCAATGTGGTCAAGTTAGGTAATAATAGCTACAATTCGAAAAAAATTCTTAGAAGCTGGATTTTACCGTATAGCTTTGTTTAGTCGTTTTAAGCAACTTCTCAAAAGTTTCCACTGACTACTGCTGTAAAGAAATGGCATCGGGTGTTAACAGGCACCCAATTGTACTTCGCATAATTTGTTATGGAAAGCGATTGCTGTCCCCCTTTCGTATTTTGTTGTGTAGCTGTGTAGGTTTGTGGGAAGATTTTAAAATTTGTCCTATTTGAAAACGTTCGATAAAAAGCAGTAACAATATTTTTAATTTTAAGTTACTCATCATCGGTACTTATATACTTCAAAATATTACAATAAGTGTAGTGATAAAGTGCTCCATTTCATTGGCAATTGAAATGTGCAAATAAAATTCCAAAAGGGTTGCCCAGTGTTAATCTTGAAGTAAATTTGTTCTTACAGTTACAGTTTCGGGGTATTCCCGTCATCAGGCTGAGCTACGAAAGATAATAGAACTAAGTACAGGCTCATCTAATTATCGACATATGATCTATAATAAATAGAAGCTAAACTTACTGTCGAAGTGCGGTAGAACAAGATATTGGGAACATACATAGGCTGAACATTTGTAGGTTATGTTGTCTTATTTCCTACTTATTTGTCGAGGTCATAACATCTAAAAATAGAACTAACGTAAAAGGTAGAAAATATCTACCCCTCTATTAAAGTGATTCTCTATAACAACAAGCAAATACAGAATTTTAAATTAATATTTAAGAGAAGTGTACCTAATACTATTTCGCGTGCGATATGAAGTTTTTATACACATATATTTGAAGGAAGTATTCATCCATTATTCTGCATTGGTGGCTGGCGACTTCCTGTGGCGGGAGTTTTGAAAAGTCCGGTGAAGAGTCGGTGGACATAGAAACACAACTCTCAACACATAGCGACTATAATATATTCAAGAAAGACATCATTTCCACCCTAAGTAGGACAAATTCAACGTACGACCTCGCAAAGAGGAGAAGACAAACAACACATAATTTTAATTTTCTGGTAAATACACAAAAAAGCTTATTGACCAGACAAAAATACAAGAAAATGACATACAACAGTGACACATGGAGACAAAAATGCAGGTTTGGTGATCATAAATTTTAATATATACTTGGAAAAGACTTAGGAAAAGACTCAAAAAAATGCATTCCAAATATTTATCTAAATGAAGTAAATATAGAACGAAGAATGTCTAGAATTTTTGGTGTAAAGTAATTAGATATGTTTAGATCGGCATCACATTAACGTAAAATTATATCTGTGGCTCCAACCTAATCGAAAATCTTATCGATAATACAAATATTTTTGAATATACATAGAATTCGTCGATTTTAGACTTTCGCTACATCCAAACTATTAAGTTTTATCTAGTAGCCCCCCCCCCATTAACTCACCTACTTACCAGTTAGCGAAATGGTTATCGAATGAGTTCAACAATTTACCTGTTCCTCAACCAAGCTTCTCTGTTAATAACTCATTGGAGTTTATCAATAAGGTTAACAATGTAAAATTAGATGATTTCATTTGATGTTGCTTCACTGTTTCCTAGTGTGCCTATTCCGGAAACTTTGGAGTTTCTTAGGGAATTATTGAGCAATAACAACTTTGACCCGTCAGAAATAGATGAATATGTTAGATTGACTGCCCTTTGTATGTCTCAAAATTGTTTTCAAATAAACGGAAAGTTTTTTGAACAACTTGAGGGAACTGCAATGGGTAACTGTCTCTCACCTTTTATTGCCAACTTGTTTATGAGCAGATTTGAAACCAATGTAAAGTCTATAGCACCATATTTCCCTAAGACTTGGGTTAGGTATGTCGACGATGTTTTTGCCATTTTTGACACCAAGAAGTGCAGTATTCAAGATTTTCTTCTCGTTTTGAATTCTAAATTCAACACCATTAACTTTACTGTAGAACAAGAAGTTAACGGCCAACTTCCATTTTTAGATACTCTGGTAGTCAGGAGTAGCAAAAATATAATAGAAATTGACGTGTATCGGAAAGATACTAGCACAATCAGGTTTATCCCTAATGATTCGCAGCATCCTTTTCAACAAAAATTGTCTTTTATTAGTTGTTTAGTAAATAGGTTATTGAAATTTCCATTGTCCGCAGATAGATATCAGCAAGAATTATTGTTTATTAAGAATGTTGTCATACATAATGGGAAAATAGTTGATAGAATGATTAAGAAGCAGAATCAAAAAATGTATGTAAATCAAATATCTACTTTAAATACTTTGTCTGTAGAAAACAAGAAATATGTTAAAATACCGTTCGATTGTGCATATACAAGGGGTTTGAGAAGTATTTTTACATCACAAAATCTCTCTATAGCATATTCGACTCATAATAGCATAAAAAACCTTCTTGGAAACCCAAAGGATAAGGTAGATGTACTTGATAAATCTGGTATATATTGTATCAAATGTCATGACTGTGAAAAAGAATACGTAGGCCAGACTAGAAGAACAATTTTAACTAGGTTCAAAGAACATGTAGCTCATTTTAAATATAATCGTTTTGAAAAATCTAGTGTGGCTCAACATATTTTAGACACAGGTCATAAAGTAGTTGTAGATGACTTAAAACTTGTAAAAGCTGTGTCAAATAATAGGGAACTAAACAGCTTGGAAAGTATCTTTATTCACTTGAATAGAGATAAATTAATAAATTCAGACAGGGGTCCTATACCTAGTTCGCCATTGTTTGACCTGCTTTAATTAAAACTTGTTTTTTACGCTTCAATGATCAAAATGAGGTGTGACCAACAAATGGGTATATATAGGGTAATTTTTAACATGGACGTCACTTCCACTAGTGATTTGCTTGGACAATATCCAGTAAAGATACTATGAAGTGCTAATCTCTCTTTTCCCTTTTTAGGTTCTACTGAAGATGGCAACATAGTTGCTGAAATACGTATTTAGGTTTCTAAAATACTTGTTGTGGTTAGGGGTTTATAATTTTATTACTTGAAATTTAAGGCAAAAATTTGTGTATTCAGATGTTAGTTTATATGTTCAAAACTAAAACTTAAAGTTTACATAATGTGTTAAAAAACTAGAACTGAATAAACAGCCTAGCTATATTTCGCCAAAGGATTAATAAATTGCAACTTATTTTGGTTTATTTATACATTTGATTTCAAATAAAAAATAAAGAATACATTCATTAAAATTCAGGCTTGAAAAAGGTACGGCAGGTTCCAAAGAAAAAATTATTCTTTCCTGATCACATACACCTACTCAACCCGAAATCGTTCAGCTTAAAAAAGCATCGCTAATGGCATCACACCACAGACATCAATCCATAAATTTACATCTTAATTTGCGACGCTACGCTTTCTCACGAACATCCCACACGTATCGCGCCCACCACTAGAATAAGAACGGCGGGGAAGGAGGCGCGATTTGTTTTGATTAACCCCAAAGTGTAAGGTGTAAACGCAAAGTCACGAGGTGTCGACTTCGAATCCTCATTAATATTCGAGAACATAACCTATGCGGCGTCGGGCCGCTCCTTGTTCCCTATTTGATTGATGAGCGCCGCAAGAAGGATCTTACAGGACCGTCCAGGACGACGAAGCGCCTAAAACCGCCCCCGAAGGCAAATTGGCCCAAGGACTCGCTTTCTCGCTCGCGCTCTGCGCTCTCTCTTGTTACATTATACGCTTCTGGTGGGCAGATTGGTAGGATTTACCTGCCGCTGTCGATTTTTGTCGTAAAATCAAAGAGGGCGCTTCGCGAAGGATGTCTAGAGAAAATCAACGGTGGGTGAATAGACACTACCGAAACGCCTGGAATGTATTTTGAAAGGCAGATTTGATTATTTGGGCTCGTCTGAGGTACGGTAAGGAGCTATGTGTAAAGGTCGGCCTAAATCAGAACCGAGGCAAATTGGCGGGCTTTGTACCTCTGTGAGTCCTTCAGAATGACGGTTAAAGGTGAATTTCGGAAAACATATTTGAGGTATCTTTTGTTTGGGGGAATGTTTCTACAGGATTTGGGATTCCTTGAAAAGGCTGTTACCTGTAAGATAGGCGAAACGTAACATTTCATGACACTTTGTATACTAGTTTTGACGAATACAATATCCTAAAAAAAAGAGGTTTTGGAGAATTCTAAAACAACTTCCAAACAAATTACACCTGAAAAGTTAGAACGAAAAGTGTTTATTGGAATAAACAAAATTTTTCTTTTTTTCTATTAATTATGTGGGCCAAACAATAAAAATTAAACCCAAATTTCGAAATAATACACAAAAAAACAAATATTGACAATTTTTCATTATAATCGTCAATTATTTCCTCATGTATTCTTTATTAAATCTGTATTCCAGGTAACACCGATAACACTGTGCAACAGCAAAAAATATTCCTGCATGTTGAAGGGTGTGGCTTATTTGTAGGAAACCAACATTGTCGATAGACTTCTGCGAGTTGAATAAACATCAGGTCTAATAAGTTTTTACAAGGTTTTTTGGTATAAAATTATGTTAATGTGTAAAAAACGTGTTTTTGTTATAACTGGTGAACCTAAACTCCTCAAAACTTCAAAATAGCCTCAGAGTAACCTTTAAAATTTGTATTTATCTGATATCCTGAAAATTTATCCACCAACGATGAAATTTTTCCTAAGTAGTAAAATATTTAAGTTAGAATAATTAGTTTTTACAATTCATTAATAATTTACAGAATGAAAGATCTGAATAAATTGAGTTAATTATGAAGCTAATAAATCCACATGAATCCTTTAATGTTTTTTTCTTTTAGAATTATTCTGAGAAGAAGCCTCATGTGATCTTATTGTTTTTTTTTTCAATTCCTTAAGATAGAGCAGTTTAACTTACTTGTTACCATTACGACTGTAACTTTTTAAGGAATTTGAAAAATAAAGTCCATCTGAATATTTTTCGTAATGACTGCCATCTCCTTTATGCCACTGGCAATTGCAATGATCTGGCAACAACAAACAAAGCATGCAACCGATAGTTTCTTTTGCAGCAGGAAAACTGTGGAGTTTCATGCAAATATAAAAACAAATTTAGTTACTTAAATTTACCTGCAACTACTAGATTTATCTCGGTCAGGTATATGGTCAGTTTCCAAATCGAGTGTAACACTATCGGAAGAATATAGAAATATGGATGATGATGAGGCAAAACTGTTAAACTCTGAGGAGAGATATTTCCAATTTCATCCAGAAATACCACACATCGCCATTGAGGTAGATTCCAGTATTTCAGATAGCGTTTATTCATTCTGACGCAGACAGGACGGAAACAAAATTGTTGGTTTGTTAAAGGTTTGTCAGAAGGTTTCATTGTATTTTTACTTTCAACTCTTTTGATACCTTGGAAGAAAAACAAAGTATTGTCAAATCTACAGTCTACAAATCTACAAGATATCTTTTGACACCCTTGATGGATATCGTCTAAGTTTAAATCGTGAGCAGAGTAGGGAGTTGCCATATAAAATATGTTGATGAAGTCATAGACAAGCAACATTAAAGATCAAAAATTCAATTTGATATAAGAATGAGTAATTCTATAACATAAAACGGATAGGTCCGAGGTTTTTTTTATATATCAAACGGTTTCGATTTTAAAAAGTTTAGTTTTGTAGTTTATTGGAAAAAGAGCATTAATTTTATATTTTCTAAACCAGACGTGATAGAAACAAACGGGTTGATTTGGGCTTATCAGTGGATACAGACCAATTGAAATATACCATCATAAGTAAGGAAAAATCAAAAAGTTGATATTTATTGCACATTGTAATCGTTCTGAATAAGGACAGCTATGATAATTTTCAGGAATATTTACTTTATCATACGCAGTATAATAAAGTATTGTAATCGGGACGAGAAAAAAATTGAGATTTTAGCGAAATTAGGTCTTTTTGGGTACCCAGATAATTTTTGACCTACGTACAAAAATTGTCTGTCTGTGTGTATGTTTAAAAGTTTTTTCTTCGGCCACAGAGTAACGAAGCGCCATCTAGCTATATTTTGGAATATTCGCCTATTTCTGAGAATACACAATACAAAGCAAACTAGATAGTCTTTTAGAACTTTTATTGATAGTAATTATTAGGGCAAAGAAGAAGAAAAATGCATATTTTTTTCATAAATTCAAGTAAAAAGAAAGAGATAATTATTACTTATACAAAAATACACATTGTGACTACAATGGCCTATCATTAGTATATCGGAATTAAAAATACATGTACACCACTCGGTCAATAACGACACTACCGAAACAGCTGACTGCTACGTTCGTCAATTGATCGCACTTCAGCTGTAGAGAACTGAACGATCGGAAACGTGTTCTAAAAGCCCTTGTCTACTTATCATTTAGCTACTATTAGCTATTATAAGAAATGTCTGTTTAATTACAATGTTTGTCTCTAGTTTTTGCAATAGTGCCCATTTGTAAAGCGTGAAACAGTCACAAAATATAACATTCTGCCAAGTTTGCAGTACCTAATGTTTGTTCTGAAGCACAGAATACCAATTACTATCTGCCATTTATCGTAAATATATATACACAATAAAATAAATAATGAGTTTCCAACTGTCTTTGAACTCTTTGCTGCAACCAAATGGTGGGTTTCTGAACATGATGTCCTTCTAGAACGTTGGTCCTTCTAGAACGTTGGTCCACTGCTATATTACCCTAATATTTTGGGATACTTAAATCAAAAAGTATTGCAGCAAATCATTTTATTTCATCACGGTTGAAAAAAAGTTTCAGTACGCTACTGGTTTAGCTAGTACAAAAGAGAGAGTACAACGGGAGTGCAGTAACCAGAGCGCGCTCCATGTATTCGGAGTGTTGTTTCTAAAACCTTTCCTATAAAACCCATTGTGGATTTGAACACAGGGATGAGGCGATGAAATCTTTCGTATTTAATCAATAGAGGGACGAAATAACGCATTTCCTATTGAGATCGACCGGGATAAGAAATCCCGAGAGATTAGTCAGCTAACCCAGTTATATCTCGCTTTTGTGAAACTAGGCCTTAACACAAACAAATAGCAGTAATATCAGTTACGTTACGCTGTTGCATTGATCAAATACACATATAGTTAGCATCTATTGTATCGTGAGAACACAGCATACATTTTGCACCATGTAAACCAGTCCACCTACACACCAGAGTTTCAAATTGCCCCTTGCCATATCATTGTCTAACAAGTTCGATATTACTATGGGAATAGAGCAACTAACCTCGTCTCCCAGTCAGTTCCAAATTCAACAGCTATCTGGAGGTAAATATTGACTCTTCCACTACAGGAAACAAACTGACAAAAGTAAACACTGCCAGCGTATAGACTAGGTTGGGGAAAATAACTGATACTGAGGTGTGGGGAAGGGTAAGAGAATAGAACGACGGATGCAGTGAAAGAGCAAAGTCTAGAGAAACTTTTGAGCACATATAATGACTTCAACAAAACGAATATATATGTAAATAGCATCGAAATGCGTTTGTTTCACGATATAAGGAGCGAGCGACGTTTGGAGTCCTTGTTAGGAGCTGGAAGGGTGCGAGTCGCGTTTTCTGGGGTGGAATGGGTGGCTAATCGAAAACACGAGTGGGGACGCGAAACAGCCAACTTTTCAGTATGATTTAAGTTGTCTCAAGTTTAATTTGCAAGTTGGGCCACGATGACGATGTACTGTGTAAATTATTATAAACGTGCGAGGGGTAAGTTGGCGAAATGCATATTCGACTAATTGGTGGAAATGGTGCCAAGTAAGTATAAATTCGTGGCAATTAGTAGTTTTATGAAACGCAGTTGTTATGCCAGGCCAAATAATATTTCTGGGACTAAATGATCCACTGGTAAACAAAATCGCATTTGTTTTCTGTGGCATGAGGGTTTTTAACTGTTTCTTACTAATTTGACATTGCTGATTCTGAATCTAACCTCACTTTTTATCTAACAGCTCGGGTTTTTGAGATACAAATACCCCACCGACAATTTTACTTCTTCTTTCGACAAATTGATACCAATGGCAAAGTAATTTAACTGGATATTATAAATCTTTCACTATGTTGTCATCAAGAACAACTTGTGTAAACAATCAAATATTTTTGTTTCATTTGTGATCAGCAAATGCAGGATCGGCGCAATATTTTACTTGGGTGTGCAAAGCAAATGTTGGCGCCCTGGAAAAAGTTCAGTTATCGTTCCATCGGTTATAATAACAATAATAATAATAATAAATCACTTTATTGCCCATATACAAAAATAAACATTATATTTATAGCAAAAGTAAAATTTTGAATGGCAAAGGCGAAGTTTATATGGCACAATTACAACACTTTTCTTTTACAAGGTGTCCAAATTTTTTCCCGCAAAATTATTTTGTAGACACGTACTTGTTTTTTTTTTCAGTTCCTTAAGAATATCTGAAACAATGCGTATCCGAAAAATACCACCATCAGTACCCATTACAACAATAGAAAGTAAATACATTTATAAGTAAAAGCAATTAAATTGCAAACTAAAATGCATATGAAATTTTTTACTGATTTTTTTCTAGAAGGTAAATGTTATTCTTTTAAGAAGTTCATATGAGCTCAATTCCTTAAGAACTTGTGAAGTGCCTCTGACGCGACACAAAGGAGTATTACTACTGAAAAAAAATAATAGAGATCTGATATTTTATAATTGGCAATTAGCTGAAAAATCTGCGTGGAATGAGTTTGTTTGGGTATTGAAAAGTTTTACATTGAGCAACTAATGCTGTAATTTGGGTGCAACATGAGCATTCAACTACCGAACATTCACGAGCATTCAACCTCTTTAAATGATTTAGATTATATTCCTGAAAATCTGGGTGACAAGTGAATAGCAACGAAAACGATTCCATCGGGACATTCGTATTATGGAAGATCGATACCAGGGTTTTGGAATGCAAATATAATGGCTGATTACTGCTGGAGCATCCACAGTAGTACTCCTGAACCCGACTTAGTTCTGTTAAATAAAATATTTTGGCTTAAAAACTGGTATATATTTTAGAAAAATGTTTCCCCTTCATATCACAATAACTTGCTGCTTTCGGAAAAGGGAGTTCAAATTTGAAATCAGCGAGGCAAATATATTTAGAATTAAGTATAAAACTTCATACAACAAAACCACTGTTTACCATTATCATATTATTACGTCATTCCACGCTTCCATTCTTCAACTATGTTTGATATTCTTTAATTTATCATTAAAGTGTTAAATAATAGTTAAATATTTAAACTAGCCCTTGGTCCCGGATCAATATAACATCAATTTTCATGTTAATGCATTTGAAGTATTCCAAATGGATGACTCATAATGAACATCATTTTAAAGTTTTCAACTTAATCGAACAGTCTATTTGTTGATTTTTGTATCAAGCGTCCTGTCATGTTTCATTTTTAGCATTAGCTTTTGAATTATACGTAGTTACAAGATAATATGACCTATATTAAGAATGTATTAGTATTCATTGTATTCTACATTATACATCGATGTAGATAGCTACATTACATATTGTTGAGATTACTAATTTTAAATGAACATATTATGATGTGTAAGCCATGTGTAAATTCATAAAACGCATGTCGATATTTTAAATATTTCTACAATAGCTCACAAGAACGCACACTGTTTACAAAACACTAGCTTTTTTATACCCTTAACAAATTACGCATACTGCTGACCATTTCAATTATCCTTACTATATGGATCGTACAGGATCAATGTGAAAAGTCAGGTCTATTCCACAAGTTAGTATTCGAGAAGAATTGACTAATACAGCAACAGCCTTCAGCGACAAGAAATCCGAAGAAGGACGATGACAAAAGTACAGCAAAGAGTTTTAAATATTTCTTTCAATATTTTTCTGTTTTTCTGCTGTTGCAAAGTTGCTATATTCCTATAAATGAAGAATAAAGTGTTTTGTATTTAGTTAGCATTCATTTATAATGACAATATCTCAAAAACTATTAAAGATAGATATACGGAACCCTAATATTGATTGATTGGGAATAAGATTTCCTATCGAATGGCGTATCGGTTTACAGTGTTTCATTAGACGAAAATTAGTTTTTTATATTTGAAAATTCAATTATTTTGTTGTACATTTTGAACACCCTGTATAAAATATCATGACGAACTAAACATCGTCTTATTTGGTAATGTTTCTAGTTTTGGACCACCAATAATGAAACTTGTAGTTTAAATAATAACCGAGATATTCACTTTTAAACGTAACCACGAAAATCACCAAAAAATTAATAAAATAAAAAAACCTCAAAAATTGTGATATTTAGGTATAGGGAAACATTATCAAAAATGATGTATTTTGATACGTAGAAACCATACCTAAATAAAATAAAAATTATATCATTCCATTTAAAACAACAAAGGTGATACCAATTTCCGGTGACCGGACGTGACAGTTAACTTGAGAATAGTTTAGCCGAAGAGCTCAGATCAAGTAAATTCTAGTTTCAAAATTTTCAGTTTCCAGAAATAGGAGAACATGGGAAACTTCTAATGTACCAGTTCCGTGAGACAGCGTGTAGAGTGTAATCACTTTTTATACACGGAGTTCCACAAGGTTCGGTTTTGGGTCCGATTCTTTTTCTTATATTTATAAATGATATTCATAACGCCACTGCCTCGTCTAAAATAATTCTCTTTGCCGACGACACAACGGTAGTAGACGGAGGCGATAATTATGAAAAGCTTGTTGAGACGGTTGATTTGTGTGACGCGGATATTAAGGAATGGTTCACCTCAAATAGGTTACATGTAAATGCGGACAAGTGCATGTCCTTACTGTTAACACTGAGACATGAGCAATTTTTATATTGTGAGGAGGAGGAGCACGTAAAGTTCTTGGGTGTTACACTAGACAGTAAGTTAAAGTGGGAAAGCCATGTACTAGTCTGTCGCGAGGAGGCTGGCAGGGGTGATTTACTTTCTAAGGGTATTGAGGGAATCAGTATCGCTTGAATATCTAAGAGTGGCATACTTTGCATTTTTCATACAGTAATGACGTATGCTCTATTTAACTGGGGCCACTCCGGTCACTGTACCAAAGTATTTGCATTGCAGCGGAGATGCATAAGAGTGTTGCGTGGCGTCGGTTATAGAGATGATTGCCGGGAACATTTCCGCGAACTAGGTGTGCTAACTCTGCCATCCGTCTACATACTGGAGTGTTTAATGTATGCAAAGAACAATTCGGAAAACTTTATCACGTCCAATTCCTTGCACAACTATGGCACTCGCGTAAATCAGCACTATCGGCCACCTTTTCTAAGACTACAGAGATCACGAAATGGAACCAATTACTGGGCTTTGAAATTCTATAATGTTCCGCCCCGATGCAATTAAGTCTGCTCCTCCCAAGCTGTTTAACGGAACTATGAAGAAGTGCCTACTAGAGAAGTGTATCTAAAACCTTGAGGAATTTGTTAATATTGATTTTGATGCTGTGTAAACATGCTTGATTATTTTTTTTTTTACCTGTGTAAACATTTTATTTTGTATTTGGCGCCAATAAATATATTCTATTCTATATTCTATTCTATTCTATACCGTTACTTGATTAACACACAGGGTGAGTCGAAAATACGGAAAAAACATGGTTTCAAATTTCCACTACAGTGCAGATTACATTCAAAAAATATTTACGTCTTTAGTTTTTAACATTTAAGTAACTTCTAATTATGAAAGGCAAAGGAATTGCCTACCAATAAATAAAAAAGTATAAAAGTCGGCCTACTGGTTTAAGAAATATAAGACTTTAAAGTTAGGTCAAACATAAAGCGCGACCATTTTTTGGAACTGACTGTATGTATGATTCACACAAGCAAACCTAAACCTAAACGACCAATACGTCTTTCCATCGATCCAATCCATCTCCATCTAAACATAATAGAACGTAAATTACTTTCTTCCCTTCGCCAAACTCCCTAATAATCTTATTATCGCCACTATACTCCCGGATAATTAGACACAGTAAGCCGGCGCCCGGCGCGCATCCAACGTATCATACGCTGGCTTGCTCGGATCATAATAACGCTAACTTAATTGCATCGTAACAGTTCCCGAACCCCTGTATATATCCCGTACCATCCGACGGATACATAAATCATCGCTAACGAATTATTACCGGCCAGAAGGGCAGATAGGGCGCACTCGACGTATTGTCGAGCCAGCGAAAAACATAACATCCGCGGGACGGCCAGAAAACTTTCCAACGTACGCTGCATAACGGCCGGCTCCGAGCCAGTAATGAGGCGGTCATCGGGCCGTAAAATGAACACGAAGGTTGAACGCGAGGTTGTAGGCGATGCCCAGGGTTGAGATGGCAGAGGACCGTTGTCGGCCACATTTTCGGGCCTTTTATTTGTCTTGTTAATTACGAGCGGGACCGGTGTGATAAACCGGGGTGGAAGATTGCCGAGTCAAAACGATACTAATTATTTAATTGACGAGGTTGAGCGTCCGTGTTGCGTTTGGAGCGTGGAGACAACTCTCGACGTCATGTAAAACCAAAGAGGGTTTTTTCAGGGCAAGATATTTTCTAGTTGCTCTGGTGGATTACTGGATTAGTTGACAAATTTTTATATAAGTGAAAATGATGAAAATTACATAACAATAATAGTTACTTAATGAAGAACTTCTATGCTTTATTTTTATTCGCACAGATAGACCAATTATAGTTAGGGTTAAAAGGAAAATAGCATTTCTGGGGTGTCCAGAAATTATGGCTGGACCTTAAAAAACGACAATTATCGCATCGTCATTTTGGCGGGTTTTATTTTGAATCCAGAATAACCATTTTAGAATTTTGAATATTGAGAGAAAGTGAGAAAAGGTCAGGAAAAATGGCTACCTAATGGTATCAACAAATTAGTATTATTGACTGTATCACAAATGTGTTTGTTCCACAAGTAAAAGGTCATTATAAATGATTGTAGTCGAAGTAAGCCATGTCCATGTTAGTACATTTCTGCCGCTTTACAGAAACAAGTACCAAGTTATTCAACAAGTTATGCAACCAATTTAAGAGTTGCGTATAGAACAGTAGTATCATAGTAGTATTGTAATGTCCTGTATTAGGATGGTTGAGGCAGGTCGATCAAATTACACACTACGCCCAGTATAATACATATATTGACATGTTACGTTGAGTACATCGACTATAATACTGTTCTACATAATAATGCCTACATTATACTTATTGCTACTTTATGCTGACTTAAGACTATTCACTCATACGCACATTCATACACTATTACATATTCCATTACAGTATTCAGTTCAAATGAACCGGAAACCCAAATTTTTACATTGGATCTCAGCGGCTACTTCGTCTACAATCATTTATAATAACCCTGTATAATAATGATCAGATCACATAAATCATATTTTCAGTAGTAGTAACAATTCTCTATTTTTAGCGGTTTTTTTTATTATTTGGGCACCAAAGGAAGGTTCCTTCAGTGAACTGACGTGTGATGTTCTCAGTTGATCCTGTTGTTATATTTAACCATATTTTAAAGCTATTATTATTTCTAGCAAGAAAAGAGGTTTTATTACACCCTACTACTAATACCTAACCCTGCAATATGGATAATACGATTATTATTATACATATCAAACAATGCGTAACCTAAGAATAAACCCTATGAATGCTCATTACAGCCATAAAAAGTATTACATTTAAGTATTACAATTAAAAATAATGAATCAAATAAATAAATTAATAAACGAATGAAAAATCCAATGAAACCTATTACTGATTTTTTAATATGTTCGGAGTAAAAGCGGTCAGTCCCTTAAGTTAGAGCCGTTTAAAATACATGTTTTTTAAACGGCTATACATTTTTAATGACTTGAAGTGAAAATAAAATAATTCACAAGAAATAGAAATACACAAACATTTTCTTACATGACGGGTACCGAAACAACGTATTGCTTGTGTTGTTACAGGTGACGCAAGTGTTGTAAAATAGTGGTAAAATTCGTCAGTTTTTTTTTTAAGGAATGGAATTACATTTCTGTATTTTTTGTAAGTGAAAAATACCAACATTCCAAAAATATAACCATATACAGAGTATTCTAATAATAAAATCAGTATGCAAATTAATTGTCCTGTATCTTGAAATTGATATAACCTTCCACTCCAAATTTTAAAAAATTTAAATTATGCTCATAAGAAAAATAAAGCAATAAATAACTCAAAAACTACGAGGATGAAGTTTACTCTTAGGATTTTTCAACAATTTTGCAAATGAGCCGCCATTTCTGCAATTTTGCCAAATCGTTAAATAATAAATTAAAGTAGACGAAATTCTGAATAATTTATGTCTATGACATTTATTAGTAAATTTAACAGTTTAGCTGCATGGGCGAATTCTATTTGATCGAGATCGGTCGCGTCTGCATTAATATATAAAACTTTCATTTTCATTCTAATGACAGTAGGTAGTGTCAAACACTGATGTTTTGGCAATACCTACGTCATGTGCCTGACCACATCAGATTTTTTTAACTAAATTGTTTGCAAAAATACAAAAATATTCAGAAATATGGGCATTACATTTAAGAAAATAACTTTGACGTCATTTTCACTACACCAACCCCAACTATAACAAAATAATATAAATGTCCTTGTGGCCCCTTTATCTCAGAAGAAGTTTTGTGATTTTTATGGTGGATGCTTATCAATGAGATTAAAAATAAATTTTAATGGTCCACCAATTTTTAAAATGATAAAAAAAATCATTTCAATATCGAAAAAGCATTGAAACACTGATTGATGATTACTTACATTATTGTGTAATATTTCGACCATTCTTTGAACTACTAGATTAAGGTATGATTGAGGCACACCTTAAAAAGAACCTAACAAAATACGTTTGTTGTCGTATTTGTATATCAGTACATCGTTGGAAATTCAATCTTAAGATCTAACTCCTTCTAACATTCTTGCTTATTATTAAACATCGGTAGTTTTTGAGATTTTCATAAGTTTTAGTTAAGTTCTCTCATAATTACCCTGATAAGTGCCCGGATATTCTAGAACAGCCCTTGACATTTTTAGAAATTGTGTTTTTTTCTTGATTTACAACATTGTTTCAAACCTGCTAATTCGTCTAAATTTTCTCCTAATAAATTAATAAATAGGAATTAATTAATGAAGTTATGGATGAAATGCAGTGCCATCATTTACAAGTCTTTAGACTTCCAATAATTACACAGATGTCATATCTTTATTCGCAAAATTACGGATGAAAGATTTACCCACTTTGTTGTGAATTGAAAATTATAGCTACGTCCAATTAGAGCTGAAAATTCTCAAGGTTCCAAATCAACCCCTTGCGCTGTTACTTTTTAACCTTCCGCGTATTCTCTTCCGGTCGCCTCATTAATTCTTCCAAACTTTACATAGTTTAAGTACTTTTATATCTGGAACTTAGAATATAATTTCCGTGGACTGTAAACTGAGAGAATTTTCGTTTTGTATTATATCAAGCAACTGTTATTTCTGTTTCATTTAGTCTTTCTCAGAGAATTGTCGGAGCAGAGAGAATTGCTAGAGACTTCACAGATATTTTTTTCGGAATCAGAATGCTCTAAACGTTTGCAAGTTACTTTATTTGACATTTACTAATCACTATTTAGGTACAGTTACCCTCAATTCATCTAGAAAATAGCTCCACACAAAAACTAACTCATTGACTAATTCAGAAAGGCCCGTATAACATGATTAACCAAAGTGGAGGATAATTATAGGAGCTGTGCTCAATCGGATTGCGCGTCGCAAGGGAGTGCGCAGAATTTCGTCGTCTCGTCGTAGCTCGTCCCCAAGAGCAATAAGACACCCCTAATCTGGAGCTAGCAGAATTCCTCGCGACGTACACACATATATACACCGTACGCTATCGATCTCTATTTCGCCTAAGTTTATGTATTCAGTCCCTTCGACGCAAAGGGACTGAGGATCATTAAATATCAATCGTAGTAAACTGGTTTATTATCTGTATATATGCGGAAGTCCCTCCAAAATCAATTATGTTAATGCGAAATGTTTAGTGGGTCCAACATAATGTTTGTAAGAACTTATCTGAAGAATTTTTGCGTATTTATGTGTTTAGTTAAAATTTAGAAACAAAAATGAAGACATACATTCTTACGATATACGGACAGTGAAGTGAACACAAATCAGAAAAAGAAAACAGAATTTGCCAGAATTATGGTCTATGGGATAAAAACTGAAAATCCATAAGTTTTGTGTTCAGGGTTTGCGTAGCTTCGTAAAAAAATCAACTCTCCTATGGAGTACATCGATCACCTGCTCTGCAAAAGTAAACTTTGTAAAAATATGTAAAAAGAGCAGAAAATCGCTTACTTTTTTAACAATCTCAAAAAATCACTTGTCAAGTATTTTTGAAATGTAATTTTTTACGTGACATTGTGAAAGCGGAAAAAGTAAACAAATGACTGGTTGTTAAAGTAAGTGTACATTGGCCGCTCGCCAAGAGCTAATTAGGGAAAAAATCCGTATACCCAACATAGGTTTCGAACCTTTACTGTGGAAGGCAAAAAAAGCTTTTCGTCGTCCGTTGCCTTGCAGGACAAAAACTTTCAGTGCCCTTATACAGCGTGATCAAAAAGAAACGTAAAGTTTTAATATCTCATCTTCTGAAAAATGCAGTGTTAAGACACAAATTTAAAACAACTTATAGTTTGAAAGTTTCAGTCCGAAATTAAAACAATTTCAAAGTGTTAAAATGATTCATGACCTGTCCATATTTCGTCTTCTGACAAGTTTACGAGAAAGAACTTGAAATAACAAAATTATAAATTACTTAAAATACGGTGGACTTTGAAATATAAAAACTATTCATTTGGAAGAAACAGACCGAAGTAATTACACAACAAATTTATCTATAAAATCAACATCTTAAGGTTTCAAAAATTGACTGTTCAGCTCCGTATATGTATATTAACAATCATATATATTAACAATAATTTCATAATTAGAGCTTAAGTAATTTCCTAAAATTACTTATTTATTTGTTTTCTGTTGCACATTTTCGGCGATGAGGTATTGACATGGTACGTTATTTTTTGTTCACAGTTTGTCGTTTAAAACGTGGCCACAATTTTCATAGAAACAAACTTTCAAGGATCATAGAAACATAAAAGCTAAAAATTCACAATTTTTGGTTTCATATTACCTGCTCACTTCCATTTAGTAAAAGTTGATGGTAAACCGGAAAGAAAAGCAAAATTGTGATCGAAAATTAAATTTCGCATTATGATTGAATTTTGTTAAGTAAATTTAATTTTAAATAATTTAAAGTTGACCACTCTAGGATTCATTATTTAGTATAAATTATGGTATTTTTTTCTCTATATTAAATAATTTATTCCATACATTAGCCGCACACGTGTGCATTGTATCACTTTCCACTTTGACAGACAGGTCGAATCTATAGAACATAATGTAAACGTCCAAAAGTCAGTCAATGTAGAAAATTCCGACATAAGTATATCTGTTTAGTTGAATAAAATACGAAATCTACAACATAGAACTTTATTTTAGGACATCCGGTTTGTTGATTTGACATTACACGTATCAACCCACAATCGTTTGTTATTCTACCAACGTCTAACGGTCACAACATAACCCAGAAGTTTGACTGATCTTGATAATTGAGTGTTATTATAAAATAGATTTTTCCTTATAAGATAACAGCAATTCGTCTTCTTCTTACATCGCTACAGGATAGCAGTAATTAAAAAAGTTCTAATAATATCTATATTGGCTGACTAAAAATGCTTTATCTACGACTCACATATAATAAGTTCATTGCATACGTATCTATGACTATATAATCACCATCATTATACGCGCCAATGATGATAATGACACTAGCGAAGTATAATAATGACAGTTCGTTCAAATAATGACTTCATTATTTTAACGAACTGTCATCATTATATAACCTTAGTGTCAAAGTCTGTCAAAACCTATGTGGATGCAGCTATTTGACAGTTCGCCTCACCATCATTGACAAATACATTTCTAATATTTTGCATAAAATGGAATTTATGAGTCGTACATAAAACGTCGTATTTGACTCGCACATAACGGATATAAATCGCTCGAATGATTACACGCTCGCCTACGGCTCGCGTGTTAACTTCATGCTCGCGATTTATATCCTTAATTATGTGCTCGTCAAATAATATACTATTATATTTTCATGATATTACGGTGTACTATACTTTTAACCACTATTATTTACAAATTTACGGGTGTCGGAATTATGTACTATCGTGTCCCATCTTTTGACGTCCATTTTCTCGGAAACCTAGGGGCGAAAAAATTTCAAAAACTTCTGGTGCTGTACTTGATTAATATGCTACAACTCATAAAAATTAGAATGCTGTATGTGTTGGCGTTTTCCCGATTTTTCCGAATTAAGAAGAATTGGCGCTGTTTTTGCCACGTAAATTTTATTCGTTTAACTTTAGTAATTAATTACTCCGGAAATAATACATAGATTTGAACGAATAAAAAAGTAAAATCATCTTCGGAATGCTAGCTTTCAATGTGCATGTTTGTAAAATCATTGGATTAGTGCTTGATCCACAAAAAGCTATATTAAGCAATGCTAGCAATTGCTTTATTAGAAGAGCTAGAATAATTAAATGTAGAGTAGGCTACCCACTAATTCATAGGTTTAAAGTTTATTACATAATCATGGTTTATCTTGCATTTTCCCTACAAAAGAACGAGTTGAAGCATCTCATGATTGCTGCAGTTGACGCGGCGCTCTTCGGTCCTTGGGGCGAGCGGGGGAAGGGATCGACAGCGACGCTGCCAGTAGTGGCGGATCGCACGTGCATTGCTATAGTTACTAGTGTTTACGGACACAATACATAAAACGACACGGCGATTATGCCTCGCCAAAGAAATTTGGATATCCGACGACAGATTACCGAACTAAAAAATAATGACAAAATAAGTCAATAAGATAACAGAAGCACGAACAGGTATTTGCAAGTCCCATGGGAATTATTGGCAATTCAAATCGGGTTTCGGGTTTAGCATTTAAAATTAATGAGTGATCTGCAAAATATTCTATGTGTCTACAAATTTACGATGCTAAATTTGTAAAAGCTTTTTGATATTTTTATTTTTATACGCTCACAGTTGACGTTTGTAACATTATATGTAATATATCAAGAGTTGTATTTATTTTATATTGTTTCCGCATGTATTTAAATATTATTAATTTATTAATTTAAATAAATAAGCTGTTGAAACTGTTATAATAGTTTGAATATTTATATAACAAAATCGGGCATACTTTTTAAATACTTTTTGGGTTTATCAAGAAAGCTTAATTTAGTATTCACCACTAATCGGAAAATCTGCTAACTCCATATTATTAGATTTATCCGCTTCCATCAAAATCTTGTTTACAACCTTATTGTATAAAAACTGAAGAAAACATAAACGCCAATCGATAGAAGAGATTTCTCTCGTACCGGGTCACATATTATAATCAAAATTTGCAAATATTAAGAATTTAATTGTTAGTTATAATTACTACCTTGTCAAGTAATGGTTCTTTTTGTGTATTGATAATAAGCTGCCCCGGTTCTCCCCGCTGTTTCTGTTCTCTCCGACATGACTGCACCGCTAACGCTTCCGTTCCCCGCAGTACCCCAAAGACCGTAGAACGTCGGAATTCACGCGGAGTTTCAGCACAATCTTTTGTATGAAACATGCAAGATAAACAATCAGCAATCATGAGATGCTTCAATTCGATCTTTTGTAGGGAAAATGCAAGATAAACCATGATTATGTAATAAACTTTATACCTATGAATTATTGGGTAGCCTATAGTCTATATTTCATTATTCTAACTCTTCTAATAACGGAATGGCTGGCACTGCATAATATAGCTTTTTGTGGGTCAACCACTCATCCAACGATTTTACAAAAATGCACATTGCAAGCTAGCATTCCGCAGGTGATTTTACTTTTTAATTCGTTCAAATCTATGAATTATTTCCGAAATAATTAATTGCTAAAGTTAAACGAATAAAATTTATGTGGCAAAAACAGCGCCAATTCTTGTTCATTTGGAAAAATCGGGAAAACGCCAACACATACAGCTTTCCAATTTATATGAGTTGTAGCATATTAGTCAAGGACAGCACCAGAATTTTCAAATTCTTTCGCCCCTAGGTTTCCGAGAAAATGGGCGTCTAAAGAAGGAACTTAATGTATGGCCACGACAGTACATGTAAATATAGCACGTCCGTAAATCAGACATCTGTGTCGGAATTGTGTACATGGTTAGAACTAGTACATATGACCCTATTGCTGTCTTTACAGAAGCAAATAACATACTTTACATCGTTTGCTATATTTCAAATTAAGATTACGGAAATCAATAACCCCCAATTCCGTCATAAATATCGGCAGGAATCATATGAGATCATCAAATAAGAATGCTTGGAGAGAATATTTGCTAATAAAAAATAAGGAAGCACACCACAAAATCATGTTACAGAAATAAGAAAGGAAGCGAAAAGGAAACAGAATCAAAATCTGTGCCGAGGAAAAGAGAACACAAACAATCCAGATGCAAGAAATGTTAAAATACAGATGAGGCAGGGGAAAGCATCGGTTTGCTAAAATATTACTAGATGGCGTAAACAAAAGGAAAACAGTTACTAAAGTAGAATTGCTTGAGAGGAAAGTGATTGTTCCTTCAATTACGATATACATTCACCTAATATTGTCAATTGTCCTGTAAGGTTGGATTACAAAACAAAATTCAAATATTGTAATTTCCTTAAACATAAAGACGCAATGCTTACTTTAACACATCCAAAACTTGTCTAAAATTCAGCACCGTTCTTGGCCGCATGACAATAAATCCGTGTCGCGAATATTGTTTGGAAACAGGAAAGCACTTGATGCAATAAAGAAGGCCTCCGCATTACATAAATACGGCCGCTGCGAGCGTTTTCAGTTCATAACTCGGACGGGGCGCGCACACTTGCCGCCAGTGGCGTACGCGGAACCGGGTACCCCTCCATCACTTTTATGGCGCTTGAAACTGATAAACAGGGCCGCTGAATTCGCGCCGCCCGATGAAAAATTCATGCAGGGGGCGCCAAACTCACCCCACTCTCGACCCCACTTTTGCAGCTTTGCGATGGCTCTCTAATCTCACCTTAACCATTAATAAAGCCGTTAGGGCGGCCGCTCCACTCCAAATCTGACACAATTACAGTCGAACATGCGATTCGGCTGTAATAAAATTTAATCTCTTAGATGAGCGCGGGCAACAGCAAACTGCCAAGCCGCTCTCGAATTAAAAAAGGCAATAAAAATGGCGTTGTCGGTCGTGCTGGAGTCGCGCGCTCGGCGCGAATTAAAATGTCGGTTGAATGTGGCTATTTTGCAATTTACTAAATGATTCAGGGCGCGGGGTGCGCCGCGAACGCGTCTAATAAGCCGTAAAGTGTAAATTGACTATATACAGGTGTTTTGCGAGGGATTTACTTTACTGCCATGACGTCCATGACGTCGGGTTTATCGCTGCGAGTTAATTTTTATTTTACGGGGCGGAATTTTTACTTGTGCTAACGGAGTTTATGTACAAGTTTACTGTTGTGTAGATAGACTGTTGTGATTGACTGTTAATGGCTACTGTTGGTATACACAGGCTGGTGTAAGAATCAATTAGATTTAATCTAAATCGATTTTTGCCTACTATGTGTAGACCCAGGAAAATGTACAAAATTTTAAGCGGTGAGGTCTTTGTTAGTCAGGTGGAGTGAACCATAATACTGGGGGTAATTTCGAGAAGAGAACGCTATCGTCGCAGCTGTATGAAAAATGCATGTAAATGGTTGTAATAACATGAAAGAACCGACAATGTTTTGAATAAAGCATTGTGTTATAAACAAAGTTGGCGCCATTGGAATTGCAGCACACGAATACATGTATCTAATATCAATGCATTGCTTATGCATTGCTTCAATAAAAAATAATAAAATACAAATCGTAAATTCAGAGGAGAAACAGGTACACGAACCTCTCTATTTGTTTGTATCCAAGCTTAATTTCTGTGGAATTTTGTTCCAATCAATACATATTAGCTAAAGGGTTCAAAATCGTGAATTATTTTAATTTACACATTAATAATTTGATTATTATTGATTAAAAACTAAAACTCAGAAGAAATGTGTTATTTTGTTTTGCTAAAATTAAATTAAATGCTACAGTTTTGACTTTAATAAACAATAAAATCAATTAACTTTTCAGTTTAGATAAGAATTTCACTATTCTTCAAGCACTAAGTTTTATAAAAATACCATACTCTAAGCGACTATCCTAGCCGAGAATTAACAAAATCAAACACGTGAAATCTCTTCTGGTGAACACTTGCTTCTGTGAACGTGCGTCTGAAGGCATTTTGAATCAAGTTTAGTTTTAGAGAAAATGCGTGATAAAGAACTGCAAAATATTAGAAAAAATTCATCTATCTCTCAATAAGTGGACATAATTTAGAATTTCTGCGTCCAAATTCACACGATATGGAAAGAAGCTTACCAGAAACTGTTTTCACAGTTTCAGTTCGATTTTGTTAATTTTTGGCCAGGATAGTCTTGTTTTTCACATTTTTTATTACACATAGGATTGGTGCTTGTAAGTTGGCATAAAAAAGAACGACGGCATATGACGAATTGTGTTCAAAGGTGTGGACCGTAGTACCTACTCATTAAATTCTTCGCAGGACGGTTTATTTTGCTTATCTTCCAGATAGAACTGAATTTATTATCACAGTCGTTCGTTTTCAGAATACCCTAGATAGAGTTTTCTGCACTCTATAAGAATGTCATATAATTCGTTGTCTCTTGTTTCTTTATTGGAAGCTGGTGCAGTGAGGAGGGTTTATTAATTGCTTGTCTTGAAGTTTTTCAACATTTAGAATCCTCTATTGTTAAATTTGGGCAACCTTGTGACACGGGTTGATATGTAGTGATAGATCACAAATTCTACAGGAATTAATAATGGATACAAACAAAGAAGTTAAGGGCGTATATACCCCTTATATGTATATTTTTATGAGTGTTTTGTGTGTGTTTTTTGATAGTATAAATGTTTAAGAATGTTGCTCTGAAAACTATCTAAAAAATAAAACATTAAAGGCGCTACAATACTTTTTGTCAAGAGCTGCGCAGCAATTCGGCTTGCTATGGACTAAGGGTTGGCAATTTTGCAAACAAATTCTCAATAATAAAAATATTTTTCGCTAGTACAAAGCGTTTACATTATTGCAGAAAAACCTCCAACTTTATAGTTTCTTGCCCTTTTTGAAAAATGTTGAAGATAGACAATATTTAGTCTGGCGAAAGGTATATGACCCCTTAAGAGGGTCCTACATAAAACAATAAAATAATAACCATCCTGATAAAAAGGTAATAAGTAGGAGTTAACATCCAGGAGCCAACTTACACAAAATCATATCAGTCATACAGTCATACAGTCATATCAGCATGTGACCTAAAGTGTTTGATTCTAGAGTTACCCACTTTTCAGATTATAATACTACTAACATTAGCAACGTAGATACATAGATTAAGTCGATCATGTGAGATATCTGTGGATAGCTTTTTGTAAACTCAAATAAACTTGTAAATATTGGTTATATTGTATTATTCTGTAAAAATCAAATCTCTTTAAATAACAAAAATCTGATGTGGCCAGGCACACGACTTTATCATACAATATATAAAATTAATAGTTTAGCTGCTTGAGAATCGATTTTATTGAGATAAATCGTAGGTATTGTCAAAGCATCAGCATTTGACACTACCTACACTACGTCATTAGAATAATAGTTATTTATGTCACAAGTACCGAAAGTACGGAATAGCGCGACGAGCGGTGATGCGGCGCGTCACCGAAGGCGGAGCGTCGCCGTAGCACGTGAGCGCGTCGCGCTATCTAGTTTTTGGCAGGAGAGACGTTTATTGTGTTGCTTTTTGAGAAACACAATAAAAACTTTTTGAGAAAAAATGGTTATATTTCTGTATAGGAAATGTTAGGTTGGTACCACTTTGACGAAACGTCAAGTTTAAAAAGCTAATTCAAATTCTGACAGATTTATATTTGTTCATGATACTGTAGATGCCACATCCGTACCAACATACTAAAGTAAAACTACAGTCATCGCTATACTTTTCTACTCAATTTATCGTTTTTAGAATTAGATATAAAGACGGGTTGATATTTCTTATCAACAAACAATCAAATTGGTGATCTTATTTCATTTGAAATTTGTATTTTGTAATTTCCCACACTAGAGCGGTAACGTTCCATAGCGGTTCTACAACCTCTGATGAAACCAGCTGTTTTCGAGTGTGACAGCACAAAAAAAATATTTGTCAAAATCCTGGCTACTATGTAAGTAGTTCCATATCAATGCAGATGCGGCCGATCTCGATCAAATAGAATTTGCTCTTGCAGCTAAACTATTAATTTTACCAAAAAATGTCATAGGCATAAATTATTCAAAATTTCGTCTACTTTAATTTATTATTTATCTATTTTGACGAAATTACAGAAATGACGAAAATCGTTGAAAAATGCTAAGAGTAAATAGCCAGTTCCTTTGAACCATTTTGAACCAAAAGCTTTTCAGCTCTAAGTTTGGTCATAAAACTACTAAATACGCACTTTCGTCCCGATACCTTCAGTAGTTTCTCCGGAACCGTCGTCACAAAAATCGTTTACACACGCACACACACACACACACACACACACAGACATTTTTTTGTACCTTGGTCAAAAATGTTCAGGGGACCCATAAAGACCTATTTCCGCTAAAATCTCAATTTTTTTTTTCGGCATGATTACAATACTTTATAATACTGCGTATGATAAAGTAAAAATCTGATGTGGCCAGGCACATGACTTTATCATACAATATATAAAATTAATAGTTTAGCTGCATGAGCATCAATTTTATTGAGATAAATCGTAGGTATTGTCAAAGCATCAGCATTTGACACTACCTACACTATGTCATTAGAATAATAGTTATTTATGTCACAAGTGCCAAAAGTACGGAATAGCGCGACGAGTGTTGTTTTTTGTGCTGCTTTTTGCGAATTATGTATTAAAAAAAAATTGTTATATTTTTGTATAGGAAATTTTAGTTTGGTACCACTTTGACGAAACGTCAAGTTTAAAAAGCTAATTCAAATTCTGACAGATTTATATTTGATCATGATACTGTAGATATCACATCCGTACCAACATACTTAAATAAAACTACACTCATCGCTATACTTTATTTATAATTTTCTCAATTTATCGTTTTTAGAATTAGATATAACAACGGGTTGATATTTCTTATCAACAAACAATCACATTGGTAATCTTATTTTATTTGAAATTAGAATTTTGTACTTTGCCGCACTAGAGCGGCAACGCTCCATAGCGGTTCTCCAACCTCTCATGAATCAGCTGTTTTCGAGTGTGACAGCACAAAAAAATATTTGTCAAATCCTGACTACTATGTAATTTCATATCAATGCAGATGCGATCGATCTCGATCAAATAGAATTTGCTCTTGAAGCTAAACTATTAATTTTACCAAAAAAAGTCATAGGCATAAATTATTCAAAATTTCCTCTACTTTAATTTATTATTTAACTATTTTGTCGAAATTACAGAAATGGCGGCTCATTTGCAAAATCATTGAAAAAGGCTTAGAATAAACTACCAGTTCCTTTCGACCCTTTTGAACCAAAAGCTTTTCAGCTCTAAGTTTGGTCATAAAACTTCTAAATATAAACTTTCGTCCCGATACCTTTTGTAGTTTCTCCGGAATCGTCGTCACAAAAATCGTTTACACACGCACACACACACACACACACACACACACACACACACACACACACACACACACAGACATTTTTTTGTACCTTGGTCAAAAATGTTCAGGGGACCCATAAAGACCTATTTCCGCTAAAATCTCAATTTTTTTTTTTCAGCATGATTACAATACTTTACATACTGCGTATGATAAAGTAAAAAGTAGACCTTCTTTTATTGTTTTTATAACGTATAGCTTCAGGATATATATTGATATAAAATTTTATTGAATATCACATGTGTGTATTTTGTTTAAATTTTCTTCGAATTTTCTTCGAACCATCAAAGTGGATAGGAAAGAAACGCGACACAGCAGGAATATCTATATTGAAACCCGAGAATAAAGATCTGCCAAAAACCTAAAATGAGTTAAATATTCTCATGCTTCACTTAGATGAATGTGCACATTGATACATAAGTTTTAGCATAACATACACTAGCAATTATGATGACATTTTGGTGCTTTATGATAAATCGTCATAATAAAATATTGCACTGTCCTCCAAGTAAAATTATTAATTACAATTTAAAAGAAATACAAATTATAAGTGGTAGATAAAACGTCGTACTACATTCACAAATAAGTGCTAAACTTCCCTCGTATGGTTATATCACTTGCTTGGGGGTTTATATATTAACTTCATATTCGTAGATAATTATAATATGATAATTACTGTTAGTATTGTTATAATAGCCTGTATTCTGTGTGTTCACATTCAAACTGTCGAAAAAATCGTTAAAACCAATAACTTTTTCAACTTGTAAGTTAAGACGACTTTACTTTTGTGGCATGTAATAAAAATGTCTTAGTTTATATGGTAACCGTTTAACTGACGAGACGTTGAATACAATATTTAACTATTTTTAATGATATTTAATATTGTAAATACTTTCTAGTATGTACATTAAATATTATTATTATATGTTCAAAGCTCTTGCTAACTCTCTTATTGGAAACCATTTTATTACCCACATAACGTCCACCCTAAACCCATCGACGACTTGAGTTAGATGATACGGTTAGTTTCCCAGAAGTTAGTTTTCTTTGGTTAGTTTTTATCGCAGTGATTGCATTAGACGTAGCCCCCCGCACCCCCGCGCTACCGAGGGGGTGGTAAATTATGACCGCGCGAAGGAAGTGACTGGAAATTAAGGGTCGAACTGAGCTCGGCTA
The DNA here is from genome assembly GCA_964023965.1 of Melinopterus prodromus. NCBI lineage: Eukaryota > Metazoa > Arthropoda > Insecta > Coleoptera > Scarabaeidae > Melinopterus > Melinopterus prodromus. The sequence goes on from OZ030397.1 coordinate 10,286,457, forward strand.
CGCCGTTCCGCCCGATATCTGGTAGCCTTCGTCGCGGCAATAAGAAAATTCGGGAGACACATTTGGCCCGACTTCAAATTGCCGACTGGGCCGATAAGGACGGCCGTCCCGACGCTATCCGATCGCACCCTTTCAGCGCCCGCCGACGTCGCCGCCGTCCACTGCGATGTCCGTCTCCGAACTCGCCGGAAACAGGGATAAAACTGCAGTTAAGCAGGGGTGGGCCGTGTCCGCCAACCCCCCCGTTCCGAATTGCGTCCCCATTCGTGGCCCCTTAGCGTCCAAGGGATGGATATAAACTAAGGGAAACTTGAGATCGATACCCGAGTTTCATGTGGATGTGTGCACATCGAAAAGAATCATGACTGAAATAATTCCGGCGCCTCCACCAGAAATGTATAAATCGTTTTTTACGGTTAAAAACTTTATTCAGTTGATTTGAATTGGCGAATTATCTTTAATACGATTGAAACGTAATCTATTATCACTAATTTGTATAATTTATCCATTGTGGAAACTTGAGATCGATACCCGAGTTTCATGTGGATGTGTGCACATCGAAAAGAATCATGACTGAAATAATTCCGGCGCCTCCACCAGAAATGTATAAATCGCCTTTTACGATTAAAAACTTTATTCAGTTGATTTGAATTGGCGAATTATCTTTAATACGATTGAAACGTAATCTATTATCACTAATTTGTATAATTTATCCATTGTGCCTGGAGACAATTGCTTCTATATTTTATGACCCTAGTTCAGTTTGGAGTACCTGTGTCAGTTCTCGGTCAATTATATCTTATACATTATACATTCTATACAACTAACACGTGTCCTTTAGAAAATATTCGCGTGTTAAAATAAAAATTGACAGCTGCGGAGTAACTTTCAATTATAAATCTGTGATTGTCATTTGTCATGATTTACCTAGAAACTTAAAGTCCATGAAAAGATTATACAGGAAATTAAGTTATACCAAAAATTATTTATTTAAATGGCAACCTTATCAAAGTGATATTTGTATTAATTCTGTGGAAATCAGTCAAGATTAGTTTGTGTAGAATATGACATATGACTGTACTATAACTTACAGTCATATGTCATTGTCATTATCAACTGAAATAGACAAAACTAAATCAATAAAATTACCTACGTTGGTAATGTTTGACTGTGAAAATGTAGCAGCTTTAAATTTTAGATATTGCTAAATTTGAGTGTTCAAAGATATATCGTTTTCAAATACACATTATGTCCAGACAAAAGTAATTCTTCTGTACATACTTATTGTTGATAGCACACTGATTTGAGTTAGCACATTGGTAATGCCAATGCAGCAAAAACAACTTAAGGTCTGTGTAGCATATTTTGTTTGGTTCCTATATCATTATATCATTTTTTAGTACCACACAGTTGGTCAAACTTTAACGGTGATGTACATAATGTAATAAAGTAGAGATGTACTATTTGAAAAGGACCCATCAGCGATTTTCTTCCTTCTAATATTGCACAATAGAGTGTATCGATATTCTTCTTAACATCAAAGTCTTGTGAAAAGGAATACGATACTGCAGGAATTTAGGTAGCAGTACAGAGCTGCCCAATACCTGAATTGAGCTGAATATTCTCATGGTTCACCTTGATGGCGCAAATTGGTTATGGTTTATCCACGGCTTATTACAAATATTTAAATAATAGTTTCACTATCTACTTATGTGTGGATACATAAACCCTAGCATAACATACCACCAGCGATTATGATGACATTATAATTATGATCGTTTAATTGACTTAATAAAATATCTAACTATATTCCAAGTAAAATTATGATTATAATTTAAAAGATATAAAAATTATATAATTATAATTATATAATTGTTGAACTTCAATCGTATGATTATATTATATCACTTGGCAATGGTATTTCGTTTTCAACTACAGTTTATTTCGAGTCAAAGTAATACTTTTGAACATCCTTATTGTTGGTAGCACAGTGATTCAAGTTAGCACATTATTATTTTTTACACACAGAGTTTACACTTATTTTATTCGCTTATAGGTACGACAAATCCAATAATATTTTAATCCGATCTATAAAATTTGAGTAGTAGTTAGCACTATTTTGTGTTCATTTCATATTGTTGTCATTTGAAAATATTATTATTTAGTAATGGATTTAGTACCATACAATTGGCAAAACCGCAACAACGATTTACATAATGGAAAAAATAGAAGTTTGTTTTTGAGAAGGATTCATCTGCAAATCTCTCATATACAATATTTCATATACAGTGCATTCCCAGATAGGACCGTATTATGGACCCAAGTTTTATTTTTCGAGAAATTGTGGATCTTTAGATAGGGTTTTCTAATTTTAATTTAACATAATATATGGTCAGAAAACAAGAAAGAAATTTGCTTGGATGTCAACTACCCCTTTTTTACATTTAAATTAAAAATGTTTAAGGTAAAGTTTAAGAGGAATCTGGCGTGCGTGCCGTCCATAATTAATAATAATAGAGATACAAAATGTTAGAAGCAACAATTAGATTAAAACTGACACAAGACAGCAAGCATATTTAGTCTTCAAATACGTAAAAGTTCCTATGGTTTATCTCAGGTATTTATTTACAGAATCTTAAAGAAATTCAACAAACTAAAGAAAAAGAATGTACAGCTTTTCGGTCTATAATGGAAAACAAGTTATCTGTTTCATAAACTTTGCATTACCGCATATTATCCCTAAATAATCTCAATCTCTTGTATGATTAATACTCTATGATCAACTAATCTCAGCAAGTTGGGAATCATCATCCTAATTTTAAGAATTGTTCAGATTATTATTCAGGACTAGTCCGAACTAATCAAGACTTTACTTTTTATTTACAACTCATCAAATGTAATGCTATAGATTCGGCGCTGCGCATGTGTTTCCAGTTTTATATAAAAAAATCTTATTGTTCTTGATTTATTATATTAATACCTACATTTCCACTAATTTCAATATCAACAAATATAAATAATACTCGAAACACCCATAAACATTACAAGTTTATATCTTAGATATTCCGCGATCCACCACTTCCCTTCGTCCTCAAAACATGTCAAATTTTGGATTCAGCTAATTCGCTCGGCATTTGTTACTCGGATATCCTTGAGGGGGTAGATTGTACCGATACGTCTACTGTGCACGTGGGCCTTGTTCGAGTTCGCTAGACCGTCTCACAAAGCTGACACAATATTTAGTGTCTCAGTTGTACGCACCGAGAAAGGCGTCACCGACACACGCAATGTGATTAACCAAAGTGGAATATAATTAGTAGCTCGACTGGGCCGGATGGGGCCTTTGCAAAGGAAACCCCCGTAGCTAAGACGCAGGGTAAGAATTCTGCCTATTCCTGAAAGGGGTGTATAATCTGTTGCTACCGGCTCTTTTCAAAAGTTAGGTCTGTTTGTAATGGTGCCGGTGTTACGCAACAATTGATATGTGGATACGTTTGTGATCACGCTTGAAGAAAAGAGTATGTTTTCAGTTGTTGTCGTAAGAGCAGCCAACTTTCTTAAATTTCTGTTCTGAGAGCAACCGACTTTCTTAAAACAGCTTACGATGATATATTGATTTCCGGGTGGACACCGCGTTGAAGACTTTGCAAGAGGCATCTTCAGTTATCAAACCGGTAACACGTCTTTGTGGCTTTCTTCTTCCAATAAAAAATCTGTATATTTTTGTTGCAGGTTGAATCCTTTTCAACGAAATCAAATGTTAAGATTACAATTTTCGAACTGTGTACAGCATTCCCATTCCCCTGAACAATGCTCCTGTGGGTTAATTATGGGTACCCGTTAATTATTGAATAATGATTCCATCTTATAAGATGACAACAATCTGAATTAACTATTCTACTGCGCCATGCACCATATTTTTTACACCCATGCCCAATTTCAAGCAATTGCTGCTCAACGATGTTCGAGTCTAGACAGTGTGGCCATCTACGACGTTCTCGAGAACTAAACGTCATTAGGCAAAGATAGTAATGGGTCTATCTCTATTCGGTAGAGCGTCGATAATCCGAACCTTGGTAATCCGAACATTTGCTAATCCAAACGCCCAAAAAGAAATAATAATAAAAATAAATCACTGACTAACCTACGGAAAGCCATTTTTGTCGGTTCCTATTTAGAGACAAATGTTGCCTTTGTACTCGTATTTTCCACTATTAAATAAATAAATAATAAGTCAATCATAAATAGATCAAAAATAAATCATAAATCATAATAAATCATAGAAATCACAATAAATCATAATTAAATTATAAATTAATCCCTTCGATATCACTTCGATATTGCTTCGATAGCCCTTCGATATCGGTTCGGTATCCTTTTGATTTTGACTTTTTGGCATTCTTATAGTTTATTAAGAGCGAATCGAATGGTGTTGGTTTTATTAAAATTAAACTTCTATCCAACAGTATTTTAAATAGTATTTTCTACTATTTAGTTGTCATATTTTTGATAATCCGAATCACCTTCGGCCCCAATTAGTTCGGATTATCGACGCTCTACTTAGCAAATTAATGTTTTATATCGAGTGAGAACAAATACCCCAAAAACTGCCACCGCCCACCTGAATGAAGGCACTAATCTAGTTGGCGGTACGGCCCAGGTTGGCTACTAATTACTGAACATGGTGCAAAAGTAGCACAATCATTATTTATCTAGTTAAGAAACATAGTCATATAACTAACTCTTAATCAATTGTATACATATTAAATCGGTATGACAGTAATGGTTTGTCGTTACAAATCGATCTATTAAAATAACATCAGAAACCAGGAGAATGCTATCTTAGCGTAGCAATGCGTCAAATCCCCGAAACAAAGCATTACCATTCTTTTACATCAATGACGGCTGGAAGCTGTTCATATTATAAAACTCACAGGATTACAGAAACAAACCTCACTATAGCAAAACTTTTGTCTATTAATATTGCATAAAACTAATAAACCAATGAGACTAATAGTAAGTAACAATATGTAACACTATTGCCCATAGAGTTGCTGGTTATCTTAACAACAGTTACAAAAGGATTGCAGTTCAAACCAGAATATGGTATTAAAACTATCGATTTTATAAATAATAAGGAAAAATTTAAAAATAGCCAATACTTCCTTTAAAGTGTCATTTGATAGTCAATCTGGTATCATTTGGAAGCAATAAGGAAGCAATAGTGGTTTAATAAGAATTTATTAACTTTTGAAATTTATATCACTATTCAAATTGGTACAATCTTATAAATTGGATAATATAGCAACATGAAAACATCAAAATTATTTATGTTCCTTCCGCTGCTCCGCTAGGTTGCCGAATTATTTCTTAAAACCAGTCCAAGTACATGCCTTATTTAGATTTATTTGTATTTTTCAGTGTGGCAGCAATTGTTTCACGTACAAATGTTAGATAAGTCCTAGATAAGTCTGATGATGTCAAAAGACAAAATCGATTGTTCAACTGTCTAGAATAAAAATTAAATACTTCACGTGCTACATTATCTAACGATTCGTAGCTCACAGGGACGTAAAAGCGTAATTTACGTATCGCGTAAATTACCAAATTAATTACCCTAATTGATCGTAATTTACCGATTTTTTATTACCGTAATTTACGGCCGTAATTTGCGTCAATTTAAATTACCCTTTGTAATTTACCAGTAATTTACCGATAATTTTAATTACAGTTTTAACACAACATTCTTATTAACATAAGTAACATTCATAACCTACAGGGATCGCCGGTTTAGTAGAATCTTCTAATTACCCGGTAATTTAAACCAACGTAATTTACTCTTTAGAGTTTTTAATTACATGGTAATTTAAGGCAATGTAGTTAACCACTTTTATTTTTTACTTAAGGTAGTAATTTAATATATGGTATTAATCATTTTATTTTCAACGGTAATTTACGAAAAAATTTATTTTCGTTATTTACCATCCCTGGTAGTTCACGACCATGACAGAATGGAAATCTTTATACACAATGTACAGCTTATACTTGTTATTGTGGTTTCGATAATATTGCTGTGACTAAGAACCACATCCATACATACCTTGTACACAATACAATTAGTATTGCTTAGCGCAACAATACGCCAAATCCGCGAAACGAAGCATTTCCATTCGATGCGGTAACATATCGAGATCCCTTTTGTACATCAATGACGGCTGGAAGGGCGTATTACATCGAAAATCCTATAAGTAATAACGCGATGTTGTCGTCCCGGAAAGTGGATTGGGTGTCCCGAAGCCAACCCCGGTAACAACCTTACGAAACCGTCGAGGTCCTATACCTTTAACAAATGGCTTCTAGACTCGCTCTCTCGGCTCCCGGCGTAAGGTACAACGACGTAGTGACATCTGGTAGAGGGTCCAAATTTAAACTTTTATTGCGTATATTTGTTTAAATTGCCCGCCTTACGGATCGCTCGAGGATTCGGAGAGATCTCTCGCGCTCGCCGTACGGAACCGGAGCGAATTCCATTTCCGTCTTAAGCTGTTCGGATTATGGGAACCTGGGATCATATAACGTGACCTGGTGCCGTGATTCGGAATCGATAGCTCGGAAAAAGGATGCAAATTTCCAACACGCAAACAGTTTCCTCCGCCCCATCCCGAAAATTCATTCCCCCCGCGAACCCTTTGGAGTATGGCGGAGGGAAGAAAACTTCAGCGCGTCGGTTTCGATTGTTTTCAATCCGTGTTGATGGACTTGATATCGCGTGATCGCGATGGTATGGTGGAATGCCAAAGCGGGTTAAATGCTTGCACGATTCGTGTTGTCACAATTCGTGATCGATTATCCAATGTTTAGCGGTTTGTTTTACCGACAGTGGTAAATAGTGTCTTGCTAGCTGGATATACAATTTTAATAGGCGAACTAAATCTTCGTCGTACAACCGTAGGACTGAAGTGTATTTTTAATGAGCTTAGTTAACTATTTCTAATTAACGTACATGCATTAGCTGGTTAACTAATTTTACTTCTATGCAACTGGAGCCGAATTCTTGCCATCAGTCGCTAGCGTGTTCATATGTTATTTAGCGAGTGCTAAAATAATGAATAACCCAGAACCTGGTTCCTGACAACCACTAGCTATGATAGTCACCTGGGAGTGTGTTTTGTTGTTAAGTGTCACAATTGGATTTGAAAACGGGAGGTAATAACAAAATTCATCATAATATGTTTATTAGGGTGGTTCAAAAATGCATTGCAAAATTTTTTGTGATGATAGACTGCAACGATCCACCAAATCGTTTCCAAATCCAAAAAAAGTGTACACGTACTTCTTTTTCTTTGAAATTTACATTTTTAATGGTGCCTATCGATACATCAAATATACATAAGAAGAAGCATGGGAAAAATTATATTATTAAAATGTATTATCTTGACATACAGTACATACGGAATCAGAAAAAGAAATGCACAAATAAATGTGATTAATAAAATTGGCTGACTGAAAAAAATCAATCAAATTTTTTCGAATAAATGATATTAAAAACGAATAATATTTTATTATTTAAATAATGGAAGTCATATCAAAATATTAATGATATCACGTTGGATATCTTGAACATTATATTTATAAGTTCTTTTAACAAAAATGTTGACTTTTCTACCAGATTTAGAAAAGAGTTGAAAATGAATAATAATATTTATTGTTTAAACTTTTAACAATAGGAGGAATTTTTTAATGAATAATGTATAATAAACTGCCATTTCGAACTCAGAAAACAGAATTCAGACGGATTTTCTAGAAAAGCGAATTATTTAAACAAATCAAATTTAATATAAATAAAATGTGATTAAACAAATGGAAATTAAGTGACAGTAGTTTATAAACATCACAAAATATCTGAATATTTTATTTCCCAATTATAGAGAAATATATGTGCTTTCATAATAACTTAGTGTGCCTAACTCTATTTGGCCGGAAGTACTTGGTAGATCGCATTGAATATATTTCTCTTAATTATTTCCCTTTCGAAAAAGTTTTACATACTAGTTTACAATTACAAATCATTACAAAAATAAGGTATTTGATGAAATATGTCTTTTGTTAAGTAGAATATGGTACTTACATATATATCTAATATCTATATCTAATACCTACCCGTTTGTCAATTGCCAACAATATTTTTTCCAGTCTATATCATAAACGTAACACTTTCTAGAGCAGTTTGAAATATGAACAAAACAAAAGTGAAGAAATTATATGTGAAACCATGCAAAAACGTTTACCATTGTAATATGTGTTAGTAAAACAGTAGTAAAACAATTAAAAATATTTAAAAAATTTGATGTGGTCAGGCACATGACTTTATCATACTCGAGATAAAATTAATAGTTTAGCTGCATGATACTCTATTTGATCGAGATCAGTCATTGATTCTATTGACAGTAGGTATTATCAAAACATCAGCGATTGACACTACCTATACCTACTATCATTTGTATAATAATATCTGGCAAATGGATTTTTTAAATTATTTTATGAGTAAATATATTATGAAAAAGTTATAGTAAGTACATTTTATTGATTTCGTCTGCAAAAAAAGTCAGAAACCGCTTTTTGGAAATTTGAAATTCGAAAACCGGTTTTTCCTAAAGTGGTAAACGTTCCAACCTACGGATAAAATAAGTAATAACAAGAATAGGCCTCCAGACAATTTCAACCACGCCACTTTTCAGACTTGCTGGCAATTTCATGAATGAAAATTGGCCCACCGTTACATCTACGCAATCTTAGTAAATATCTTAGAATACAGCTTTAATATAAATGAAACATTAACTTTCATAGTAACCATTGGAACAACGAATAACATGTTTTATATATTCTTTTGACCGCCATTAGTTCCTTGAGTTGCTGAAAACGGTTATAGAGAGTGTTGGCAAATGATTGAATCCTACTTGACCGGCTAGTGATATCTGCGCAGTATTTTGATTACCTGGTGTTGTTTATAACCTTCAAAGGTTATTAAAAGTTATTAAGTAGTAAACATTTATAGGCGGTCGGTGTTTAAGTCGAAATCTGGTACAAATCTGGAGCAATATTTGGAAAAGTTACGAACATTGCTAGCACTAGCTATTCTACAAATTTTAAAATCAGTACAGAAAATTTCAGGGAATTTTTTCTCAATATATCGTGAAGACATTTACTGGTTGTTTCACTTAATAACAATTGGTCATAAATAGTTATCATGGTCAAGCGGAAGTATCGACCCAATACTTGTTGGCTTGGCAGTCAATAAGTAATATCTGTGAAAAAGGTCATGAGCCAGTGGTAATAACAATCAGACTTCTGTTATTACCACTGACCCATGACCCTTTTCCCAGATATTACTTATTGACTGCCAATAAATAGTTATGGCTGGGCTTATTAGTCAAATTATTACATACTTCTACATAACAGTTATTTTTTAACAATATATAATATTGTAGGCAAAATAAGTATTTCTTTAGAATTGAAGAGAGCTTACCTTTTAAATTTAAAGAAATACATGATAATAGTCAAAGTTTCGGACCATTGGGTTTTATTATTTGTGACCTGGAATGGAAGAATAGTCTTAGCGACAAAAAAATCAATTTTGAGAGCCAGAACGCTCTTTGTGTGGGCTATCTGATTCCGTAAAAGTCTCATACTCGTTTTTTATTAATTAGGCCGATTTCCCCAGTGAACTATTTGTTGTTTTACTCAAGACTGCACAATTTGATAATATATGGCACAGAAAAAAATAACTTTTCTAAATGCTCCACACCATATCTTACTTTCATAAGTAATTCATTGCGCCAAGTGAAATAGAAAACCAAAATACAAGCTATTTATACTTTCTGTCTTTTTCAGGACGCAGGACACGGAATACGGACAGTACAAAAGGAGTCTCGATTGTTGGAGATTTTAATCATGGTAAGTAAGAACGTACAATTTATTCCCTAAATAATAGTTTCTCCGAAGCAAAATTAGGATCGCAACATTATTATCAATAACTTATTTGTACTTCATAGACAAGTAAATAAGTCAACGCTTATTGATTAGTAGTATTATGTTTCATAAGTAATAACTTTAACAAACTGTGTTGCATAACGTTTTGAAAGTCATTGTCATAATGTGTTTTTGGCAAAAATTTAACCAAAATCAAGATTTATGCCCATTTTCTTGAAAATTGTGAATCAGCATAGAAAATTTAAACATAGATCGATTACAGCTTCATACCATATTTAATCCACTAAAGCCTCACCAAAAACAAAAACAAAACAATTATACAGACTCGTAATACAGATGGTAATACAATTCATGCATCGCCTAACCCAAAAACCATCAAACACGGACTCCATCATAACAATTTTTCGCAGTCAGACCCGAACCAGTATTGGAAATTTAAATCTGGATAGAACGGGCGGCGCGGCGGCCGAAAAAAAAAAGCGAATGCGAATGAATTTTAATGGCGGGAGCGGCGCTTTAAGCACACTCCCCCTACCATCGTTCGAAGTTCGTTTGTTTTCACTCCGGTAGAAATAATCGATTCAATTGTAGATACCTACGGCCTACTCCGGACGAAAAAAAAAAAGAACCGATCGCTCCGTGAATCGAGTCACCCTCTGGCGATCGCTGCTGGAAACAATTGAAGAGCGTGACTTCTCTTTCGGTGGCGTGACAGTATGGCGCGAACCGTTTCAATATTATATGATATTGGAGTGAGCTTTTTGACACCTACGTTGTCAGCGACATTCGTGACATGTACACTCGCGAAAATATCGAAATATGTATATAGATATATAAAAAATGGTGAACGTATTAGGGGGTGGTGAGAGGAGTTCTGGAAATAGAAAAGGGGGTAAAAGTTTCCTTCAACGAGGAAAACATTCACGCAGACAAATACACCAATATAAAGTTCTCGAACACGTCGATTTTTAATTACCTAAGTACACATATTTGTATCAAATTTAATTTCCAACCTTCAACTATTTTTGATTTCGCAATTGTCGCAACGGAAACAAGAAGTTTTGTGGTCTTGTATGAAAAAAACATTTACAAAAAAGTTAAGATAAAACAGTAGGTAACATTGATAATTACAAACCAGTAACCATTGACAACTTTTGTTAGATTATGGAAAGCGAAGCGGCTTTAAACTTGCACATCACGGTAAATTATTGCTTATTTTGTTGTTTGAGGTGTACGCAGGCCACAGAATCGCTCTAAATGCTACAAAAACATTTGTGATCAATAGTATATTACAGTACAATGGCGAATGGCAAATAATTCTAACAAAAATGCAATTTCATATCCAACCCCAAAATCTATGGTCCCGCTACGATTAAGACAATTAATCAGAAAAGCATTGGGTAACCATTACCAAAAAATCTGATGTAGCCAGGCTCATGGCTTTTTTTATAGTATTTGGTACCGCTGTTCGAGCGCCCGCTTTTTTCTATCCAAACACAGTTCCAATAAGTGCGAGCCAACTCGAAAAATCGAGTATTTGATGTTTGTATAACTCGAACAGCCCTACTATTTAGCAGTATTTACTAACACAAACGCTGATGTGACATTAGTTTGGTCATGAAACTTCTAAATATGAAGTTTCGTCCCGATACCTTTAGTAGTTTCTCCGGAATCGTCGCCACAAAAAAAACGGGTACACACACAAACACACACACACACACATACATACACAGAGACATTTTTTGTGCCTTGGTAAAAAATGTTCAGTAAAAAAAAAATGTTCAGCAAATTACATATTTCAGCTAATATCTCAATTTTTTTTCGGGTTCAGCCAAAATAAAGTCAGAAAATAAGCCTGTTTTCATTGACATAATTGGTGGTCTCCATTATAATATTGTTGTATTTCAAATGTTTCTAGTATAATATTACAGTATGTTAAAGGTATAGGTATATCAAGTAAGTATATCAAAAATAGTACGTTACTTACACACGATGAGCGATGAAAATTTAGTGCATTTTTTGATTCTCCTAAATAATAGAATAAGACTTGTTCTACCATTTTCCTGAAAACGCCGAACAGTATATGTTACCATTTTCCGAAAATCAACTTTTGGATTTCTATTGTAATTATGGGCACTTCTATAAATAAAGAAACACCTATTTTATTCTTTGGCGAGAAATTAAGATTATATTGAATTAAAATTCTTCCATAAAAAAATAAACAAACAAGGAACAAATTAGGGGTGCTATTTTCATTAATAAAAATCTGATGTGGCCAGGCACATGACTTTATCATACAATATATAAAATTAATAGTTTAGCTGCATGAGAATCTATTTGACTGAGATAAATCGTGTATGCATTAAAATTAAACTAGTTAGCCAGGATTTGACAGATATTTTGATAGTCAATAGTATCAATCGAAGGTATTGTCAAAGCATCAGCATTTGACACTATTTTATTTATCTCACAAGTACGGAATAGCGCGACGAGCGGTGATGCGGCGCGTGACCGCTCGTCACCGATGGCGGAGCGTCGCCGTCACATGTGAGCGAGTCGCGCTATGTAGTTTTCGACAGGAGTGACATCAACGTTTTAGTGTTGCTTTTCGAGAAATACGAATTTAAAGAAAAATCAAAAATTGTTATAATTCTGTATAGGAAATGTTAGGTTAATACCACTTCTACGAAACGTCAAGTTTAAAAAGCTAATTCAAATTCTGACAGATTTACATCCGTTCATGACACTGTAGATGTCACGTCCGTACCAACATACTAAAACGTAACTATACTCATCGCTATACTTTATTTACAATTTTCTCAATTTATCGTTTATACAATTAGATAACAACGGGTTGATATTTCTTATCAACAAACAATCGAATTGGCGATCTTATTTTATTTGAATTTTGTATTTTGTACTTTGCCGCACTAGAGCGGCTACGTTCCATAGCGGTTCTCCAACCTCTGATGAAATCAGCTGTTTTCGAGTGTGACAGCCATAGGCATTTCTGTGGTGACAGCACAAAAAAATATTTGTCAAATCCAGGCTACTTTGAAGTTTCATATCAATGCAGATGCGACCGATCTCGATCAAATAGAATTTGCTCTTAAAGCTAAACTATTAATTTTACCAAAAAATATCATAGGCATAAATTTTTCAGAATTTCCTCTACTTTAATTTATTATTTAACTATTTTGACGAAATTACAGAAACAGTAGCTCATTTGCAAAATCCTTGAAAAATGCTTAGAGGAAACTGCCAGTTCCTGTGGACCCTTTTGAACCAAAAGCTTTTCAGCTCTAAGTTTAGTCATAAACCTTCTAAATATGAACTTTCGTCTCGATACCTTTAGTAGTTTCTCCGGAATCGTCGCCACAAAAATCGTTTACACACACACGCACAGACACACACACACACACACACACACACACACACAGACATTTTTTTGTACCTTGGTCAAAAATGTTCAGGGGACCCATAAAGACCTATTTCCGCTAAAATCTCAATTTTTTTTTTCGGCACGATTACAATACTTTATCATACTGCGTATGATAAAGTAAAAATCTGATGTGGCCAGGCACATGACTTTATCATACAATATATAAAATTAATAGTTTAGCTGCATGAAAATCTATTGTATTGAGATAAATCGTAGGTATTGTCAAAAACATGAGTCACTAGCAATTTTCTATTGGAAATACTATAACGGCGTCTGCTACCACTGCCATTATCACTAATGAAAACGCACCTTAAAAAGGTAATTCAAATTCTGACAGATTTATATTTGTTCATGACACATCCCTACCAACATACTAAAATAAAACTACACTTATCGCTATACTTCATTTATAATTTTCTCCATTTATCGTTTTTAGAATTAGATATAAAGACGGGTTGATATTTTTATCAACAAACAATCAAATTGGTGATCTTATTTTATTTAAAATTTGTATTTTATAATTTGCCGCACTACAGCGGCAACGTTCCATAATGGTTCTCCAACCTCTGATGAGATCAGCTGTTTTCGAATGTGACAACACAAAAAACTATTTGCCAAAATCCTGGCTACTATGTAATTTCATATCAATGCAGATGCGACCGATCTCGATCAAATAGAATTTGCTCTTGAAGCTAAACTATTAATTTTACCAAAAAATGTCATAGGCATAAATTATTCAAAATTTCCTCTACTTTAATTTATTAATTAACTATTTTGTCGAAATTACAGAAATGGCGGCTCATTTCCAAAATCCTTCAAAAAAGCTTAGAATAAACTACCAGTTCCTTTGGACCCTAGTGAACCAAAACCTTTTCAGCTCTAAGTTAGGTCATGAAACTTCTAAATATGAACTTTCGTCCCGATACCTTCAGTAGTTTCGCCGGAATCGTCGCCACAAAAATCGTTTACACACACACATACATACACACACACACACAGACATTTTTTTGTACCTGGGTCAAAAATGTTCAGGGGACCCATAAAGACCTATTTCCGCTAAAATCTCAATTTTTTTTTTCGGCACGATTACAATACTTTATCATACTGCGTATGATAAAGTAAAAATGTGGAAAAGCAAGTCGAATATGTAGCTATTATCCTGTGAAGTTCTTTTAAGTTATTCATTTTTACTTTATTATACGTAGTATGACAAAGTATTGCAACCGTGTAATCTGTGTGTGTGTGAGTGTGTGTACCCATTTCTTGTGTCGACGATGCCGGAGAAACTACTAAAGCTATCGAGACGAGAAACTTCATATTTAGAAGTTTCATGACCAATCTGAAAGCTGAAAAGCTTTTTGTTCAAAAGGGTCCAAAGGAACTGGATGTTTACTCTTAGCATTTTTCAACAATTTTGCAAATGAGTTGCAATTTCAGTAATTTCGTCAAAATAATTGGAAAATAAATTAAAATACAGAGATAATTTTGTATAATTCATGGTTATGAATTTTATTGGTAAAATTATTGGTTTAGCTGCATGAGAGAATTCTATTTGATTTAGGTCGGCCGTGTTTGCATTAAAATAAAAATAGTTAGCCAGGACTTGACAGATATTTTCATTCTAATGACAGTAGGTGGTGTCAAACGCTGGTGCTTTAGCGATACTTACCAGCAATAGAATTAAAATATCTGTCAAATCCTGGCCAACTAATTTTATTTTAATGCAGACACGACCAATCTCGAACAAATAGAATATCATGCAGCTAAACCATTAACGTTATAATACTATGATAAAGTCATGTGCCTGGCAACATCAGATTTTTTTATTGTGTTCATACACAGAGTGTTTATGATACAACACCGAGTCAATGACTAACAAGTTATTAACAAGTTATTAACCTTCATATATTATCAGTTTAGGTTCAGTTTTTGATGAACGTATAATTTTTAAATAAAAATTGATTTTAAACTTTTGATTTAAACGTATTTAATTTTGTTGTTATGGAAATAAGTGTCGTATATCTCCAAAAAAAATGGTATGCAGATTCTTCTATTAAAATAATGAAAAATGATGATTCCTTGACCCATTTATTATTTGCATCGGGTAAGGGATTGCTGACGCAAGTGAAGGAAAGGGATGCGACGTGACAGAATGGGAAGGAAAGCAACCGAAATGTAAACATGCGCCCACACCGAAATAGTAATTAATTAATTACTATTGATTATCTCATTGTCTGTAAATAATTGAATACCCACATTAACAAAGAGGTATATATAGGAGGTATATATTAGTGCATTTGGACGTATTTGTATTTCATACCAATAGGCAGCTACCTATTAATGATACACAATGCAATTACATCTTTGTTGCTAAAGGTTTTTCAGTTTAAACCGATAAAAATCGTGCATGAATAACAATAGAACAGATTAAAGTCGATAATGAATATCATTACGATACCAACCAGTGAATTATGTGTTGTATGAAGAAAAATTGGTTCAGGAGTTTGATTGAACGCGAATGTTCGATTTTTAAAACGATGTTTTTGGCATGAAACTAAAGCTTAACCATTTTAAACTAGCGAAGAATGTAACTGACCAATAAAGCATTTTTAACCTATACGTTTATTATATATATATATGTATTAATTATATTTTCAGTTTGAGTCAGTTAGTGCTGTTCACACTAGTAATTATCCCTTCAAACATTATAATTTCTTCACCATTGTCTTTGCTTTGTTTCAGAAAGCTGGAACATTCGACTGACTGCGATCAACTTATGTGATCATTTATTTCATATAAAGCAGTTACGTCAAATAATTGTATACACAATAACCAAAACAAAACAATATTATGGACTGTAAGTCCAATATCTAAAAACAGAAATGATTGGGTGAACGGTCTCTATCTATTTGAGCAGACAAAGCGTCCGTGAAAACAAGTCAAGGGCTTTGGAGCGTTGAATTATTTAATGTTTTACGTTTTCATTTCGTCCGCTAAGAGTCGCTGGTTTCGTTGTCGTCACGGCACAGCAGGGCTAATAAAAAATAAAACGCGACGCGAACTCCTTTGAGATTTGGCGGGCGAATGATTTGTTTTATGTAAATGACGGTTGTGTTGTGTCGTTAGCCCTCCGCCCGGGCACTCTTCCAATTAATTCTATTTCTCTTCGCCGCGCCGTGTCGTGTCGACGGCGACCGTCGACGGATTACGTAAATTTTGTTGTTAGGCGAACTGTGATATTTCCTAAGGTCAGTTTTAGGTTTTAGATGTTTGAATTTTGATTTTGAGAAGTATATAATAATAATATGTTGATAGTTAGTATCTATAGATGTTAGTGCAGAGACTTTGTAGGGGTTGGCCATAACATTTTTGGTGTAGGCCACCGTCGCCTCCACCATTTTGAGTGTCAATTATATATTGAGATATTTTGCGTTTATGACATTATGATAATTTTCCGTGGTTCATTGGAACGACACAAATATAAGGGAAATAGATCGATTATAGTTGCCTGTTTGAAATCCAGTTTGGAAAGTGTTGGTTTCCAATATTCCGCAAATAGAGTATATCTTGACTTTACTATTTGTACAAAACTTGTGAGCAAAAATATCGGTGCCAAAAGTGCGTAACCAATAATACGGATGATCTTCATACCACAACATCGTTTAAAACTTGTTAATTTATATTTAAAAATAAGAAAATATTTTGAAAATATGAACAAATATGGGATTGAAACGGAAGTGGTGGAAAACATTTCCTGATTTTTGCGACCTTTTGTCGCCGAATAACTACTACACAACTGCTATGAAAAAAATTTTTGCTTTCTGTGTTTGCTGATAGAAGAGATATTCGTGGAAATGCCAATATTTGTGACCTTCAACTTCATCTAACTGACTTACCCCATACGCTATTGATGGCAACCTTTGACCTTTAATTTTGTTTGTATGGAATACATTTATTTGTGTAGGTGTATCAAATAAGAGAAAAAGCTTATCTTTTCCTTTCTTTGTAACTAAGGAACACAGTTATTACTTATTACCATTATTCTGGAGGACGTGGGTTCGAATCCCACGCCCTACTTTCAGAGGGAAGGTTTTTCTGTGGTTTTCCTTTAAAACTCCACGGCGAATGCTGAAAGCCAAACAACTTAAGACGTGCCACAGACGCGGGCCATAATAATGATAATTCGGGCCTGCCGATGCCCCCGTAGTGGCGAAAGCTGTTGGGGGATGTTAAGGCGTGGATTATTATTATTATTATTATTATTATTATATACACTGATATACCACTAGAAATATGTCTCAATTTCAATGTTATTTTTCTCTGAAGCCGTTCCGTATTGTTCAGTAATGATAATGTAGTAAATTTATATTAAAATGTTGGTGCTAAGCATATATAGGGTACAATAACTGGAATAATTTTGTCGGTCGAAATTAGTAACATGCTGTTGTCTTGTACATGTTCAACCACAACAACTAAATAGAGTCAAACGGTCTTTGTATGCATTTTGTTCATTGATTCACTTTTTACCTTTTCAGTCCAAATCAGGCTGTTTGTAAGCGTATGCTCATGCTTAACTCAATAACAAAAAACTAATATTTTTAAATCGGGAATTAGAATCAGTCTATGTTATTCTATTCTGTGTATGTGTGTGTAGACGGTTTTTATGGCAACGATTCCGGAGAAACTACTAAAGGTATCGGGTCGAAACTTAATATTTAGAAGTTTCATGGCTAAATTTAGAGCTGAAAGAAAAGCTGAAAGTTTTGTTCAAAAGGGTCCAAAGGAACGGGAGGTATACTCATAGAATTTTTCAACGGTTTTGCAAATTAGCTGCCATTTCTGTTATGTCGTCAAAATAGTTACATAATAACTTAAATTAGAAAAAAATTTTAAGGTATGTCTATGGCATTTTTTGATAAAATTAATAGTTTAGCTGCATGAGCAAATTGTATTTGATTGAGCTCAGCTGTGGCTGCATTGAATCTAGTTAGCCAGGATTCGGCAGCTATGTTGATTCTCTTGACAGTATTGTCAAAACATCAGCGTTTAATACAGTTTGATACTGCTGTATGTATGGTACCTGCCATGTGTCTAGACGCATCACGTTTCAAATAGCATGCCAAAAATAATTCTATTTATTTTTGTTTTTAGGTCATCCGAAAGAAAAACAAACCTACAATTATTGTTTAAGAACAACTATAGTGTAAATTTTGAGAAAATAAGTACTGTACCGTAATCTAGAAATCATGTAGCAACATTTTTCGAATTTCCAATTGTGTTTCTATGACCTATGGCTTATGTCTTATTCGTCCTATAAATCGAAGGTAAGTTAAAAGAAATGAAAACACTGTGTGCTCCACCAAATTAACTTAAATTTCTTCAATTAAAATTGAGGCAGAACAATCAAATTTCATACATTATCATTAAATTAAATTAAAATGAAATTTATAATGGACGGTAACGATTTTGAAGACCAAATCGCGAATATAGTTTATTTTTATAGAAGGTTTCCTATTTGTTAAATCAAATTTACTACTTAACTTAGCTACATGTCTTGAAAGAAACTAATAAATATAAATTGAATCTGCAAAATTTACTTAATTCTAATAAGACCTGAAGAACACGCAAATACCTTTTCAATCACTAAACAGACCAAGAGTTGATATTATTTTTTGATATTGAGTAACAAAATATCGAAAAATTTATAGTTTGCTTATAAGTCGAAAACTAAAACAGTAATTAGTTTTTATTTTGTTCCTCTCAAAAAGCAATGCTGGGCAGTCTAGACCATCTTTCTTTTGTTTACCTAGAGCTCCTATAGGAATTTGCAACCATGTTTAGCATGAACCGTACTTATATTTTTGTTTATGCTGTAATTTTTAAATTATTAGGGTGGCTGTTGGTACCCGTAATTCCACATTCACTTATACTGTTGCATAGAGCAGTCTCAATAAAGATTCAATCAAAAACGGAAAAAATAAACAACCAAACAAGTTGTATGGAGAGTATTGTATAGAGAGGTCACAACAATATTGAAAACTCGGAGAAATACAATCATCAGCTATATTCACCGTTTACTTACAAACAAGACCCTCGTCTGTAGCAATTAAACGCTACCCGTGCAAAATCGGTAAATCTGCAAGAATTCTCAACATCGCTGACTACGCCAAAGTTTTCAGTGTTGTTAGGG
The DNA here is from genome assembly GCA_964023965.1 of Melinopterus prodromus. Lineage (NCBI taxonomy): Eukaryota > Metazoa > Arthropoda > Insecta > Coleoptera > Scarabaeidae > Melinopterus > Melinopterus prodromus. The sequence continues at coordinate 10,306,079 of OZ030397.1, forward strand.
GTGCTTTAGAGAGCGCCCACCGCGGGTCGGGTTGAGTAGAAAAGGGGTTCGAAAGGCTCCGCGGGATCGAATTGGGACCGTTTACGCACTAATAGAATGACAAGGGTCCGGGACGGGTCCGGAATCCCGGAAAATCGCGAAGCCACTCGAGCGCTCCGGCTCCTCCGCCATTTCTTTATTTTTGTTTCCCCGCCGCCGAAGCCGGCTGCGAGCCGCGGAACCGCACCGTGCTAGGCACCGAGGCGACCGGAAAATTAAGTTCCAGTTATCAGGGAATCTACTCGTCTTCGTCGTCTTCTTGTTGTTTGTTGTTTGCCGTCGGTGTTCTTTTTTTTATTGTCTCGCGTTTGCGATGTCGATCGATTTTAAATGAAGTTTTTATCGGCGCCCTTCTTAATATAAAAAGGGGCGACTTTTTTCGATTTTTCCTGATGGAAAAGGAGTGGATGGGCGTAAGAAGTTTTATTTCGGATTCTAAAATATTCTCGGATGTGATAGGTTGCGATACATTGTAATTTTTGTTTAGCTTTTATACCTGACAAAAAGGAAATATGAGTTTTTTAAAAATGAATACAAATTATTTGCTGAGCTATGAAGAATTGATGTGTATTTCCTGTAGGAACTGTAGTTTACTGTAGTTTTTTGCCCTGTGACAATCCGGAATATTACACCGATTTTAATATAGTTTTAAGGAATATATGGGGCAATGTGTAATAATTGAACATCAATTTCATCGTAATTTTAAAGGAAATATGAGGTAATTCGAAATAATTTTACATCTATTTCAGTGTATTATTCAATAAAATATGCAGTATTTTTGATTTGTATAATTTTATTGTGATCTTGAGTAGATATTAACATATAATACAAAAAAAAACAGAATCATCATGCAAACAGTCAAACAGTACATTACTACAAACGATCGAACAAATATGGTAGAAATAAAATTACTTGTAAAAAAGTAAATATGTAGACGCACATACAAGTATAAAATAGTTAAACTTAATTAGTTAAACACACGGAAAAAACATATAAATGCACTTCGGTCAGTCATGAACCCAGAAACTCGTCCACTCTGTTTCTGACAAGATGGTGCAAGATGTTCCGCATATGTATCTGTAATAGAACAAGGAAACATATTAGACAGACACAAAAAAGTTAACCTAAAAAGAAGATTGCACATTATTTTTCTGTTGGTATAAAACTCAAAATCTGAAAGCAAATTTTCACAACGAAACGAAGAAGACTCTGTACTTACAGCTTTCTGCCAGGTATGGCTTTAAAACATCAATCTCCATGGGCTTGTTGTGATCATTGGTGATCTACAAAGATAACACGATTGTTCTGCACTGTGGCATAGTATTTGAACCTACACCTACATGGTATGTACGTAAGTTTTAGTTCAATGTATCACTGCTACTTACCGGAGACAGAAATACGACACGCCCGACTATATACTGCACTCGATGGTGTGCGTGTCGGCTGTCGTTTGCAAAACAGCTGATCATACGTAGCGCATGTGTCTGGGCGTTACAATATCAACAAATCCATTATCATATGAGCAAAATCACAACATACATTGTAATTTTAGGATTCTGAGCTATTTTTCCATTGTATTTTTACTATAAGATCAGAGTAATTGAAATTGCAGCACTGCAGCACAGGAAAAGCAGCACTGTCGTTATAATAGTACACAGACTAAAAATAATTGGAATTACGTGCAATTTTTATACTTACCACATTTCTATTGTAATTTTTACAATGACTTATGTGTAATTTTACAGCAATTCTTTCAGTGTAGGTTAATTCTTCGATTGCATGGGAAAGCTTTCGCTGTACTGGGTGGTCTAGCAAATAGTAATCCTTGCATTTAAACAATTTTTTTTGTTGCATTGTAAATTATGTATGAAGATTGGTGTTTTTGGTGTACTCGCGCACCAACAATGGTCCTTAGCATTTTATTTTGGAACCTCTCTGTATGAGTTTGATGCTGGACTGGTTAGTGCATCCTCCTAGTTATTTTCTATATACCCATACTGGTTTAAATAACTACTTGTATAGTATGCGCTTATTTTGCACTGATAGGGCTAACCTACATCCCATTAGCCAATACATTTTGCAGAAATTTAGGTCGGGTTCGTCCCGCTTTTTCTTGACATTTGCTGTCTATCGAAGCTTGGCATTCAGTGGAATATCGAGGTATTTTCTTGTATCCGCGTATGGAATATCGACCCCATTACCTATTGTTACTAGACTATAGTTAACTTTCTTATTCGTGTGTTACTGCGTTGATTTTTCTTCATTTAGTTTGATGCGCCATTTCTTCGTCAATTGGTTCATTTTGTTTGCAGCTACGTGTAGTTTTTTAGTTGCGTCTAGTTGACACTGTCACTAATTGCCACAATAGCAGTGTCGCACAGTGGTCATTTTTACGAATCTAGCGAATAATAAATAGTGCTCAGTTAATATTTCTGTTCGTTGTACATTTTTATTATATCTTTGATTTGGAAAACAGTTTATCGAAAATGTTTGGGCTACTTGGTGAATCAACTTAAACAACGTATGTATACAGGGGGTGGGTGTAAACAGGCTATGAAATAAGCGCAATTAGAATTGGGTGAAACAATAATTATTCCTCAAATATCCATTTCTCATGGGGTGTTAAATTATTTTTTATTCATACCAGGCCTTATTTTGGAAATGTACTGGTTTTCATTTGAAAATAACATGATAGTATCAATAAAAAATAATTAAGGTCAAATTTGGACAAAGTACTTTTTGTATCGTACTGCATAAATTATTTAGAAACGATCTTAATTCTTAAACAATTAAATTATATTAAAAAATCAAGTTGGTGGCTTGTGACGACATGTGCGAATTTAAAAATTATTAGAATGGCATTAACGTAAAAATGTCTTTACAATAGTTGCATAATAAGAAAGATATTAAGTTACTGACATCAGCCTACTTAGTAAAAAAAGCACTGATAACTTATCGTTTGAATTTAAACTTACTTTGCACAAGTTGTTGATTATTCATTTTAGCGTTACCCATTTCTTAATGTGTTTAGTCACCTTAACAGTAATATCACTCTTGTTATGAAACTCTTGTTAAGACATTATTACGTGTATTACTCAAACTTTTCATATGCGTAATTTTCGACACATTCTGATAATGATGTTATCACAGTCTGACGTCAACATTATCGCATTAAAGGAATCCTCCATCGTTACCTCTCTGGAACACTTTCTGGTTTCATCAGCGGTCTTTCGAAAAGATAACAGTTGAACACCTCTGACATATATAAAATGTATATATTTGTATATGCAGAATTTGTAATGACTGTCCTTTTAATAATAAAGTACAATTATCGGAAAAGTGTATTAATTTTTTTTATCTCATCCCACAATGTTAGTTTTTGTTATGTTGTAAGTCCTTAAATTCTTTTGTTTGGTTGTCATTTATTCATTCCGTACTTCGAACAGGTCATTTTTATTTAGCGATATGCTACTTATTAATACACTTATATAGAAGAATAAACAAAAATGCACACAAAAATAAAATCATCAAATATAATATCGATTGGTCGTAACAAACAAGCAACGGGTGAAGTTAAGATAAGTGTCGTAAAAATACATTACAGTCCGCTGGGCAGCCTCTGGCAGATAAAAATACCATAACTGAAGCAAGACATATCTAGGCATACACAGAAAAAAATGATCACATATCTACACGTATCTACATATTGGCAGTCCACTTTGTGTACGCCAAAACTTTAAGTTAATGTATGGGCATTCGTACGGGTTTTATTAAATAAAAAATACAATATTTGATGATTATAGTAATTAAAAACATCAGTACAAACCTTGCTCAAACAATAGCCAATAAGTAAATTAACTAAATTTGTATTAACGTTCAATAACGATTTTTATTGTGCGAGCATAACATTTCAATAAATAATGAAGTAGAGAAGTTGGACCAGTTAAAACGATACGCAACAGACATGTCCTTAGGAGTTTGATCAAAATATTTATATGACAGCCTGCTCAGTTAATTGGCAATTCGAATTATTAATTCCTTGATTCGACAAAATGACCACTGTGTGTCATATGCTACTGGTTGCTGCCGTGATTTCTTCTGAAATAGGACCATCATAAGTATAACGTAGTAATAAAGGTGGTCCCAGTACACTTATTTGTTCTTAAGGTGCGATAGAGAACGTTAGCACCTATTTAACCAAAATGTGCAGTACAATATTAACGTTACAAGTTAGTATGCATTACTTCGTTATATATGTTTTAAAGATTCTAAATATCACAGAAACTAGAAAGAATAGATAAGACATTCTTAATGTAAATTAAAAGCACCTTAAGGGGAATTAAAGGCAGGAAATAATATATAGGATGTTCACGAAAACAACCACAAAAACTATAAACAAAGCGAGCGATAATGGGTTCATGTTAAAATCACTCTGTATATCGTATCTATATCTTGTTGGAAACCTGCATCTACCATTGGCTTTACTTATTATCCGTAAAACTTGTAACATAATATATACGAAAATACCGTTCATATGCGTCAGCCACAACCACATTTGCTTAAAAAAAGCAATTCAGAATATTTCTATTATGTAGAATATATGTTAGAAACTATTAACTTTGCGAAATTTTAACCAGATACAGTAGGAAAAGCATCTGTTTCAGTATTATGGTATTCTCCTCGCTTGAATACAACATCCTGTATAAATGAAAATATTTTTTATGGCAGAGAATGATCGCTCAAACAACTTTTGTGTAAAGCAATTTTATGTTTTTCATAAGACAAGGGAAATATCACTGCGATATTAATGAATCACCCAGCGTAATCTGCCGATCGACCGATGTTGTCGTTTCCTTCCTTCTCATTCCTTCATGATTCCAAATGTGTTGTAAAGTTCAACATGTATCGTATTCCATATATCGGAGAAGCATTATTCGGAATATAGGTATATGCATTTCGAGGTAACGATTAATTGTTAGTCTGCATAAGCTATTAGATGTAATGTAATTTTATAGCAATTTCACTAAACAGCTTTTACCGTTCCATAATGGATGGACCCTGTAGGGCATATACCCATTAACGAATTACCCAGAAGAGAAATGATGCTTTTATAGAACCAAAAAAAGAAGTAGGTAACGACTATCCATTTGTACTGCAATACAGAGAAACTGTTCTAATTCAATCCGGGTTGTTATGAAACACCGAGAAATACGGTATTATCATAATGCGAATAAAAAAAAATTATCAAAGTATGGAATAAAAGCCTCTTGGTACTTTGCAAACTGTTTATTTATATGCTACATACATGTTTCCGCTCGGAGGTAGTGATGATTCCCAAGCCAGGCAAACCACCACATGAAGCATCCTCCTACAGGCCAATTTCTTTACTGCCCACATTCTCAAAACTGTTTGAAAAGCTTCTTGCAAAACGACTGAAGCCAATCTTAGATGAAAGGAACATCATACCCAGTCATCAGTTTGGATTCAGAAACAAACATTCCACAATTGATCAGGTGCACAGAATAACAATGATCATAGAAAGAACTTTTGAAGAAGAAAAAAAGTATGCTCCTCCATATTCTTGGGTGTGGCAAAAGCCTTCGACAAAGTTTGGCACGAAGGTCTACTCTATAAGCTGTATCGCCTACTACCCTTCGAGTATAGCAAACTATTAGGATCATATCTTTCTGACAGATACTTCCGCATAAAGCAAGATAATGCGTACTCAACCCTCAAATGTATTAAAGCTCGAGTACCACAAGGTAGTGTACTTGGCCCAATTTTTTACCTTCTATATACACATGATCTTCCGCAACCCATCTGGTGTTACCGCTGCCACGTTTGCTGATGACACTCCTATCATGGCAGTGGATACAAATGTTGAAGGAGCAGCACTAAAACTGCAGAATGCTGTCAACGGTATTAGTGATTGGATGCAAAGATGGCTAATTACATTGAACGAAACCAAATCCGTTCACATAAACTTTACCAACAAGCGAATACGATACGTTCCAGTTACAATAAATATCACCACCGTACCCTACTCGATCACGGCGAAATACCTCGGTATGATGCTAGACACCAAGCTCCGCTGGAAAGCACATGTTAGAGAAACGAGAAGAATTGGGCATAAAGTACAACAAAATGTACTGGCTTATTGGTAGGAAGTCGTCTTTGTCGACATATAATAAACTCCTGATTTACAAGCAAATACTTAAACCTGTGTGGACCTATGGTATCCAACTGTGGGGCTGCACAAAGCTAAGCAATATCTCCATCATTCAACGGTTCCAAAATAAGGTGCTAAGAAACATCGTGGGTGCACCGTGGTATATAAGAAACAGAAATCTCCACGGGGATCTTGAAATGGAATTAAACGAACGAAATTGGAAAGTTTGCAGAGAATCATCAGAACAGACTTCTCCAGCACACGAATGTCGAGGCAATCCAGCTTCTTGATAATTGTGACAGTGTGCGAAGACTCAAAAGAACGAAACCTTTTGAGTTGGTGAAGTGAACTTAAAAAAGCAGAGCACAGTACTATGCTGATAGCTGATAGCTGATAGGTGAACAAAGCGTCAGCATCCAAATTAAATTTAAGTAACACCAATGGGGAACACTTAATATCGAACACTTTTTATACGTAGCAATTTAGGTTAGATTAATATAGCTAGATAGTGGTCAGACTAGGTGTTATACACAAGTACCTGTGGGGTGCTGTTAATTAATTTTTAAAAAAATGTTTCGGCTAGCGCCATCCTCACTGTGAGTAAACTACAAATTACAAAACATAAGACAATAAGAATCAGAAATAATAGGTAAATATTCTAAATGGAAACACTTACAGTAAAAAAAGTCTGAAAACTACATAAATTAGATCACGCGCTATCCTAATAATGAACAACGGACAACTACATATACAACTACATATCAACGGACATATACAATGATAAATGAACATTCAACGCTAAAACAAGGCAAAAATAATTAACAAAATAAGAGCGCACAATTATGTGATCGTCAAAGCAGCCGGAAAACGTGTATGAGGTTAACACTAGCCAAAATAAATCACATGACGAAAACTAAACTAAAGGTGGGGTGAAAAAACAGTCGAATAAATACAAACCGGCGAGTTAAAAATATTTAGGATCGCACAAGGTGGTGGACAAAATGGTCTCAACAAGTGAAGACAGCGCCAGCGTTTCTAAATTTGCGAGCTACATTATGGGATGCTGGTTGAACACAGTTGGCCTAGTACAAGCCACAACCTATCGAACAACATTACGCGTTCTGTTTATTCAGTCCTCTACCTATTTGCGCGATGAGCTAATTGATTTTGGGCTTGTTGTTTTCGAGTTTTGTGGAACCGTATTTGTGCCAATATAAACACAAATAAATGACAAATAGAGCGGATAATGTAGATTTGGGGTTTGTTTAATGCGGTTTAGTGTCAACCTGTTGTGGTAGTGTTGGCAGGACTGAACGTTAAATAAAGAACAACGAAATGGTGTGTGACAATATCCCTGTAAAACGTGTTTTGTTTTGGGGATAGAATGTTCAAAAGGAAATTTAAAAAATTGCATAATGTATCGTGCATAATTTGAATTTAAATTGCAAAGGTTTACTAGAAACTATGGTTTTCACAAGAGGCCTGGGGTCCGCAACACAAACACTATAAGTCCTACAAGTGTAGGAAAAAATTCTACGCTGGTAATGACCTCCGTAACACAAAGTAATATATAATACAAGTTCCCTGTTCTAATTATAGAGAGGTTTTTATACATATATACGTGTTGTAACATTTGCGTGCCTATTTTATATTGCTACACTGTTAGAATAAAATCCTCTTTACATACTTAAGGTAGAATTTGATACATTTTCAGGTCAGAACACTTGTGACATTTCCACAAAATGATACGGGATTTACCTACATTTACAATGTCCGTAACACAACGAATATGTAGGTACCAAATTTTGGAATTATGTATTTTGCAACCATGTGAAGTCACTGGCGTTATTATTGTTGATGCAATGTTTACAGAGTTTCTGAGATATAACCACAAACTATTGAATTGAAATAGAACATCCTGTATATTTTGACATTTTCTGTTGCAGTCTTCCACTGCCTATTCAATGTTACTACGCTGGTTACGTATTATATCAAAAATATCTAGTAATTGACAAAAACCTTTATTACTTAGGTCTAAAAATTAACAAAGAAAAAATTGATAACAAAAAATTACATCAACAAAAAATAAACCGATCAAATTTAAAACAATGTGTTCTTGTCAATGGTCAGAATCCTCATAAACCAACTAGAGCAGTTGCAGTAGAAAATGTAAAAATGTTTTGTTATCAATTTACTCTTTTTTTTGATTTTTAGACCTGGGTAATAAAGGTTTTTGTTAATTTCTAGATATTTTTGTTATAATAATGAAGACTGTAACAGAAAATGTCAAAATGTACAGTGTGTATCCACTTCATATTCAAAACTTTGATGTTATATCTCGGAAACTGTAAACGTTGCATCAACGATAGTAAGGCCAGTGACTTCATATGGTTCCAAAATACTTATTCCAAAAATTCATTAAATTCCGTCAAGCCGTTCCAGACATTTTGTTTCATAACTTTTATTTCACAACATTCAATTGTCTCTTTCTCGAAAATTTTATTATGTAAGGCCATCAAAATATTATGCTATCACTAAGACAATTAAAAGATCTGTACTCCATTAAAAAAGAGGGTTGTCATTTTTTTAAATTCGATGTCGTAGTCTGTTAAAAACAATTGAAGGTTAAAAAGTGAATATAAGGTGTATCATAAGGTGTATTTTGATAATTATAAATCGACGTGTTCGAGGATTTTTTAAAATAGCAAACCGTTCTTGAGATTTTGTCATGTTTCCGTACTTTACGCGCGCACTGTACATATGGCTACACCACCCATTTTTTCAAACGATCAAAAGAAAGTAAAAATTGTCCCACACTACCAACAAAATCAAAAAATCACCAGAAACCACCAGAAAATCAGAGAAGAAATTTTATTACCATATTACTTCTTGGGAAACATAATGAATACTAATGACAAGTTTAATAATATTGTTTTTTTTTGTTTTTCTTTTCGTCTTCATGCATTTTTATTTACCACTTGTGCTAATAGCATAATTTTTTTCAACAAGTAAAAGATTATTATCGATAAGCATGACGTTGACTGGAAAAAAGGAAAAAAGTGCAGCTGATGTTTTATCAAATTGCTTATTTGTTATTGCCTTTTGAATCAAAATTCACTTTCTGAACAAGTACAAATGAAATTTTGCCACAAACGCCTAATTTCGACTTAATCTGTTCTTCAACTCATCGATTCAATTGTAATAAATCACTAGGGCAACCAACAAGTGTAAAAGTTTGTGTTACGGAACTGGATTACAAGTGTAGAAATTGTGTAACTTCATTAGATATTCGAAAAACACAATTATGATATTATACGCCATGAAATTGTTAGATATAATTATTTACGTTTAAGAATGTTATTCCGTCAACGTTTTCAATATATCCATTTGTAGAAAAAATTGCGGGGTAAATACCTATTTTTGTTGCCACATATCTAAGTTTGTGTGTCTGTAGCTACAGGCATTTTATTTGTTATTTGTACACTTGTTACAAGTATAGTTTGTGGTATGGACCCCAAATCATGGGATCAATCAAAATTTACAATCAAAAGAAGCGAGCAGACCTTGTCCCAGAAAATTTAAAACCCCGCACAAGTGATAAAGTTGGTTAGGTCTTTACATATCTGAAGCTTTATGTCGGAGGAATCATCAAAATCGGTTCAGTAGGTAGTTAAAGAATTATTGAACTACGAAATTCATGGTCGATACCCCAACAGTTGGCGGGCCATAAGCTATAAGCCGCGCGCTTATCCCAATCTAGATAATTCATAAGCCTCGCGCTCTGCTAACACTGTATGGCCGGTATCTGTCATCGAGTTGCTATGACAGATATCTGACAGCTATGGACGAACTTTTCACAAGGTGGTCTAAATCTGTAAATTAAATTAAATGTTTTATTAGAACGGTAGAGGTTTATGGGAAAAATTATAGATATTCAACCAACAAGTGTATTAAAAAAATCACAATAATCGACAAAAGTTTGAATTATATTAATCGCTGCTAAATATCAGTAATATCAGTTTTCTTCTAGTTGCTTCAACAGACTTTTTTCGACAATGTCATCTGACATTTTATGACAATTTATGTTTGATTTGATACAATACATCGTCCATTAATAGCAATCGTGCATGTATAGAGCTGTTTAATAAACGATTTTCTAATCACTAAACAGACTCATAAATAAACGATCGATGGAAACGGCAATTGATTAAATTGAATATTCATTTAGGTTATTTAGGTTAGGGGATAGGATTGTGGTAAATTTGCTTTCCATGAAAGACACTCGGATGGTGGTACTTTTCCATTTTTGGTTAACCGCGTGATTGCAAAAGATTTGCAAATATGCAGTTACAATAAAACGGCAACAACTAGTAAATATTATGTCAAGGTGTAACCTGTCAAAAACTGGTTTTTCTTTGTTGGTCTCGCGTTCTTATAAACCATTTGTAAATCACATAACACTGAATTTGGTTGGTCAGCAAGATGATGTACGTCAGATTACACAGCGTTGCAACATTGTGGGATGATCAGAAATTAAAACGCTGTTTCATTGATCCAAAAATAGTTACTGATATAAAAGATTAAATTTAATGTGTGATAAAAATAAATAATACTGTTATGGAAAATGTGGTTATTGGTACAGCAGACCAATCTTCAGAAAATCCTAATACTAGGGGAATACACTATGGTCAATACACTCTTTACTACAGAACAGATACACTCATTTAGGCACATTACCATATTTAAGGTTTTCTGTTATTATTCTTCTCAACTATGCACAAACATTTACAAACAAAATGCAATTACTTGTATAGTAAATTTAACCAGGTATAACTTTTATAATCATAAATTAAAGAACGTGCTATGGAAAATGTATCTTTAATATGAAACCATTTTTGTGACAATCGTTTATTTATGTTTGTTTTGTATTTTCTATTTTTAGGCTGTTTATAAAGTCACCCATAATATTATAAAAATTAAAACCATCTCCAATGTCATGAATTAGTTTGTTGCTGCCTCAAGAATTTCTTGAACGTTGTAGTTGCCCGAATGACAGTAAGTTAATTGCTACCTTGTTGAGAATATTGCCGTTAATTATACCTCTCCCTCTCTCAGTAGTGTTGACCTGAGGATGATAATTTATTTACCGAAATCGATTGTCACACAAATCGTTTCATATTCAAGAAACATTTATTATATATGTAACGTTCTGTTATCTCTCATACCCAAATATGGAAAGGGTGGAGTACTTCGAAGTGGCCCTTGAAATAATAAGCAACTAAATTGCTTATTATCTTATTATCTTTCGTTTTTAACGGCAGCTTAAACAACGGAAATGTTAAAAAAATCATTTACCCTTAAGTTGTAATGTTATTACTTTAAGTAGAAACATATATTAATGTTTACTTTGTAAAAAATAATATCCGCTACAGACATGATCGCTATTTAAATTGGTCTTTATTTGATTTCCGGTTCAAAGCATAACATGAAAAACTGCCCTTTTTGACACATTTCCAAACCATATCCTTGTGTTCCATCGTACCAATACAATCTTGAACTGGTCAATCCCACTTCTAATGTTAGACACACTCAAATGATATACGGCTACCCATTGGTACGACCATAAATCTCAATTAGCACCACTCAAATAAAAAAACAGTGAACTGAAAAGAAAATTACGTATTTCTATAAAGAAAACCCAGAATTTTCCGATATAAGACATAAGGTAAGTCAACGCACGAAAAGGCATTAACAAAACAATTACTCAAATCCAACCGGTAACCGCACGTAAGTGCTATCGCAGCTCATAAATAATTTACGAATTTCTCTAGGACGCTCACCAGGGGTGCAAATTCCCCCCTTTCCTTTGACCTTTTCCCCATCCGAGCGTCTCTTTATAACCTGTTCGACGGACCATAACAAAAAAAGAAACAGTCCGGAGTCAACATATGTATACGAGCTCGTTACGCTTGTTTTTCTCCGCATTCTCCACTCGGGCGACCGACTTCCCCCCTTCCCCTCATCCCCATTACTCCCCAGCGAACAAAAACAAAGATTCTTCACGCAATTACACGGGCACGTCCGGGGAAACGGGCCGGAAAAATAGCCTTCCCCCCATTTCCCCCCGCATTCCCCCCAGCTTGGAAATTAGAATTGTAAATATGGGGCGTTCGTTTAGGTGAGAGTGAATTTTTAAGTTTGGGGGGGATGGGGGGACGGGAAGTTGGTGGGGGGTATAGGGATGCGGAGGGGGTAGATGGGGGGAATAAAAAATCTCAACTCGGGGACTTTGCCGCGGTCCCAAATTCGATAATTTAAATTATAATCTCGTTAAGATGTTACCCGTTGCGTCCCCCCCATTTAACGTCAGGTCTCTCGGGGAGTTTTCTTTTCTTGCTCTCCGAGTTCAAAGGCGAGGTGTTTTTTATTTTATTTTACGGTGCTAAGGTCTCGGGAATTATTACGTGTTTATTGAAATAAGAAAAGAGAGAAGTTGGTACCTTGACGTGCAAATTGGTTTATTTCGAAAGATCTGAAGGCGTTTGTTTGTGTATTTAAATTTTTCATGTTGTCTTGTTACGCTTTGAAAAGTGACGCCAAGTGTGTAGCTCTAGTGATACGACAGGCAGTAAAGTTTTTTACGTTAAAGAATGTCTTGCTATGGTAGCGTTCTTTATGTATCAGTAATGATGTATATTGGCTCCAATAAAAATTCAAATAAAACAATATTTGCATGTGTACCCCCTAAAACCGTTTTTCTCTTCAACCTCAGTACAATTTAACGCAATTGTAGTCATTGAGGACTTTGTGGACCTTGTGGACTAGTTTCCTAACCAAGATGCTTATAGACTCTAGAGCAGCGTTTGTCATTTTCCTAGTCCTTGCGAAGCCCTTGAAATAAGGTTGGAAAAGGATGGAACCGCAACAAAAAATATTATACATGCCCTAGTTGCATACTACCCTTTTTTAAAATTAAATGTTATTCTGCGTAAATAGCTTTATTTATACACAGAAAAATAAGCAAAAAAAGTTAAAAATTATCCTGTAAACTAACTGTGATAATGCTATTAATTGTATATCTAAATTTCACGGAGACGTATTACTAAATATACAGGAATATAGCTGGTTTCAAATTACCAGCAATTTTTCAGAATGAAAACAATCCAAGAAACAGGAAATTCTTATTTTACAGCGTTTTTGCTGGAATTGATTGTACGTAATCAATTCTAGCAAAAATGCTGTACATTAGTTTTGGCGTGTTACCCGGTTTTGCTGTTGTTTATTACTCCAATATTTGTTTATATATCATCATAATTATAAAATTTTAAGCATAGTTTCGAGATTTTCTCAAAATTGCGCATTCCAGATTGCAATATTTTGTTTTCTAGATAACATCAATGGATATGTTTTATGTTGTTAATTGTGGCTTGTAGTATATGGTCTAAGCAGAAGTGAAACAACATTTTGACAACACAAATACCAATTCTAATATTTTGTTTTTATTGCAGGGCGCAATTTGAATTTAAAACACATAATGCATTTCGAAGAAATACCATCTGATGTTTGTTACAATGATTGGAAAAAACTTAATATATAAACCAAAAACTGTAGGTTTTTTTAGTTTTTTATTTTCTAGTCCTAGTACTTGTGTCTGGGTATTTTGTTAATGTAATAACTATTATAACACAACGAATAGATTTTCTTAAAAATGTTTAACAATATTTTATTTTTACAAGTAACCATTACTCAGAACAAGTTTTGTTAGTCTTCTAAAAGCCTTAGAATGACAGATACCATGTGTGTTCTGTTAAACTAAAATTGAATTTACCCTGAAATAGTATATTATATTACAAGAGCTGTAACTAGCATATTACGTACGAGTGGAAAGTCAACATAGTTTCTGGGCGAGTTTTATTTTTTTCACGAGCACGTAATATGCGTTACAGCTCGAGTATTGTACATAATTTTACCTACGACCGTCAATTTCAATAATTGGTATCAAACATGACTATTACGCGCCAATGTATTCGCGCGACATCTATTGCAACTATGGCGAACTTTGTCTGAAGTGTCGACAGAAAATTACAATACAAATTCAACATAAGGTTTCACGAGCATGTAATATATGTTACAGTTCGAGTATTGCACGGAACTACGGCGAACTTTGTCTGAAGTGTCGACCGAAAACTACAATACAAATTCAACATAAGGTTTCACGAGCATGTAATATATGTTACAGTTCGAGTATTGCACTTACCTACGACCGAAAATTTCTGTAAATATAAATTGTATCAAAAATGATAAATAAATAATCAATATATTCGCGCGACATCTAGTGTAGCTACGGAGAACATTATTATGTCGTGCGTTCAAAAACCAAAGCACATCTTTGCTTTAAGAGTTATACGAGTCAATACGAGTGACGTAAGTGACATTTACACATACGGTCGTAGGTAAAATCATTTAAGGTCACTTTTATATAACCTTTGTATACTAGAATTTTGCGATAAATTTCAACTAATATTTTATTTTATTTTATAATATTTTATTTATTAATTCGTTAAAAGAATTTTGATTATTATTCTAATAAGTAAAAATAAATTGACATTCATCTTCAACCAGTTGTCAATGAGAAATGTTGAAAAGTGGTGTCCGATAAAAATGATTAATAACAAAGTAATTATCAACAAAATGGCAATAATAATTTAGATTCACTAAATTATCGGGAAGGAATGTTTTAAATTGAAAACTCAGCAATTTTATAATCGGGTTAGTCGAGCGGATCTCTAGAAATTTTTGATACCAAATGAAAGAAAGGCGACAATATTGTTTTAAAATTTATTGAATACATGAGCATTGAGCAATAATGATCAAGAATAGAAAAATTAACAAACTTCTACATAATAGCTGGGCAGTTTTTTGCATGGATAAATTAATAGAAATTAAATAGAAAATACAGATTTTGTTTCATGTAACTTTTTCTTTTAATAGAGCTTGTATGAGCAGGTACCGCCGCTTGAATATAATCGATGTAAAATATAAGTATTTCTGACGTAGTATGAGAAATATATCAACATTTTTAAAAATGTAACCATATTAAGGTGTTCCAATAAGACCATCGATATCCTTGAAGCGACGATTGTTAGATAGATGTCAGGGAATGTCAACATCCCAATATTCCACTTTCGAAGAAAAACAAAAGTTTGCCATGGTTTACGTTAAACAAACACCCTATATAGTGCTTTCGTATTCCCTAAATGAAACACAAATAATCATCAATATATTGACGTCTTTCGGGTTTTCTAACTTGCCAAACACTACCCATAGATCATTTCACTAATATAATAAGTTCCAAATTTAAAATTCCAGCAGGTCCTGAATAAAGGATTTTCGATCCTGGATTTATGCTCGATCCTCCCAGGCAGCCATTTTTCGGGACGACGTCGTTTACCCACCATTGCAATAAGGTGTGCCGGATTTCAGATGGCCACGATCCTTACAAACATTGGGGCACACTATCCCCCCTGCATAAGAAAAAAAGACGCTCTATTTTCAGGCGCCACCTAAAAAGGTTAAAGGGGAAGGGTCATATAATCCTGAGATACATCACCCGTACCTCTGGATAAAATATAGCTGGGTTTCATTGATATCACGGGAATAAAACGCTAGCGGTTTGGCTGTATTTTATATTATACTAAGTAAAGTAGAAACAGAAAACATTTCAAATATTAAAGAAATTTAGAAGATGTCTTGCAGTAAATAATCATATCATCTAATAATACTTATGCTCATTAAGAGCATAGAAAGTCAAACGTATACTACGTTTTCTCTTAAGGGGTAATGCCACTCTAGCGCGAGAAAAAATACCCTCCTTTGTAGGTATATTTTTACAATATAGCAAATGAATTACAAAATTTCTTTAACGCCCTTTATTGTACATATTTGTAGGAATATTCATAATGAAACATCAAAAAATAATTAAAAAATTGAAGCGTTAGAAGACATCAAACAAAACTTCTTCAGGCAGACAGGATTTCACGGCCGGAAAGATTTTGCACGCAGTTTTTCACTTAGCCATAAAAAAAAACAAGTTGATTCTATATTAGATTATCTCGGTAACGAACGGAAATTAGAAAATTCCGCTTTAAAACAAAATGGCGCACGTCTGAACACAAATTATCACTTTTAGGCACAAAATTATGTTATAAATTATTTATAGCAAAAAAAAATTTCGATCTTATCGTAAAATCCGTACGTACTTCTCTAGATAATGTTGTTCTGAAGCTACATATAAAATTTCAAGTGAATTGACGAAAATCAGTTGACGTTATCAGGCCAGTTAGAAAAATGCTGTATTAAGAAAACACGGTTTAAAGTATTGTGTAACTTTGATGTATATTATTACATGTTACTATAGGCGGCGATGACTGGACCATATAATTGTCTTTTCAAATTAATATTTTCCTCCTCTTGTTTCTTTCTGTTTGATTTTGACGACAGGCGGGCCTGTTTTGCAGCATCAGTCAGCGATGGCTCTGAAAACATGATGCGCCGTGCGTCAGCCTTCGCGCAGTAATTATTGTAGTTTAGCCCGATACTCATAGATAATACCTCCATAATCTTCATAAGGCGGATAATGCATCATTGACAATACAGATGGCTATACTTGCTGAAATATCCACAATTACCTTGCCACTTGAAAGTGAAAGTGATAATGAAATCACCAGGTGGACAATTCTCGTACTGCGGCATTTCATCGGTCAGAATGTATTGAGCAGTGTCGCCCAGTTTCCCCATTCTCTTCATTTTATGATTGAATCATGATTACGACGAATGGCTAGTCCATCAAAGATTCAAAGGTCATTTATAGGCTTCTGGGTTAACTGCCCTAACTGGTTTGTGTCAAATGGCACAAACCAGTGTGCCGTTAGTGCCATTAGTTTTTGCACGTGATCTATCCTTTTCCTATTTCCTTTACTTATACCAAAATTTGCAAGCTTTGCCGTATTTAGATTTTATGAGAATATCAACAACATTTCTCCAACTCATAAGCGCCACCAATCATACACAGAAGAAAAGCTATGTTTTCTCCATGTTCCATCGTCCGAGATAGTTACGCCATTATTTTTTTAGTGTTTTAAGTTGATTTGTAGCCCTCTTGTCTTCTGTTGCTTTCTGCATACTTTGTTGACAAACTGCTTCTGTTACGACAAAAATGGTGCGAACACCTTTATCGTAAAATGAGTGAAAAACGGTCGAGGAAGGTCTCTGAATGCGCCAACCTTTTCAATTCCATCTACACCTATTCTTATGCGCATGGCAAGGATACTTCCGCTATTCATTTTATATCGTTTTTGAACAAAACGGGCAACTCGGAATGAAAGTTCGTTCAAAGTTCTCACAAGAAACCACGATTTGAAATCCTAAGTCGCGGTTGCCACTTTCGGCCAATTTTGCATTTGATTTGCACGTTTTGCACACTACAACTTGTGTACTACGTCATCCGCCTCAACGTTGTAATAAGCTTCAACCGACATTACTTTTTTTGCAGGTGTGGACTGTGGATACGTTATCAGGCAGAGTGGACAGTAGTGCCAACTGATTCAATGCTTGGCATATTAGTTTTTTTTGAAAATCTGCTGCTTCCTTTCGACTCCTTTCGTTCAAGATATACTCCGGGAATGTCACTAATTATTTTTGCTATTTGTTACCAGCTAATCAAGAACAATACACGTTACATCAGACAGCTATAACTTTGTACGGTTAGCGTCAGTTCAACACAAAATCTTTGTGTTTTATATTTTTTATGTTATATTTCACACCATGGATGTATGTATGTTCCTACAAATAAGATAAGAGCGTATAGGTCTCTAGGCTGTAAAGTCTCACGCTTCATCAAATGAGCATTTAAATTTTAACGTATTGTACCTTATTTCTAAGATATCAAGACATCATTTGAGCAAAAAAAAATTCAAAAAATCTAGATTGGTATTATCCCTTAATTTATTGCACTGATCATATTTCATCGTAGCTTTAGCTTTAGAAGACGTAATTCACAGAAGTACATCCCCCATTTTCTGTACGCCAGTCAATGTCGTGTACAACGAAAAACTTATAAATATGGAAGAGTCATCATCAAAAGCCGTCGTCGCGTTTTCAAGCGAGCACGACACGAATAGGATTACTCCTACGAGTTATTTGGTCCTTCGAGCCGGCTACACATCAGTCGTTATGTCGTACAACAGCGAGCAGCGACCCCTAGCTCACCCTTCACGAAATAACCTTTTTTCGCGATTCGCACAGTAATATCTAGCATTTGTTTCGAACGTGTTGACAACTGATATTTGCCGGTGAAAAAAAAAATGCTTTGCATGCGGAAAACTCGGTTCGCGCTGTTTCAATCAGTTCCTATTATAGATTTTTAATTGCGAATTTTATCGCGAACAAAACAGTAGTCGCAAATTTTATGGAATGCTCGCGTTTGCAATTTTAATTTTTGCCCGCCCTGTATTTTTTTGTATTGCATAGCTGCAGTGGTGAGGTGGGGAAGGGGGGAAATAGGTTTAAAAAATGCGTTAATAGTGCCGAACGGCACGTCATCAGATTCAAGGTAATTCCATTACTGTGTGCGCTGATCGTGCTTCAATTGTAGCGAATTCGTTGCAATTTTTCCGGCCAATTGTGCTGGATTTACTCATTCCAATGGACTCGTACTTTTTGGTAAATTAAATTCTCGAATATTTTAAACGCCAGCTTGAAATATTTGGTGCGTTCGTTATTTTGCGATTTGATATTTTTGATATAGGGATTGTCCCGGTTTGTCGGAATTCATTTATGTTAATAAAATACGATAAATGCGTCATTTTTTATATCCTTATACCATAGGCCAGGTACTATCGCGAGCACCAAAAAAACGCGGACAGCGAAGTGAAATTCTAATATTCTGAACAACTTTAGTTGTGTAACATTTACTTTGACTGTATTTGTTACCCTATGTCAAGATTAGTAAATTATACAGGTTGCCTGGCAACTTTTAGCGGGAAGTCGCGCGGGTGGGGAGGTCGCGTCATCAGGTTTACCCAGGGCGAGCTGGCATGTTGTCGTTTACGTCTGTTATATATAATTTAATGATGTTTAGATCGCTTTTTGAGTGTTATTTGTTGCTGATAATAATTGACTAAAATACTATATGCATTAGTATAGTTTTAGAAGCTTTTAAGTTAGTGAATGCGTAAATAAGTTAAAATAATATTTAAAACCCATTTTTGGGAACTGGTGGCTTTTCATTCATTTGTAGACAAACGTAAATGCAAGAATATTCATGTATGTACAAAATTAATAACGAAAATTCAAAATGTTGTTTTTGTTGATATTTGGAAATTGCTTTTACCAGCAAAAAATGTTTTTGCCCTAATTTAACTCTTGTATCTCTTCAAATAAACGAGAAAAAAAAAACGATCATCGCGTATTTAAGAGTTACGTTCAATTTTTTTTATCTAGATTGTTTGAGCACGAATGCTAACGCAAAAAATTAAGAAATATGAAACATAAAGTGCAGAACCCAAAACAATTTTAAGTGAGGTTAAAAAAATAAACTGAAAACGACAAAAAAAATTAATTTGTAACTTTTTGAAGTGCCAAACTTTTTAGTTGACCTACACACGCTTATAAAATCACTGTTAATAGTTTTAATAAAATAATTTTAGTAGGTGATTGTTCCACATAATTATTGAAATAACAACACGTATTTTATTGCAGTTACCCAAATTTCCGAAACAAAAGCGAAAATTTTCGTATCAAAACTCATGGGATGACAAAAGTTACCAAATGCAGTCAGTAAGAAATGCCTAAAATATACTTTATTGGACAATATCTTTTACCCTAAAACATGATCAACCTTTTCAAATTTTACCGTAGATACGAGTACAAAACCAAAATTGGCCGTTTAAAAGGTATCAAAGTGTGCGTATTGACAATAATAATAAACAAAATATATACTATATTAGATAGTAACTTGCTTTTACATTTTAAATCTGTTCAAAAATTTTTCAGTTTTATAAAACATTTCAAGTATAGTCACGGCAAAAGAAATTGTATGATTAAGTCAAATTTGCATTTTTTCATATTGATACCAGTAACAAAATGTTGACGAATTTTTGTTTTCTTCTTTAAGATAAAATGGGATAAGTTAGAATTCATACGTCATGTATGTTTCTTCAGTTGAAGACTTCTTAGTAAATTAAATACTCAATTTCTTGTCATGAATTAATATGGCGATTTGAAGAATTCAGCTGTTTTAAGGAAGGACTTTTTTATTCTTTTAGTGATAATATATTATGTTTGGAGAATTAATATGTATAAATAAATGAATGTTTTGCTTTATCTATTTATGGCCCCTCTCAGCAATTAAGTGCTACCTCATTTACTCAGCCATATTCACAAGTACAATGAAAATGGATTTACCAGATCAGATCAAGTAAAATTTTACTTCCGCCCTACCTGTAACCACCGCTGCCCTACCTTAAATTCAACTCTGGGTGCCCTGGGATTGTATAGGTATAATATGTAAGTACCTGTACGTCAATTTTAGTCCCTACATTTTCTAAGAACTAATTAGTGTTGAGCCATAAAAATGCGCACAGCGTATTCACAAGCTTTCACTAATAGGCATGGATTCTTATAAATTTGAACGGGTAAACCAAGTGACGTAGTTCCCGCGCTGAAATGCTGGCCGCTTATTGGTCAAAAGTTACCAGGCAACCAGTATAATTTAACAAGCTTGACCCTATGAAGTCTAAACTTTGACAGTATCTCCTAACCTACAAACTTGTTCCGGTTTCAACAATTTTGTTCTTCGCGGTATTCTTGCCTGCACTTAATTTAGTCGCATTTTCTGGAATGCTGATTCCATCATGCAGTCGAGTTTAAATTATTTCCTTCTGAAATTCATTCAGTTGCGGCATTTTTAGTTCTTACTTCAAAATTCTAGATGACATTAATTAGTACAAATGTCACTGTTACCGTTTTTACGCTTACGATAATACCTTAAACACAATGTGCAACACTCCACATTTCTTATTGATTGTGATCATTGAATGATAGTACAAATTAGCACGGCCTTACATAAGGAAAGATCTAACAGCCTGACTGACTTTGGTCATTGATTACGTTGTTTGTTGCGTCTGTGCTTTGTTGCTGAATTTCTTGGGTTTGTTAGTTTCATTGTTTTTCTCAGTGGTTAGTTGGACTATAGATAAAAGAAAACCCTGAGGTAACCTGTAGAGGTTTTATGTATTTAAATTTTTTGACTGCTTATTTTAATGTAATTGTAGGTAGTTGTTTTATATGGTCAAAGTGAAGTAGCCGTCCTTGTAATATTTGTTGGTACTGTATTTATTTTAATGGTTTTGTTATTATAGCTTACCCTCTGAAACAGGCAAAAATCTTTGCCGAACGCTTAGGGATTGAACAAATGAACGTGTTGTTTTAATTCCCCTTCCGTTTGGCTGCTATCCCCAAAAGCAATTTTTAATCCTTTTGAATCTTCTTATATTTGTGTTGAATTTCTAAAGTAAAATAACAAAATAGGCGTGAATAGGCGTTTTTTGGGGCAAATATTCAGGATTTCAGATAAATAAAAATTTTAAGAGTTGTTTGAAACTATTTTGATAATTGTTTCAGCAACATTAACAAACTTATCAGCCACAAAATCCATGATCCCCAGAGTGATCAATGTTTTCGTGGTTTTCAATAACCTTTTTGACGTTTTTTTAAGTAACGCTATAAAATGTGTATGCTACCATTAACTCAATTAAAATGCCTACTTAAGACAAGGAAAGGACAAATAATTGCTATAAAATAAATGTCGATGACGACATAAGTAAAACACAATTTGCGGTGGGAAATTCAATTTGTTATAAAAATAGTGTATTTTGTTAGTGTTGCACAGCATAATTGATACATCGTCCTGAAAAGTCTGTTTTAACGTGATTTTAAATTTAAGTGTTTCTTCTGATAAACTATGACCACTTTTTGGTAAAATCTTGTCGTCAAAAGTTATTAGAAAAATTGGAAACTTACGGAATCAGGAAAAGAATTGAAATGGTTTGAAAACTATTTAACAAACAAGAGACAGAAGGTTAGGATTGGAGAAAATGAGTCAAGTGAATTAATAAACTGCTTAGGGGTACCACAAGGTTCTGTTCTGGGGCCAGTTTTGTTTAATTTATATATAAACGATGTTGCTTCACTAGTTAAACCTTGTGATATGCACCTATTTGCAGACGATACACTAATATCAATTGAAGGAGATAATTTACCTGAAGTAATAGCGACATTGAACTCTGAACTGGTTTCGATATCAAATTGGTATAAAGAAAATAAGTTCTGTTTGAATGTATTGAAAACAAACGCTATTATATTTGGAAATAAAATTTCGGTAAACCCTGCACCTGAAATAGTTATCGATAACACAGTTGTTGAGATAGTGGACAAATTTAAATATCTAGGTGTCATTTTAGACAATACTTTGAAATTTAGTTTTGTTATTTTAAAGAATTTCGACCTTAATTATCACGTTCGGTACATCTTTGCTTTTGAGGGTAGTAATATCGTCACAAAACAAACCCAACGCACATTTTCATTCCAACTCACCAAAAAATAGCTCACTATTTAATATTACTCTGTACCATGTTCAACACATAAATAACTTCCCTGCGTTAAGACATACGGCTACAACAATACTTTGTATCTTACATTGCTTCATTACCTTTTAGTTGGCCTGGTACAAATAAAAGCTGCAACACAACAACATAATTCCTAAAGAATAACTTGTTAAATAATGTACCAGTTACAGTAGAAGTAACAAAACTTGTGTCAAACCTGCATTTTAATACATGTAGTCCCACATGATATTAACGCCATAATAAAAACAAATGAAGTATGCAAATAATTCTCGAACACACTCTGTTAGCCAGAATGTTGCAATATTTTTTGGAGCGCACAGATGCACATTACAGCGGGAAAGGACTGGCGGCGGGGACAGGGGTTACAAACCAGGGGGAAAAACTAATCAAACCGGACGTATTTTCATTGAAAACTCCACCGAAGCGAACCGGGGGAAAAAAAGGCATAGGCGTCCGAGAGCACACTACCGCTGGACCAGTGCCCTCTGCCCCAAAAAAGTTGATTTACATGTCCCACACTCTGTGATAGCTATCAGCTTTACATCAAGTGCGGCGGTGTTATTTTTCAGTTTGTCCGTCAAGCGTCCAAATTGCTCGTACTATAAAACCGCTGTACATCGCCGCAAGTATGAAATTTTATAAGCGAAATGTATAGTTTTTTTTTAACTTCTCTGGGCGAGAGTGGGATTTAAAGGAAATACGTCAAGTGGGACGTGGGTGCCTTAATTTGCGATGATGTATCGCACATTCGTTTTTTCGTGTTTTGACAGGTGGACGTTTTTCATAGCAGGTTTTTTTGCATACCCAGCGGGAATACTCATATTCGGGTTTCCCATTATTTTTTTTTCTTTTTGTGGCAATGCTGCATTTGCTGTATATAAGGGGTATTGTTTATAATTTACATGATAATGAAACACCTAAAGGCTACAATATAGAATAGTGAGAACATCACACGACAGCAAAACTGACAAGAGATTAGCAAATAAATATGATTTTGCAATGGAAATAGCCGAAAAAAAAATGTGATTTGTCTCTTTTTATAATGCATAAGAGACGTTTTTAAATCAAAAGCAACAGGGATATCCATGGGATAAACCATGGACTCGTAAAAATAACTCGTTAGATTGCAAATAACAATTTTAAGTAAAATGAATGCTTCTGATTATGTTACACGCGCACATAATTGACTTATTTTTGTTCTCATTGTACTTCTGGTTTAATAGGAAAACCTTTAATAAAAAAATCTGATGTGTTCAGTTGCATGATTAGATCATACTATATATAAAATTAATAGCGAGATTCTATTTTACCGAGATCTGTCGTGTCTGCATTAAAATAAAACTAGTTAGCCAGGATTTGACAAGTATTTTGATACTATTGTCAAAATATCAGCGTTTGGCAGTACCTGTCATTAGAATCAAAATATCTGTCAAGTCCTGGCTAACTAACTTTAATGCAGTACGAGCGATCTCAATAAAACACAATTTGCTCATGCAGCTAAACTATTAATTTTACCAAAAATGTCATAGACATAAATATTACAAAATTTCCTCTACTTTAATTTATTAGTTAACTTTTTTGACAACATTACCGAAATAGCGGATCATTTGAAGAAGAAGAAGAAGAAGAACAAGAAGCTTTTCAGCTCTACGTTTGGCCATGAAACTTCCAAATATGAAGTTTCATCCGAAAACCTTCAGTAGTTTCTCCGGAATTGTCGACACAAAAAAACGGTTACACACCTACACACACACACATACACACAGACATTTTTTTGTACCTTGGTCAAATATACCGAGAAAACATGATATATATATGCAAGTTGGAAGATTTTAAGGAATACAAACAATGATGTTATTGGCACAAACTTGAGAAATAGTATGGAGAAAGTAGATTGTGTGATGTATCATAGGAAAGCTCCTTCGAAACTAAATGAGTTTTATCTGAAACTTTACACTAAACTTTTATGAAGAAAATTGTAGATAACGATAACATGGTATGACACAATAATTTCACCAAGTTTAGAAATAACCGATTCTCTTTAACTATCTGTAGGACGTTAAATAAAAAATGTTCAGACGAAACATATTTAGTTTTACGAGATAAGTCCTATGATAATTCACACGTCCCCTTGATTTCCAATTAATTAGTTTGTCAAAAATCTACCATTGCCAAAAACTAAGAAAAAGGTACAAAGAAAAGTCACACCCGATTGTGATATGCTTGTTTTTTGTATAATCTGTCTAATCAATGATCATTTAATATTGTTCTTTGAATAAAAGCAAGGCCCTTCTCTTCTTATTATTTACTATAATTTAAATCAGTTGGCTACCGGTTTAGCCCTTTTGGGCATAATTAAACCAACCCAACCAATGCTCTAAAAAGGCAAACGTATTTCCGGTTGGCTACCTTTGTCTTTGATTTTAATTTCTAAACAACACAGTCTTGTGAACCACACAAGAAGTTACCGAAACAACGAATTCCTATTTAAACTTTTTACAGCATTGGGGTGTCTTGATAATGTCCAAAAGGGTTAACTGTATTAAATTAAAATAAATAATAAGTAGAGAAGAACCCTGTTTTTATTCGAAGAGTATTCTACACCTACTTTAATGATACACGTATAATTTATTTTGTATTGTGTCGAGTTCTTGCGAATTCAATTTTTTTTGCTTTTTCGTGTTTTTAAAACCGATTTAGATTCTATGGAAAAAAAGGCACACAAAAATTCAGTTGTCAAATATTCAATTTCTTCAGTTATCAGTCAGAGTAGTTTGTTAGTTTCAGTTACACTATGCAATCTATGAAATTGTTCTAATGTCTACATTCAAAAGTACTATTTTTGTTATCTTTAATTTATGAATGAAAATAGCAACTAAATTTATTATTCAGTAGATAATTATAAAAAAAGTATATTTATTATTTGCCACTACATAAGTCAAAATCGTACGCTAGAGTGAGTTTATCGAAAATATTAAGACTGGTGGCTGCAGTATCATACATCAAGCATCTGCTTTAAAAGGGAATACTGAAACGAAAAGCAATACTTATTTGCTTTTCACAAATATTTATTGTGTATCACAATATGTAATGGAACGTAACGAAAACAAATTTACTCATATAATAATGAATAACAGTTGTTTAGGTTTATAAACCTATTTCGTGTTTGTTTCCAACTTTTCTCCTCCAACAATTCAATTAGCCAGCTTGTTTATTCACGTTCCAATTTATTTTTTAATTGCGCGCAGCTGCAAGCGATGAAAAGTTTCTGTGAACGCAAAAAAACTGAAGCTTATATATATGCAGCTTCTACAAACTTAATAATTGTTATTTTGGTGCAGAATGTTATGACATGAGCTCAGGAAAAAAATCTTGTGGTTTTAACCAGCTCTTCCTACAACCTGGATATCAGCACAAACTATCAAAATTCAGAATAGGGTATTTGACTGTATTAAAAATATGGCTTGTATTATAGTCATCCTAATAGATTACAGTTTATGGAAACTACTTGTTATTACTTATAAAAAAATAGCTTTTTTTCTATTAAAATCCAAAATTAAAATTGAATTTTATTCACGTCCTATCACGTAATTGAAAACGCTCTGTAATTGGCTCAGTCTCCAGTTACGTCATTCGTTAGTACGCTTATGCTTATCCCGCTTGAATTTACTACGTTAATTTACAACAATAGAAAACAACTTTGTTAAAGCGGTTAGTGGTAATCTATCGAAGGTTATAAGGCTTTGATGGTGGGATTCTTCTTTAAACATCATCCTTATTTTTACGCTTCTTCGCAGTTTCAAATGTTACGGAACAGCTACTAATAGTTTATCCAGAGTTTTTGTTGACGTATTTCTGCATTGTGGATTTATACACCATTTATAACCTATTTTATGTAGAAATTATAAAAACAACACATCATATAAAACAATTGCCAAACGGCGACGATGCCGACTTTTAACGCTGATTTTTATGAAATATTGAGGAAATAATTACGAAAAGTAATGCATTTACAAAGTAGAGGGAAGGAATAAACACACTAAGTTGGTTTTCCACTAATAGTCAAATACCCGATTATCGATTTACCTACGGGTATTGAAAATTGTTTGAGTTAACTCAATTTTGCTTTGCAGTAAATATAACGAAGTTTTCTATTTGTTGCAGAGATGTCGTTCCCGAGGTTTGCTGAACCTATACCAAATGTCACAGTGACAGTTGGTAGGGATGCCTTATTGGCTTGTGTCGTCGACAACTTACGAGGATTTAAAGTAAGTTAATTTGTTTAATACAAAATTAGGTAAATATAAACCAAAATATGGACAACAATAGCTTGTATATTCCAGTCAACGGTTTTCGTCATATTCATTTGTCAGTGTGTTTGCCGCATTATTACACATAATTCATGCATAATTTATGGATGATTATCTTTAACTAAATAGCGCTTTTGCTCATTTATCTATTAATTTAATGGTCCTTTTAACAATTTGCTTTATTGAGGCTAATGCGGGCCCCATATCACGTAAAGCGCTCTTTATCTGTTTACCTATATTTGCGATGAATCGATATTGTCACTATATATAGACAATATAACCAACCCCCGATTTTTTGCGCAATAATCATGGTATTGTTCCAAAAGTCGACCCTATTCAGTTCACTATCAGTGTTAATATCAGATATTCCAATAAAAGAAGAAAATATAAGTATGGAATGTTGATGATTGTGGTGATACGCAGAGAAAAAAGTAATAGTTACAAAACCGTATCGATCGTGTCTTTTTATTACCTATAAATCAAGCTTTTTTAGGTGTATGTGAATAAATAATATCACGAGACAATAACTCATTAAGAAATCACTTTGCCACATGTTTATTAGGATTT
Source organism: Melinopterus prodromus (assembly GCA_964023965.1). Lineage (NCBI taxonomy): Eukaryota > Metazoa > Arthropoda > Insecta > Coleoptera > Scarabaeidae > Melinopterus > Melinopterus prodromus. The sequence goes on from OZ030397.1 coordinate 10,333,849, forward strand.
TTTTCTAGATACTATAGAATTTTTATGTTTTTTATTTGATATACCCAATCAAAAGTTACAGCACTTTCTACAGTGGAGGAAATTCTATATAATTTATGACATTTTTTGGTAAACTTCTATTTGATCGAGATCGCGTCTGCATTAAATCAAGTTAGCCAGAATTTGACAATTATTTTCATTCCAATGACAGTAGGTAGTGTCAAACGCTGATTTTTTGACAATACCTACAGTCAATATCTGTTAAATCCTGGCTAACTTGTTTTATTTTAATGCAGACATGATCGATCTCGATCAAATAGAATCTCATGTAGCTAAACGATTAATTTTATATATTGTATGTAATGTGCCTGGCCACATCAGATTCTTTTTTTCATGAAAAATTAAGATTCTTGTTCTGACCCTAGTACAATTTGTATTCGCTTTTCTTCAAACGTCAATTCATATTAAAGGCATGGAATAATGAAGATTGCATAAAATCACATCGTTAGAACCCTCTGATTATGATGGTTGGGCAATGAGTATTCCTCATCCTGGGGTATCTGACCGAAAAAGCTAGCCGAAATAATTTTAAAAATAAAGAATTTTAAATTTAAAAAAAGGCGTAAATAGTAAGATAACTGTCGGATTCGCATGAATCTTATTTCATGTAATACCAGAAGCTCCCTGAATACAAATCTGAAGCCAACCTACTCAAAATAGTGGTTCAATATGTACAACCAAATGGCAACAAAAAATGTGAAAACTTGTCATTGCATGAATCTTTTTTCTGTTTTACTTGAAACTCCCTGATTCCACATCTAAGATACAATATCAAAATTCATGTCGGATGTCATATGGTAATAAAAACTCTTGAATTCGGAAAAGTCCATGATGCAAAGGTCGTAAATTGAATAAAGATGTAAGTAAAAGGCCTCTCAACTTAGCAGATTTAATTTATTAATTTACTTTTGGTACTAGTTTCGGCAATGCTGCCTTCTTCAGCCAAAAATTGATAGATATTAAAACATCGAAAGCTGCAGTGAAATCATTCCTCTGTGAGGATCATTCTGAAACATGCTAGATGGGAGAACCACCCGAGTTACCAAATTAACCAATATGTGTATGAAGAAGAACAATCTGCATAGTTGAGAGGCGTTTTACTTACTTCTTTATTTAAAACTCTTGAAACATTTGTCTAAATCAATAACTCCAAATATGTCGACCAAAAATGTAAAAAGAAAAACTCAGACACTCATCAATCTTTATGCCTGTGATATGTCCGGTGACAGTAGCGAGAAAAAAGTTCAAACAGTCGCAGTCGTATTAGCCTGACAGTTCTTTCTACTATGTTAAAAACTTATAAGTGTAACATGATTTTTATGATGATTTTTATCAATATTTTATGCAGGTTGGAATTGATTAAGTCATGTTCTAACATTCATGGGCTAGAGAAACCTAGGGAAAATTTTATGTATATCTTTTAAACAGTTACCGACATTTTATAAAAAATAATAGCTTGTATGTTCTACGGTAACCGCAAAACACTGACTTATCCACTGATGTTAAGCGCTGATTTACGTAGCAAGTTTTTTATTTTAGCCGAAAACGTTTGTGAATGAATCTTGCTCAAATCCCTGCTCTCTGAAAGTCATGGCCCCAACTAACCAATTTCTAACTATCTATATCCATTGACAATCAACGGTATTATTATGGATTTTATCTACTTGTGTCTCTGTTTACTCGTTTCTGTCGCAGATAGGACTGATGCTTGTTTTTACAACCCGAAATCGGTTTATTAATGTTATTCCATAACTTTATATTGTCTGCGAACCGTCTGCGTTTCCAGACGACAAAAACACGACAAATTCAAACATTTAAGTTGACTCCTCACTCCATAGTAGTGAACAACGACTAATAGAATCAACAATGAGTTCGGTATATATTCAATTCCCGACTCGCGAAGTATTAATCCGCTTTCAGGCGGCTGTTATCGTTAAATGTGGGGAGACCCCCCGCAGAGTTCAGTATCAGCGAGAGCCGCCTGCGAGTAACTTTCCGAATCATGGGACAATTTAAAAGGGCATAACAATAAAAGGCGTCGTCGCCGGCATTCGAAGAAAGTCTTCGAATTTCACCTCAGCAGCGCCGGCCACCGGATAATTAGAAAATTTAAATTCCCAACCCGAACCCCGACATAACTTCATCCGTGCAAACTAAAAGAGCGGCAGAGAGGGGAGAGAGGAGTGGGGATTCGAAACTAGGACGTGTTCAGATGGAATTCCTATAAATTAATTGAATTTGTAGCCAATTTCCAGTCGTCCGCTACACCGCCTCGGCCCGGTTGGTCAACTTTTTTGTTAGCGTTTCTTTCCGAGGCGGTTGCGTTTGTCTAAGTTGCAGAAATTTAATTAATTTCCATCCAAATGTGGAGCGGCCCCGTTTGCGTTTGTATTGAGACGTCACTTCTTTACAGTTTTCTCCATAAATGTAAACTTGAAACTTCTTGTTTAGAGTTAAAAACTTATAAAGTAGTACATAGTTAAATGTCACTTGGTAATAATTGATAACTAGTTTCTATATTGCCTTCCTGTTTGAGCGCCAAAATTGTATTACGGCTTTTTAATCCAATCAAATTATATTTTTACCTGGAAAGTTGTGGAGTAGTTTTGATTTCTTTCATTTTTATGTTATTTTTTGGTGGTGCGGAATCCGCATCTGAATTTTTTTTAACAAAATTTCGGTACAAAACATAGAAGAAAATGCAAAAAATTTAAAATTTTGTATTTTTGGCAGTTGCTTACTTATAACTCGAAAACTATCTACTTTAAAGTGCATGCACTTTCCTACAAAGTTCACAATTTAGGATTTTCCCCCGGAAAACATTCGGGCTCAAGAGATTGTTGAAAATTCGCGTATTTTATCTGTCTCTGCAAGAACCCATTTTTCCACTCCAAAACTGTAACTCATCATTAAAGGCTGTCATTTAGTGAATACCTCCTTCCAAATAATTTAAAATATTAGTCTATCTTTACTACTATATAGAAAATCATTTCCAAATTCAAATTTGTAGAAATATAATTCCGTCTTGTGGGTCTTTTCATTTTATTTTGACTTTTTCGATTTTGCGGTTAAGAAACAAGCAAATATTGCAACCCGTGGATAACACACATTTCACTGTACAACGACAACTTTGTCGTAAACGTGTATAACATAGTTTTGAAATAAAATTCTAAAAAAAAGGTAAAATAAAGAACCGCTCTCCAACCAAATGGCAGAATTTTGGTTGTATTGATTTTCAAACCTAACGCATTTTTCATTAAATAAGGATCCCTTGGTTGTGGAAATTATGGTAGATTCTTAATAGAAAATTGATAAACAATAGAAATTAATTATGAATTTTAAGTATTGGCACCTCATCCAGTGAGGATTTTTAATACCGAAAAGAAAAAAGAAACAAGAAAATAGATTTTTCTATCAATAAGTGCTTCTACACCTACATTAACAATTAAACTAGTTGAGTATTTACCTAATGTACTGTTTTCTCGCATAATTTCATGTTTTTTTTTAATAAAATAAAACATTTTATCACATCTGCAATTTAGTAGTATAATTTGAAATAAAAGTTTACTTATACGTTGTGGGTTGTGAAAAACTGTGCTGAAGAAGTTATTACGGTCTACTTGCCAAAAACCCACACCATATCAATTAGTTCCTGCTGGGAAAAGTTCGCCATGTTTCCCAAAATTATGCAAACCTAACTTAACAAGCCTAACAATATCACGACCACTGACCGATACCTTAATAACTAGCAGAATTTTTCATAGCTTACAGGATATAAGTAAAAATTTATTTCAAATTATAATATTAATTAGTAGAAGTGCAAAAATATTTTGATTTTATTAAAAATAAGATGAAATCTGTTCAACACAAAAATACGAAACTTTGCCAAATTTAAACATACGCTCTATCTTGTCAATCACCCGGTATACGTCAGAAATGTTGTCTGGCGAATTTACACACTGATTTTTGCTAATATTTGTACTTAGATTGGGCATTTAAAACAAATGATCTGTTCAAAATATATCCTGATTGATTCACTAGTTCAAACCTACCTAAAAATTTCCCCCAGTTTTGAACGTATTCACTAGGCTCCAGTCGCAAAATGTACATGAAAAGGGCATTTTTGATTTTCCGGAATTCTTCGAAAATAAAACAAACAATTTCTTATTTGATTAGTTTAATCTCGAATTTATGAAGCTCTCTACAATTCCAATTTTACGTCAATTGAGTCTCTCTAGAGCTTTTCTTGGTCGAAACTAACCGAATAAAAAATAATTTGATTGGGAAATGAACTTGAAGATTTAATATGTATATGGATTTTCTTTCTTAGTATTCTAAGAATATAGAGTAGGTACATATTATATGAATATAAGTACATTTATTTTTATGTATCTATCCAAAAAAACTAAATACGTTTTATCCCGTTTCCGATACACTTAATTCGGCTGCCTTCCTCAAATAAATTGTCCTTACCGTATTACTAACACCGAGTTCGCCCGGTATCCTGAAAACCAGCCCTTAGGGGGATGTCACGATCTCGCGATCACCGTCAGTATTAACTTATCTAATTCCTCAAATGCTTACGTTCCGTTCGATCCACACGAGATAGAAGAAGGGAGACGGAGGCTAGCCAGGCAGCGTACAGCCATCTACCGAAGCGATGTGTTAAATTCAATAAAACGAAAACATCCCCATCGGCAGCAGTTCAATTGAAAATACAACACGGACCTCCACAATGCCTCTACACATTGTAGATGGGAAGTTCTGACGATGCACATCCAGACATGCACTGTAGCACATCCCCATCCGACAATCCGATCACGTCTTACACGAGGGGTGGGCCGCCCCCTAGAAAGGGGTAAAGAAACAACGACACGCATTCAACTCACGAACCTATACCTACGGCTATCTGGACGGTTTTGTTTGCTGCTTTTTTCCCTCTCTCTGGTGTTATTTGTCTGCAGGATAACGCTAATAAATTCCGGAGATTTTTTGGCGAAACGTAAACTATGTAAACTTGTTATGTTAGATTGTAAGTGGGGTAAACTAACTAGAAAACTCACTTTTGGTTTAATTGGCATCTAGATATCGTAGTAAAATATGATCCTGCTTGAAGGACCAAACCTGTAGCCACTCAAAGATAGTCATACGTAGCTTTGTAAGATTTGTATCGTTGAAGCCAGAAATTGGTAGAATTTTGAAATTTACAAAGGCTTCAAGTCCCATTTTCTTTATCAAGTACACTGCCTTTATGGTATTCGACTTTTCTATGAGAGCGAGACAAACTGAAAGATGCACAAATTACAACAATTGCAACCATGTTAAATGGTGACTAACTGATTAATGTAAAAATATTGAGAGTGGAGTGCCAAAGATATACAATTATTGAGAGTTTATGTTGAAAATTGTATATAAATTTTTCAAAAATTGCTACGTGACTTTGTTCTATACGTCAATATACAGATTATTAATCGGGTTTGTAACTCTTTGACGATACGTTGCACAAAAACCCTAAATCACAATAATTTGCATCGACTAAGAATGAGAAAATATGCGAGGAAATACCTATACGAGGAAAAGCTTCGGCAAGGTTGTTATAACAATTATAATAAACTTGTTGTAATAATGCATCTATTTGGTGTTTCAATGTTAAACGGGTGTCTAGAGTAATTCCCAACAATTTTGCAGAATTTTTTGGTATGACGGTGTTTGGTGGTGAATTGGATATGGGCTGTTTTATTGTCATTTAAAGTTAAACCATTCTGTGTGAACCATGTTTTTGCGGCTGATAACATTGTTGAGGCATACTGATTGAGGCTGGATTGCTTTGCATCTCTTTTAGCTAAAGTAGTATTATCACCAAATATAACAACATTTTTGGGCAGGGCGTTGATTTAGAGGCAGAAAGTTTACTTTGTTCTGCTTTAGCAAATGTATAATTTTTTCAAAATTCTTAGTACAATCTTCTATCACACTTCAAATTGGATGTGATGAATGGGGTTTGTACGATCCTTTGGTATTGATTGCAGAAAACAATCTAATAATTGAAAAAAATTCGATTGTTTAACACGTTTTTGGTATAAAGTGGTTGTTATAATAATGTTCGTTTGTAAAAAGGACTAAATAAAATCCGTATTTTCAACGGGTTCTGAGATAACGTATTATTTCTAATTTTACTCCACTAGTAAGAGCACTATTATCTGCAAGACAGTCTCAGAGAGTCTGCAAAATAAAGTTTGGCATGACATGCTCCAAACTTTATTAAATAAATAAATAAAAAATAATATATTATTAAAAAAATACCCTCTGGCGACGGTTACGAGAAGTTCATTAAGTAATTAAAGTTTTTCGTTATTTGTCAGAGAATGTAAGTATAACTTCAATTGTTTTTCATAGATCACGAACCTGGTACGTTTCCATCATAATTCACATTTTCCTGACATTGATATCTGGTTTAGCATCAATGAAACCAAATTGAAATGACATGCCATCTCTTGTGACGAAATAGTATTATCGCCTCTTATTTTTGCACACTAATACTAAACAATTGGGTTCCCATGAATGTAACATTTTCCGTTAAACTATTTACACAATTATTTCATTCTTATTGAGAAAAGTAATTCTTGTCCCGGGGTCTATTTCATTATTATCGTAAGCCTAGACCTATTTTAAGTAACCGGCTCGAAGGATCAAATAAGTTGTTTGATTTATACATTTTATGCTATGAGTTGCAATTTTAAAGGACAAACTGATATTATTTAGTGTTTTATGGTTGCTTTTTTGTTTGTTTTGCAGGTGGCTTGGGTAAGAGTGGATACTCAAACGATTCTTTCGATTCATCACAACGTCATTACACAAAATCCTAGGATATCGTTGAGTTACAACGATCACAGGTCATGGTATCTTCACATCAAGAACGTACAGGAGTCGGATAGGGGATGGTACATGTGTCAGGTGAATACTGACCCTATGAGGAGCAGACAGGGATACCTACAAGTTGTTGGTATGCTATTTGAAATAATGCTATATTATGTTAACTAGAAAATACGCTAATGAAAGCAAATAATGTATGATGTGATTGTTTGGAAATTATTGTTTTGGTCGTGTGACGTTGTGGTGTAAGCCCAGATGGGATTGCAAACCAATTTGATGGCATATTAATGATTATCTGTGTTCTGCTCGCAGATGAATCGGATAATTAATTCTGATATCTGTGTGATAATGATGTCACAGGTATACAATACATTAGATCAAGCTGTATGTGATATATCTAGCGCATGAATTGGGCGCAATTAATTCTGAGATTTCAAGTTTAGTAGTCGTGATAATTTGGCGGCATATCTACTATATTTTACTTCTTTACTTCGACACTTTACTTCCTTAGCTTGTTTGGTATTATGGTCTCACGTTTGTGTGGTATGTTATAAATAACATTTATAGAATAGAGCCGATAATTTTATACACAATCCATTTTTTTGTAATTCTTTCATTTTATGATATCCTTAGCATTTTTGCAATTAGAAAATAAGCGCTTAACACACAGACAGGAAAACTGAAATACACACGAAAGATCAGTCAAATTTATACAAATTTACAACCTCCAACATACAAATTGTTTAAATTAAGCGGCCAGCTTCGTTGAACTTTGAGTAAAAGAAAATAAAAAACGGAGTATTTCACTTTGTATACCTTATAGCCGTTTTACACGGTCAAGGTCGTTGTTGGGCTCGCTACAAGGAGGAAAGCCTTTCCATATAACGAAAAATAATCTAAAGATCTCATGAAGGCTGTTTTACATTCAAAAGACGACCCTCGGAGGTTTGTTGAGTGCAAGAATTTTTTTTAAAATATAAATTTGTTACGTTAGAAATAAATTATATTGAGTCAAATATATTGAAAATCATTTTCACTACTTACCATTAGCAACAAAGTACAAAATTTGTGTTTGACAGACGGAATTACAAACCTAATCTTTGTACTAAAAAAAACATATTCCGGAGATCTTGGCGTGCAAATTAAAGACAGAAATACAAGCCAAATTTTATAAAAAATGCTGATTTACACAAATTAGAGGAATGTTGTACTAATCATGCTAAAAATTAATTTCTACAATATTTTCATTTTGGACCGTCAATTTCTTCGTTTAGAGAAGAGATTGTCGTACGGTTATTTTCTACGAATAGTCCAATGTTATCCGTTTCTTTGATTTACAGCCTTGGTAGCAATAAGTAATTCTTTTTTTTCAAATTCTCGACAATTTTTGTTAGTGCGGCATTATTTCTCCTACAATTCTCGCTGTTAAGTATTCCAGGACAAAAGTTTTAACATCGCGCGTCAAGAATTTTGTTTCCACGTTGGACAGTTTTGTTTTTAATAAGCTTAACATATTGAAACTAATCTAAAAGATTAACCATCAATTTAAATCTGAGTAATTGTCTCCACTAGGCTATCCACTGATGTCCTATATTTACATTGTCCTAAACAAGAACCACTAGTTTGATGGGTTTAGTTCGTTTTAGTCTTCTTACTAGATTCTGGTTGTCCAGTAGCTGCAGGCTACGTTGACGTGATGGCTTAGGCGAGATTCATCCTTAGTGGCGAATCTTTTTATTTCTTGGATGACTTGTGGGACACCAAGATCACAATGCAGGTCACTGTTCCGTTTGGACCAAGGAGCGTTAACCATATTCCTTAGTACTTTATTTTGGAAAGTCTGGATTTCTTGTATATTGGAGGTTTTTGCGCAACCCCAAAGCTACATGCCGTATAACCAAATCCGTTTTAGTACTTGGTTGTAAACTTCTCGTTTGTTATGTACTGACAACTGAGAGTTTCTTCCAAAAAGCTAGTACAGTTCTCTGTATTTGAGGCCAAGCGCTAGTCTTTTCTTCTTAACGTGTTCTTTCCACCTTAGTTTTGTATCTAGAGTCATACCCAAATACTTTGTAGCGTTCGCATATGGAACTATGGCGTCGTTAATTTTGGCATGACGTCTGTCCTCGATTTTTTGGTCCATTTATATATTTTATTACTAGCTGTTCAAGATTCCTAGTGGATTCTCCAATAGTTAATACCACAGCCATTAAAGCCGTGACATCTGCGACATCTGGCCTGTTATATTGTCCAGCTGTGGTAGGTTACTTGTATATAGTAGATAGAGAATTGGTCCCAATACACTGCCCTGGGGTACCCCAGCTTTTACTTCTTTTCGTTCCTAGTACTCATCGATCTCCTTTATTCTGAATAGTCTATCAGATAGTTTGTGTATCAACCCTTTGTGCCAATCCTTATCGAAACCTTGTGTCCCAACAAGAAAGATTGTTGAGCAAATAAGCTTTCTTAGGTAATTGAAGCTCGACAGTAATGAAAAAACTCATAGACTACATAAAAAAGTCTATTACGGCGCGTTTGTTTTAGACACTCATTTTGTACCATTGTTTTTCAAAATTATGATAGATCTACTTAAGCATGTTTAAATAAAAGTTTGAACCTTGAATATCAAAGCTGCGAAAACACCATGAGACTAATCCTTGAAGTAGTATAGCTCTATCGTCAAACACTGATCAAAACTTACTTCAATACATTCATACTTCAAGCTATAGCGTATTTTCTACACCCCAGATGCAAACCGAATCATCCCACACCTGCATCTAGATACATACATATACTCGTATGTACGAATCGTGTGTACGTATGTGTGTAATAACGTTGCCTTTTCGTATTTTCCAGTGCCGCCGAGCATCGTAGATAGGGAAACTAGTTCCGACATGGTCGTGCTGGAATCCACGAACGTTAGCCTGACCTGCAAAGCGAGAGGTTATCCGGAACCGTACGTTATGTGGAGGCGCGAGGACGGAGAAAACTATCGGTACAACGGGGAGAGCGGTAAGCGGAGAGATACGGACGTATTGCCAAGAATTTAGTTATCTGAGACATCCCCCAAACCAACCAACCAACGAACGCCCCCTACCTCCTTTGGGGATCGGTGAAACCCCTCAGGGAACATATTTCCCGACCGTCGCAAGCCAGCTAGGAACTTATTTATCAATTTGCATGACGATTAGGCCAATTATCAGACCGCTAATCTAATACCGGATGGCTCTAATTGAAGCTATATCTCTTAATAAGATCCCGTCTCTGGATGGTCTGGATGGTCGTGGGAGTTTGGTGGAGATATTTTTGGGGTAATTTTGTTATTTTGTGCCTATCTTCGGGTAATTATAGGAATGAGAAGAAGAGATGTTGGAATTTGATTCATACAATTTGTTTGATTTGTGTCTCTTTTGTAAGTTCAATTGTAACTAGGTTTGGTATAAAGTATTTCTGATAAACAAGTTAGTTAGCAGGCAAGTCAAATGTCCTAAAAAAGGGCCTAAATACGTTTGAAAAAATTATTCAATTTTCCCATTTCATAAATGGTGGATTCGCCGGACGTATGAAGGTTACACAGAGTGATACATAACTCGAGGAGACAGAGTAAAAAATGGTGATGAAGATGACCGCAACTAAGTTACTAAACAAAAAGTTCAGAAGTCGCGCCCGCCAAGCATTCCTTTCTTACTAAATCAAGAACATAACGCATTAGGGGCCGTATACCAATGCTTAGTTTAAAAAATGTTGTTTTATAGCGTGTCACCAAAAAAAAGGTCTTATAGTAGAATCACCCATATAGATTTGGAAGAAAAACTGAAGTTTTGTCAAGTTGCTCAAAACAGCAAAATTTTAGTTAGATATATTATTCGGTGCAAAGAAATTGAACCGAGGTGCGGAACTGTAAAAAATATAGGAAATGGAAAAGCAAATAACCATTAATATTTTAAGAGTATTAAAGGTACCTATCCGTCATGAGCTTGACAAACCTGACAATGGAAAATAAGGGAAATAAATTCTGTCCAAATCAACCGTCATTTGTAAATGCTGTTAATTAATTATTACTGTTTGTTTGATTGTGTTTCATCGTTATTTTCTCCGGCATACACATTATAATGTAAATAACACTTTAATAACTATATTTACATTAACAATAATTTGATAATGCATTTCCCCTCTTTAGCTACATGCCAGAGGTAGCATGTGGGTCATTAGAATTTTAACCGATTACAGACTAATGGGTCGATTTTGTGCATACCTATAGCGTCTATAAGGTCAAACCTATAAGTTGTTATAGATCTGTAAGGAATAGTGGGATTCTGTGAGCTTCATAGGCTATAGATACCCTTATAGATACTCTTAAATATTGGGTATTCTGAGCGATTGTGAGCACTTCTATAAGCCACTATGGCAAAACCTGTAACGCGATTTTGTAAGCCCCAATAGACTATAGATCCCTTATAGATATTCTTAAATTTACGTGAGGTCCGACGGTGGCTGTAACTTCCTATAGAAACTGTAAGCATTGGAGATGTGCTACCACAGAAATATGTGAACAGTGAACAATTCTCAATCACAAAACGAACATCAATTGATTGATCATGATCGATCAGATCGACGTTATCGATCTTTTGTTAATTGATCTGATCTATATAAAATAATAAATAAAAAATAAAATAAATAAAAAAATATAACTCTTTCTGTAAACATTTATGGATTTTCTTTTGTAATCAAGTAGAAACGTATCCCTGTGCAATTTCTGAAAGTCACGTGATCACACTGGCTTTGTGAAAAATACTATTGTGTAAATAAATATAGCAGTAGCAATTATTTTTAGTAAGGGAATGTTGTCAACAATAAGGGCAAAGGGTTTGTTTCTTTTCCTATGAATTTTGGGTTGTTATGCTTTTTTTGTGTTCAGGTGATACAAGGAGATGACATATATAATAAAAAGACATGGGAGGGAAAGGTTGTGTTCTTTTTTCTTTTGAAAAGGCATTTTTGGGTAACGCTACTATTTAATAAAATAGTTTTCAACAATTTTTTTATTAATTTGTGAATTATTAAACAAAAAAATACATAATGCACTAAAACAATGCTATAAAAAAATAAATAAACAACAAATATGTCTCATTTTTTTTTCTGCGCGATTACAATACTATCTCATACTATGTATGATAAAGTAAAAAATCGACGGGAGATTAAAATAGGTAAAAACGTGAAGAAATTTCTTAAGTCGTACCAGTACGATTTAGGGATTTCATTTAGGTACGACATTTAGGTAAGACACGGTGCAAGTAACATTTTAAAAAACTATAACCTAACTCTGAATAACTTCAATACGATTTCGTTTCGAGTAAACGATGATGTAAGTACGATATAATTAATATTTAATAAAGAACGCGATTTTATCAATAATTTACTTGCAATGCAGAAAATTACACGAAAATATCAATAAACTTACTTGATGAGAGAATTCATGATCAGGCTGGCTGACAGCAGACTATAGTACGTAAATAAATTCTTGGGACTGAAATTTATATTTGGTTGCCGTTACATTCGCGGTTGTCGCCGTAATACATTCAAAATTTAAAAGGTACGACTTAGACACTGGTACAACTTGAGCAACCTTACCCTAATTGAATACCACACACACACACACACACACTATTGACAAGAACAGAATTATTTCCAAAACGATGGACTTTCGAGGTTATGATTTTTACTTAAGCAATAGCTCAAAGACCATGTATTATTCCTACACCGTACATTGTCGTTTTGTTCACAATTGAAAACGCAAAACAAAAGAGTTTCATATATTAAAAAGGTAAAAATAATTATTATACATTTCATCTGCATGCAAACTTCCAAACAAAAAGAAACACAAACGCAAATACATCCATCTCCCCGTAATCCGAGATATTCGCCTTCAAGAGTTTCGAAACTTTTAAGAATATTTTTACGCAAATATGCCGCCCAGTCGGTGGGAAGCAATCAAAGTTTTCGCTTTCAATTACCCGCTCGATTTCATTTGTCACACGACCCCCTCCACGTCACCCCAACCCCTATCTAGACGCTCACGTAGCGAACGGCAAACACGACCAAACAAACCTGGAGGCAATCGATCTATTGGGACCTCCCTAAATGCGTCCGACCCTTGAAAAATAGATTGCCTCGCAGGTAAGTAAGGACCCGGATGGTATTTTCTTACCCCCAATTTACTACCCCGGCGTAGTAAATATTCGCGCCGGGAAAAAATCCGGTCGTTAATGCATTATTTAGTTGTGCCATTCGGTTGATAGAGGGTGCACTTTCAATTTAAATGAGCGAGAGAGAAAAAAAGCGGTAGTTTTGCGAATGCGAATGTTAGGTACGTTTACAGGGGTTGGGTACTGCCATGATTTGATTGGTATTGATTTGTTGGTAGTGACTGACGTGCAATCACCTAAATAAAACTTAAATCGTGTACTAATTTATCTGTACACTATTTGTGATTAAAAATCAATAAATAATCCTCGAAAAACTGAATTTTTTTTTCTAATATTGGTAATGGCTTGAGTGATAAAAGCAAATATCAATTTCAACTATGAACGTTGAAATATTTAACCGACAAGGGATCAATTATGGAAAAAAATAAGGTTATCTAAAAGATAAAATGATATCAAAATAAACATGGTGTCTAAATAATGGTGTTATAGATTGGCTGCCCGTACAGGTCAATTTTGTAAAACACGGCTTTATGAAGCGCGAAGGTTTACAATGTTAAGATTTAAGGTTTGAACAATTTTAATTAAAACCTTTATTATTTTTTAATTTGTCAGTTAACTGGAGCATTAAACCGGTGGTGCATTTAAAAATGAAGTATCTCGCAGAAAATTATGCAATGGTTAATTTGATAATTTTAATTAAAAACTAATAGGAATATGTTTCATATGAATATTTGTTTGTAGGTAATTGATTTGAATAAAGCAGATATACCAAATACAATATTTTCATATGATTATACTAACTAATAAGTTTAGTAAAAAAAGAAAAGTGCAGGAATTGTTTTTGCACGTAGTTCCAGGGCTTAGTATTATTGAAAATATGGAAAAAGTATTTGAAAATAATTTCAATTTAATCGACTTTTTACTGAATTCTTTTCGAGGCAACAGCTCTTCTCTCAAGTTTAAAATGAAACAAACCATTAGCAGAAAAACTCTGCCCTATACCGATGCTCATAAAAAATAAATACTTGCAAACGAAAACAGTAAACAATAGCATACAAATAAATAATAAATGATAAGCATTTAACATTAAACAAATTCTTCTAATTGTTTCAATAAATAGTAGAAGTCAAAACTGTCAATGATTGACCTCGAAGGTAATATTTGTCCGAATCTTTGGTGGCATAAAAAACATAAAATTCAAACCACCGATGATTTTTAACATCGATGTTGTTTGCCATTGATCAGTTTAAGCCATGCAACTGAAGGGTTCGGAAAATTGTATCAATCGCTATAAATATGCTATTATTAAGTTTTAAGTCACTGTTAAGTCAGGTTTGGTATCTTTTTCTTAATTTTTAACGATAATTGCGACAACTTCTGAACATCTACAAGTAGTTGGAGCAAGTATACCCCACTAATGAAAATGTTTGTTAATGTTTAGTCAAGTGAATCTTAGAAAAACCATTTTTTTCTAAATCGCTTGTTCGAAATTACGTAAATATGATAAATAATTCAAACTAAGTTTATAGGTAAAAGTTTTCTATTTTTTATGTTCTATTTTGGAAAGTCATTTTTATAAAATAATAATGCATACCAAAGAAAATAATGTCGCTATTTAATATTTTATTACTTGTATATTTTTAAAACCTTCCAATATGCAATACTACATCAGAAAACCACTGTAAAAGTTTCATATCTTTCCAACGCATATTAACTTCCGGTAGACTACACCCCTAAATTCCCTAATAATTCACCTGTAATATGATTTCTTATTTGTTTTCATTTATTTTGATATCAGAGGAGGTTTGCACTTAAAAAGTCGTTTGGGTTTTTGGCAACAAATAGACAGTTGTGTTCTATTTTACAAAACGATACTCTAGTTTGAGAGAAAACCAAATTCCTAAGAAAACGTATTATTCTAAAGTTCTGAATTATGTTTCAACTTTTTTCCATTTTTTATGTATTCGTTTACATTAACTAACGCCGCACAGAGTAATTTCAAAAACTTCATAAACGATGAATAAATCATCAATGATTTCACAAAAATATCGATGTCTTACAAACATCCAGACATCGACACCCGTCCCAATTAAATAGTATCAATATTTTTGAAATGATATTTCTGATATCTTAAATAGCTTAAAAATATTTATTCAATGCGCACATGCGGGATGTAAATTTTTAAATAAACTAAAAATTACAGCCAAATTACCTGGATTTGAACCAGGGCCTTTGTACCGGTAGCACAATGCTCTATCCAACTGAGCTATTGATGCCCATGACATCTGTTAGGGAAAATTGTCATATCTAGGAAACGAAGTAGCCAACACTACCAAAGCCTAACCTATCGTGACACCTATCAAATGTCATCTACGTGTGGTAGTGTTGGCTATTTCCTTCCTAGATATGACAGTTTTCCCTAACAGATGTCATATGCCTCAACAACGCAGTTGGATAGAGCATTGTGCTAGCGACATAAGAGCCCCTGGCTCAAATCCAGGTTGTGGCTGTAATTTTTATTTATTTAAAAATTTACATCCCGCGTGTATGTTACTGTAGGTCCGTATTCATTTCTAGTTATAAAAATATTTCTTTTGATAGTTCAATACTATTATTTCATGGGCTTTTCACGCTTTGATTTCCTTTTAATATAAGATGATGATTTTCTTTTGTTAAAAATGTTAAAAAAACGCCCGGATACTGAAGTTGACGTGTATAATAGAAGCTAAACATAAGATTGAGACATGTTCGAAATTTGATGACGTGCAACTGATGTAACGCTGGAGCAAGCATATACATATATTCTTTTCAAATAATGATATTGTTATAAAATATGATTTTCTTTTGTGATAACTTTTAACATCTTAATACCCAGATACTTAAGTTGACATATATAATAGAAAGTGAACATAAGATTGAGTTATCTCACCTAAGTTCCAAATTTGATGACGTGCAACGGATGTATCGCTGGAGCAAGCATATTGATCCTTTTCAAATAATGATTTTGTTATAGAAGAAATAAATCATTGTCACAATTTTCCTTTGTGTTGTTTAGACTTTGCCTACAAAAAAAATTATAATGATAATTTGTAGTCGTGCTCGCATTTCCTGTTTCACCATTTATGTACGTGATTTACACAGTGAATGTATACTAGCGCACTCACATAATCCGATTTTTAGTATTGCTCCTTCGCTTCGGTATCGTGCTAATACCAATCAACTACAACAGATGATTCATAAAAATCAGTCCTAGTCAGGATTCAGAATCACAATCAAATAGTTTCTGTTTCAGAATCAAATATTAAGTGTCCGTTCGCTAAGGATTCATTGACAACAAGCTATCTCTCAATTCTCACTTCTCAGATCATTAGGAAATCATCACTAAACCTAACCTTAAATTATGCACCACCAGAACGTTCCCTGATGATTTCAATTAAACCCAGAACTCCGGAGCTCCGAAACTTGCACGCAATAATTTCGATTTCGCCTACATCCCCTAAATTTCCAATTTCTATGAAAACTTTCCTGAGCGAAATACGGCCACCGGAGCGCGGAGGAGGCGGGCGGGCGGCGTTGGTTACGAACGTACTAGCTCGGAGGCGCGCAAAACGCCCGACAACCTAATTTTCTCGTTCTTTATGTTCCAGTGAATGTGGTGGACGGCGAAGTGCTCTTTATAACGAAGGTGAGCCGGCTCCACATGGCCAATTACTTATGCATAGCGTCGAACGGAGTACCGCCATCCATCAGCAAACGGGTGCAGCTCAAGGTGCAATGTAAGTACCCCTCAATTTGTACCCTAGACGTCGAAAGCGCCCTCCGCGCTGGAAATAATGACCTCACTGTTTACCCCTGATGTGACTGCCGCCTCCGGTTATCCCAGCGTGCGCGATTTTATCATCGTTATAGAAATGGCGGAGGCGACGGGGAAACTTTTATACCGTGGTTAAACCGTGGTTAATCGTTGTTTATGCGTATTCTTAATGATTTATTGATCCTAGTTATCATATTAAACAAGAATATATTTGTTGTTTCAAGTGGTAGAATTAGTGGTAAAATTAATAAATAATGCATATTTTAAATTTATTTTTGATGTGGATTTTCTCCGGAATTTGTATTGTTCTTAGATGCTGACGCTTATTTAGCAAATATTATTGTAAACATTGATAAAAAGATCAAATTTTGAACTATGTACCTATATAAAGTAGGCCACGTGAGTTATCATAAGACTGATTTCCAAATCAAGCAATGGTTTGCAAATATCGTTTCCAGATCTCTTAACTCACTTAATTAAAGTTAAATTGTGTGTTGTGTTAAAAGAAAATAAAAAAGCAAATTCTTATTAGATTCCTTTCCTAAATTTTCAAAAACCAACAAAAATATAAAGAACCCACTATAAGATGGAAAACTGTAAATTCTTCAATATCAATTCGGCGTATTGCTTTTAGGAATCTGTAAATAAAATATGGGAGACGAAATTTCATAAAATTACCTTTAGAAGCTATTCTCCAAGACATTTTTAATTTAAATGTAGATAGACTGTTCAACAATATTTAGAGTTTCTAGTCTTTCGACCAACCTGTATGTTGAATAAAAATCAAGCTGCCTTTTGACACTTTAGCATCCAAGTGACTCTTTATAAATAAATAGATTTTTTTCTCTAAAAAATAAAATATAATCCATTTTACGTATAGTTAGCATATTGTAAGATTTAATGAATCGTTTATCTAACTAACATTAATAATAACATATTTGAGCCAGAAATTTTTTTTACCTTGAACACACTTGAACTGGACTGATCATACTAATACTATTATTTCTATGCATATCTCTTCCAAATTTTGTGTGGTATAGCTTACACTATCTGGGGCCCGTAACACAATCACTACAAGTCCTACCATTGTAGGTAAAAAATCAACACTTGTAATGATGCCGTAATACAAAGTAATGTCTACTACTACAACTTCCCTGTTCTAATTACAGACAGATTTGTATACATGCATAAGGGCTCTGTAATATTTGCTACAGTGTTAAAATAAAATAATTTGTACGTAGTTATTCGAGAATTTAATAAATTTGGGGTCAGAACACTTGTGACAACTCCACAAAATGACAAGGAATTTGCCTATAGCTACAATGTCCATCACAAGAAATATGTAGGTACAAGTGTTTTGTGTAACTTGTTACCATGTCAACAAATCATTTACGTCGAAAATTTTATTCTGCCGTGATTCTGCGAAACTGCACATAACATCGCAACAAGACCGACCGCAAGACACAAATCTTGATGATTATAAAGGAACAAAGATGTGCTATTTTGGGAATTCACTGAAAAAATGTCTGGAATCAAAATAAAACATAGAAATAAAACACATTGCCGCTGTAGCTGTACTAAGCAAATTGCATAGTACCGAAAGACAAAAATAAGATATATGTTAGAGACACTCTGTGACAAAATTTGAAGAGTTCTGTAATTGTAACAACAGTTATTTTGTATAATGTTATTGTATTTAGTGCATACCACTACCATACTATGTAATATAACTAGTTTTGTTATTTTTGAAGTTTATTGTTTGTGGCAACAAATATATAAAGTAAATACAATAACTAAAATGTGTTCAAACCGACGTACTATCTCCTAAATCGCATAATCATCAAATTGATGTAGTACCAATGTTAATACCGAGCATGGAGCATGGAGAAGAACATGTTCATATTCATTTTACATGTTATTATTGAAAAGTGACTATACTTTATGTAGTTTTTATGCAGGATGGTAGATGGTTTCACACTTTCTTTCACGCAATTTTTTGAAACCTCAAGCCAATTTTTAGTGATTGTATGACATGGAGGTTTCAATTCCTTAAGAAGACCGAGCCCCGATTAACATACGATTTGGTTATTATTTCCAACAGCTGTAACATTTTAACGATTTGATAAAAAGTACACATGAAATGTTTTACTGAATGCGATATTAGTTAATTAACACTAAGAAACAATAGGAAATTATACGTTTTAATTTCTATGATAGTACCCCACACGATTGAGAATGGATTCATATACATTCGTTATTTGAAACTGCGTTTTGCACCACAACATTCGTAACACATATAGTATTATCAACATTTTTATTGATATGTTTTAGTAAAAAATCATAATGCCAAAAAATACTGGCACTACTGGCAATACTGGATGTCGCAAACGCCATGATATTGTCCACGATTTTCCAACCAATGCAGAGCAATCATCAATTTTTGTTCTGGATCATAGCGAATTGTTTTTTCTCCAGCGCTGGTCCGACATCCCTAAGCAGTTTTCCAAATTGCCGCATATTCAGAAGAAATCTCTCCACAAATACCATGTAGGCGAGAAATTTAAAATTAATTATTTTATATTTTGTTGAATTTATTTTTTTAAACTCGTATTGAGTAGAGAGAACATTATCATAATCACTTTCAAAGTCACTTGAAACATGTTAGCCAAGTTCTATGTGTGACAATTATACACACAATTATGATAGGTCTACACAAGTATCAAAGTATGTAGGAAACTGAGTACAATTAGTAGTAATAAATCACTTGTACACCCAACAAGTATAACATTTTGTGTTCCGGAACTCACTTACAAGTGAAGAAATTGCACCTTCACTACACACTCGGAACATATACAACTCTAATATTATACGCCATGGAATTGTTAGAAATGAAGATTTATTTTTAAGAATGTTATACTGTCAACGTTTCCAATATAACATTTTTAGAAAAAATGCAGGGTAAATATCTATTTTTGTTGCCTCATATCTATGACATACTATTTATGCAACGGCATCTTTTTGAAGCGAATGCGTGACTTTTCGAATGGAGTAGGGATATCGCCGGATGCCCGTATCTATGAGCAAGTTTGCTTGTTGCTAAGAACAATAACACACGCGCCACGCCCATACGTTCCCATACGTTTGATTGAAAAGTATGGGCGTGGCGCGTGCGTTATTGTTCTTAGCAACAACCTAGATACGAACCAGAGGGTAACCGGTGATATCCCTACTCCATTCGAAAACTCACGCATTCGCTTCAAAAAGATGACGAGAATTGGGTCCCAGGTGTAGTTGGATAACCGTTAGGTTACTCTACCGGCATGTAAGAATTAAAAATGTCTTGGATTGGTAAAGGATTGACGTCGTTTTTTCTTTTATTTTATGATCTATCACAAAACGTTTCTGAAGCTGGAGTCATTTATTTTGGTATAACAAAGTGTTTTCTGGAATCCCTTTTGTGATATGGTCTATTATAGGAATCTGAATGCCTTTTAAGGAATTACCAATATTTGCAAATAATTATATAGATTTAATACTAGCTCTATATCTGACAAGATAAATTTGAACTACTAAGATTAAGAGTGCTGGCCATTTTACTGAAATGTAATATGGAAATCATATAAATTCATATATTTCCGAGGAATCCTATATTGCTTGCGTTTATTAAATCTTCTACAAGTAAATTCATAGCGGAAGCGAACTGTCAGCACTCTATTCTGCCTGAGAAATTCAGAATATAATTCATACTTTTCCAGTATGTGTTTCCAAAAGTAAACATAAAACATCACATAATTAAAATTGTAATCAACAAGTAAGAATTAACATAGCATATTCGCAAGCTGAATTGTAGAGGAAAGCATTAACTGCAATATTTCTGGCCTCTAAACGTAAGTCTACTCATAAAATAAAACATTTTGCGAGCAAAATTCATTGTACCACATACATCCGACTCGAAGGACTAAAGAATTTCATCATCATTTTATACACAGAAACACCACAAGCGCACTTACAATTTATTTAACCAATACATCAGCTAGCGTAGGTTTTCAGTTCATCTCTACCGTTAATACCGTGTAATATTTTAACGGCACATACTTCAGTTTACAACTTCGTTGCAGTTATATGGGGCTGTAAACGTGTGGTCTGGAGAGTTCAGAGGTTTCGTTGTGGACGGCAGTACGGTCCGAAGTGCCCATACTCCTAAAATTTATAAGGAAATTTATCAGCAGAGCATTCGATACCAGAAGAAAGTGAAATATTCCATAAATTTTATGAGAAGGATCGATATATCATCACGGGGTTTTTATTAGATAGCGCGATACAGTCGTAAAGTCGGAATAAAAAATCTATATGGATCTCGTCCGCCCTGCGGGCCCGTAAAATTCCCGAACGGGCGATATTACGTTTTAGGTTTTAATAAAAAGAACACGAGTACGTACGTAAATTGTGTCTTGCTAATCTTACTAATGAATTTTTAGGAATTAATTGCTGTTTTAATGTTTTCTCGCGAAGAACTGATTTAACGACAGACGTATCTATAATTCAAAATTAACGAGCACATAAAACCAATGAGTTATGGCTTTGCTGACGGATTTTGTATTTTGTGCTGGAAAACTTAACTTCACACAAATATATTATTTTTTTAAGATTAATCTGGCATGCAAGAAAGCCAAATACAGCAACTAAACTACACAAGCCACACAGTTTATATACCTACAACACTTTTTGAAGAAATTAATTTTTTTTGTACTTAAATAAGTAAAGGATATACCGCGTCTTTAATAATTTCTGTGACGCTCCAACAATCACTTTCATGTAATTAGACGGCTATATGCAAAAACCTCATGAGTCTTTGGTTTAGGTCCTTGTTTTAGGTTTTAGTCTTGTAACGTCGGAAAGAGTAGTCATTATGTTAAAGGTTGATGAAATAATTTAAAAGTGTCTTCGAATTTCATAAACTTATTTCTATTTACTTGGGGCTTAGGTTTCGGTTCAAGAGACATTTTCTACCGACCAAATCTAATAAACAGAGGAAAATCACAATTATAATTAATACCTTTGAGAAATACGTACAGCCTATTTTAGCGTTTCTTTTACCCTTTCGAAAGCATTTAAATTCGGTTGGAACACGACGGAACTCCAACAAAAAGTGAACATATAATTCTTAATTAAAAGGCCAATACTTTAACAATTTCACTATATCGAGTAACCAGCGACCTGTCTATAAAGTTCTAAAGTTGAATTGTAAAAATAACAGTGTGGTAAATTACAGCCTGTAGCTGTAATTTACTTAATAATTTAATAATATCTCCATATTTCTAAACAAAGTCTGGGTTATATCTTGGATTTTCTACAACTGGTTTCAGTTTCTGACTATTAATAACTAAGACACGGATTGCTAAAGGTTATTTTTTTAAAATTAAATACGGTCACAAAACTTTGAATTATACTTCAAAGTTTCTAGTCGGCTTTTTCACAAACAAGCAATATCAATTTTTTCCCAGAATTATGAATTACTCTCTATTCTTGTACCGTCTTATTAAAAAATAAGAACTAGTCTGTTTTATTCGATTTGTTTGCGCTAAATATGAAGGCGAACTTAAAATTTAAAACTTGTGATATAGAAAAAACTTGTCATATAGAAAAAATGTCATAAAGCAGTACAAACTTTTAAGGATTACCTTGTAAATTTGTTTCTTTCAAAGCCTGTTTAAACCGCAAGACCAGTTTTCAAATATTTTGAAATTTGTAACCGGTTGATGGTTTAAAATGGCATTTAAAAAAGGCGTTTTTCAGGATTTCTTGTAAAAGTATTAAGAAGCAGATTTTCCTATGCAATTTGACTTTATTTTTCTCGACAACCTTACGAGGTTAAAACCTGTTGAGTCCTATCAACGTTTCTATCTAATTAATTTCTTTTTCCAGATATTTTCTAATATAAGACTATAAAATTGTTGACACCATTAAAAGTTAAAGTATCTATCTGAATCTATAAGAAATTTCCCATTTGTAGGAAATGTAGATGACGTCACAAATAAACTTCATGCCGAATTGCAAAAGTAGAAAATATATGTATATCTGATACCGCACGAGAGAATCACCTTAACTACTATCTCTCGTTTCGATAATATTAACTCCTGTGGTTGAAGGCGCATACCACTAAAGCTACTGAACAAAAAAAATAAATAAAGTGTGTCATACTGCTGAATCATTTCTACATAGTTGTATGATCATAAGTTGTATGACTGTCAACATTTTTTGCCTCTCGATATAAACATGAACGCGAGAGAAAAGTGAAAAATGAAATGTAAACCGTTTGACACAAAAATTTCTGTTTGTTCAGGTTGCATTACGAGCATCTTCTATAGACTTGCGTTTTAGTTTTCTTCAGTTTCTGTGTAATAAAGGTTTCGAACAAGATGATCATGGACGCGGATATCTCAGTAATGAATATTAGCACGATAATGGGATATGCACGTAAACAACCGTCAAATTTTATTTAATGCGTCGTTAATTCGTTCTCGTGAGAAATTGCTTACATTATTTGCTCATAGAATAATATACTATTAAATAATTTTTAAAGCGATTTAATATGAATGATATATATTTCATGCAGGTCGCACTACGACAATCGTAACGGTAAATGGAAACGTAGCTGGGACAGTGGAATATTATTTTCCATTAGTACGACGCGATCAGAACAATTTAATTGCGGAATTTTCAATAGTAGTACCTACGTACTTATATTGATAGCCGCATCTCGTTCTACTGCCTCGCACCAAAACATACAAGCGAAGGAAGCCAAACTACGCAAAATATTATTCATGTTTATTTCGGTCCTAAAAATTAGCAAATAGTCGGAATGCTATTACATTCCAAGAGATGTGTATCGCAGTAAATAAGGACTATTTACAGAGATATCGGCTTCCATCCAAATCTTGTTCGCAAGCTTTATTACATAAAAACTGAAGAAAACAAAAACGCCAATCTATAGAAGAGACTCTAAATGCAACCTGAACAAAAGCTGAAATTATTGTGGTTAGTGGTTTAAAAGATATTTAAAACCACACAAATCGGGAACTTTTTCACTTCTCTCGCGCTCATGTTTATTCTGAGAGGCAAAGAATTTTGACAGCCATACAACTTATGTAGAAATGATTCAGGAGTATGACACTTTTTTACAATTTTCTGTTCAGTAGTTTTAGAATTATGGGCCGTCAAACACAGGTGTCATTACTATCGAAACTACAGTTGGCAGTTAGGGCAAAACCTCGTGCGGGGCCACATATTGTAAACATTCAAAATAGAAGTGCCCGAGCAATTTTTTATAACAAACAGAATCAATTTTAATAATTATATTTAATACCTTTGCTGCATTCTGTGCATTTGGGTGAGTGGACTTTATCTTGCAAACTAGACTGAAACATGCAAATCTGAAATTATCTTTAAAATTAGGAGCATGAACTTAACTTAGTACACCATAAATTTATCTCATAAACTGCCGCAGAGTCACTGTTCTCAAGTTAAATTAATTGTCCGTAAAATGAATAGTTGGATAATATTAAACTTTCCTGTGATAATAATAAATGATGTAGGTCATTTTAACGATTTGTGATTTATATCAAAATAAAAGTGACATTACACAGTGTGAAACATTTTAGATGAGATACCCCAGTATTTAAATTATGGTATAGATAAGTAACAGATTTTAGAGTTTTGTTTTCTATCTTAGATAAATCTAGTTCCACGCTTTCGTTTGTGTTCTCTATTCTCTTGGTTGGTGAGTTTCAGATAAAAGTCTCACTCAAATCTCATGGAAATAGACTGGATTTGGAGGAAGAATTGAAGAAATTTGTATTCTTATAATATTAAAGATATTTAAGTTATTACTTTTCGTTGACTTTTTTTTATTTTCTACTTTTTCAGGAAATCGAAATGTCACTTTTTCAGACGTAAATTGGGTTCAACCTCCATTTGTATACCCACCATAATACGAATATTTTTCACCGACGATGAAATCTCTTCATTTCCAGTCAATTCAGGCTAAAAAATCACCGATCCTTAGCGAAGGGAACATCGCTAACCGGAGGCCAATTTCCATAATTTAAAAAGTTTATAATGCAAATCAAACATCGATATCAAATATTTGCCCATCCGGTTATTCAATCAGCCCCTCGATTACACGCCGGGCGGCTAATTTATTTGTTTCTCCCCGTTCCCCCCGTTCTTCTCGATTCGCCCCCACGCAATTTAAAACAAAAGTTAAACAGAGTCGGAAGTTTAGCTTTACTCAAACCGTACAAAATTGCCGATACAGAGAAAACAGTTTGCATTGAGACAATAGCCCGATCCCACCCCTTTAAGAAATGGGGGGTGGAAAGAGTCGAGTTTTAACTCAATTAGTGACCGTTGAAAGTAATCAGCCATTGTTTTACGAAGTCGTCGCTTTCTTTGGAAGGGAAAAAGCAAACGGGCAAAGGGATAACAATAGTGGCTAATTTCTGCCTTTGTTACCTATAACTGGCAAAAATAAAAGAGCAGCGTCGTCGTCTGAGAAAACAAAAGAGTTTAGTTCGTGGGTGGATGGTGGTGGGAGACTATAGGGTTATTAGGGGAGAGCGCTTCTAGAACGGGGCGATACCCTCCGATTATGTAAATGGTCGTTTTATTACCCTGAGGACGAAAACGATAAAGGAACACTCGATGCCATAAGAGGAAATTAAAGGTTCTAAGTGTTGGTATTAACGGGGAGAATATTAATTGGAGTTTTGCTTTTAGAGTAGGGAGATATCTAAGTAATAGATTTTAATTGCAATATTATGTTTCCGGTTATGGTTTCAGGTTATGACAAAAAATAATAGAAAGACAATTTTCCTTAAAATTTTGTTTTAAATCTTCGTGACTATTTCTTTTATCTCCAGATTTCTCAAACTCACACTGTACTGCTCAAAAGATCTATTATGATGAAACATTTTCAAGTTTCTCTTAGTTGCTAAGAGATATATAATGAAATAATTTTATTTTATAGTGGGTAGTCGGACGCACAATTATTTGAACTATTTATTTTTTATTTTAAAATTTTCACTTGTATCATCAGCTTTTTCAGGAAATTTACAAATGAGCTTTTTTATATAACAATTATTATAATTATAAATAACTACTTAATAATTAAATAAATTCTAAACAATGAAAAATTATGTGATATAGACAATTAACTTTATTAAAGTTTTGAGAAAAATGAAGGAAATATTTCATGACAACGTTAAAGAACTGAAAACTCAATACCCGATAAACAATAATTATGACCGACTCTTACAAGGTATCAACAACAAAAATTAATTTTTATTATTACCTCTTTAATGTTATACATGTCTTTTAAATTTACAAGTATTTATTTTGTTAACAAAAGAATTTCCAAAACAATTTCCACATTTTCAAATTCAAATTTATCGTTTGGCTCCAAAGGATGTTGTGCTAAAAAGCACAACATGTTGATTCTTAATTACCAAATACACAGTTCTGTATAACATTCAATTTTTGACCTTCAATTGTACTGACTTATGACGTCATCGATACATTTTTTAAATGGATGTCCATATTGTTCTAACTGATATGGATTGATCTTCTACTTGACTTATTGGAAGTGAGAACACTTTATAGTTTTACATAAGAACATTTCGGAGAAGTGGAGAATTGAAAATTGTAATATACTGATCACACTAAGGAACATGGCTGTATCCGAGTGTCTGACTTGAATACGAATCCGTGCAAAAAAAAAATCTTACGCGTAAGGTTTACGTAGTTTTAAAAAATGTAAGCCTAATTACTCAACTTCGTGCTTTTACCTAAAATCCTGATAATGACTAGACTAATATTTCCCTAATATCTGAAAGCATTTTGGCCACGCCTGGTACCTATATAAGGAGGGTGATCATTCGTCCTCGATTGATCAACTTCAACAGCATATCTCATTTCTCAGATATTAACAAAATGAAATTGCAACAAAATATACGAAATTAGCGATGCTACAATTTTGCGGCTATATAACCGTTAACTCACGTTACAATTTGAAGTATATTACCGAATTAACAGTTAACCAATTCAATATTTAATTTACTTACGCTATATACAGGCTGCTTCTGGGATTATAAATAAGATATCAGGTTTATATAAACATATGTTCTGCAGTGTAGGTAAACGCAATAATCTTTTTAAAACGCATTCGAATCATGGAAAGTTTCAATAGGTGTCGTACTTGTTATGTATCTAACAAGTAGAACATTCTTCACATATTCCTTGAAGAAACCATTTTACTTTAGTAGCTGCTGCCAACGCTTTGTTCGTTTAACTATTAATTGGTTAAAATGTCGTAGTTTTTTAATTAAAAAAAATTACTGCCGTTTCGAGTTACCTCATTCCATTGTGATGATAATTCACGCAGTTCTTTACACACTTCTTAAGACTGTGGATCTTAAATATTCTTATAACTATCGTTGCCGTTTCAATGATAATTTTTAAGGATTTTTAAGGGTAAATGATATATTATATTATGAACCGACTAACTAGGCATTGGAGTAGCTACACTAGTTAATTATTGTAGACATACTTCATAATAATATATCCGTATTGATTAATTTCCAGTTCCCCCCATGCTGACCATCCCCAACCAGCTGGAGGGCGCGTACATCGGTCAAGACGTATCCCTGGAATGCCACACAGAGGCATTCCCCACCTCGATCAACTACTGGACAACGGAGAGGGGAGACATGATCATCTCAGGTAGTGGTATAAAGCCCAGAATACAATAACCGCCCGTTGACACAAAAGCCGGACACAAAGACGCACTCACGTTCCGTCGTTTCCGAAACAATGGAGTACATTTCCCCCTTTGTATCCCCCATATATCCCCCCTCGTGTCCCCCTCTTCCATAACGATACCCCTTCATCAACTCCCACCATCAACCTCCTCATAATTAATAAGTTTCGAGAAATACCGGAAAAAAACTTACAGAGTCCTCTCCCACCAGCGTAGGGGGGCAAAAACCCCACCCTGAGGCGGGCGGAATGCAAACAATTGCTTGCTCGCGAGCATGATTAACGACCTCTTTGATTTATTTCTCCTCTGGCTATTGATCAATCCGTTGGAGTGTTGTAACATGCAAGTCCACTTTTGACGGTCGCGCCCGAGGTGGAAGGGGGAGAATAAGTCCATTGTCGGGGCGACACCGACTAGGACAAGTAAATTGGGGTCTTTCAATTAGTGCCGACGAATGCCTCCGGTCCATTATACTGACAGATTGCACTTGGGTCGATGGTTTGGTTTAAGGAGTGGATAAATGTTTATGGGGGGGAAGCTAGGATTTTTCTTTGTGTATGGCCATTCTTGGAGTATCAATTAACTCAATGATAAACGAGAAAAGGGCAATGTGTATGTGTTTAGGACGCCTCTATTAACTTTGCGAATACTCGTACTTTCTGTTAGGTATTTAAGCTACCAAAACATAGACATACTATCATGCTCGTACGCTACAGAAACAAATCTACTGCAATGACTATATGTAATTTGAGAGCCGCGAAAACAAATGGGTTTCAGATTGCGTTTTTTTAAAATAAATTACTGTCTTTCATTTATAGCTGGCAATTTTATCGAGGCCCAAGATTAATTTTGAGATAATTTTGTTTCTTTATAGAGGTTATGATTTTGAAAAAGCATGCAAAATACTATGCATTATGTTTTGCATGATAGTTTATCAAACAGTGACAAAAGTAATTTTAGGTCTATT
Source organism: Melinopterus prodromus (assembly GCA_964023965.1). Lineage (NCBI taxonomy): Eukaryota > Metazoa > Arthropoda > Insecta > Coleoptera > Scarabaeidae > Melinopterus > Melinopterus prodromus. The sequence continues at coordinate 10,362,564 of OZ030397.1, forward strand.
TAACCAAATAAATCGTATGCCAGGCTTTCAAGATAACAGAAGTGTGCTGATAACGGAAATAAAATTGCTGATATCAATATAGTCCACACAAATCTTTCAGATGGTGCCTGTTCTAGGAAAAAAATATAGAAGTATTTTTTTTCACTCTATATGTTTTTGGGCTGTTGAATCCGAATTTCACCTTTGCTAGTTCCCACAGATATAGCTTCACAACGAAAACCGCAAAAAACTCGAAATGTTCGACCCGTCTTCAGTTTTTTGCGAAAAAGTCATAAAACTGTGCACTGTTCGACGTAGACCACTATATACAAAAATAAAGCACACTAAATATCCTATAAATAGCGCCCTCAAAAGTATTTTTGGGTTGAATGGTTTGGCCGCTAGAGCGCGCGAACGAAGGTGAAATTTTCCTACTTTATGAAATGCGCGTGTAATTAAAAAATAGCTTAGATTCTGATAAATCTCATTAAATTCACTACAAATTGCCATTGTTTTGGCCAAACCGTGTAGCCGCAAGATCGGGTTTATATTTTATGTTATATTACGCGAAACTGTTCAACAGTCAAGAGCCCTGCTCCAAAAATTCAGTAGTGACCCAACTTATTACTATTTATTTACTACAAACTATATATTAGCTCTTTTTAATGAATACTTAATGTATTGTGTATTTTTTTTATTAAGTCTGCGACGCTTAGCCGTTGAAGGACATGGTTTCGCTGCTGAAATACGAATGGGAAACACAACATTATTCGCAATGACTGCAGTGAATTCACTATTGAATACCTCCCTCAACTGCAACCACTACCTGGGCTGCAGTCTCACTGGTGCGCTGTGAAGTCCCAGGGGTAGACTCATCATCTGCAAAATGAAAGAAAACATGATGGTGTATGGGAAATAGAATAAAAGCAAAAATTCTTCTATATTTTTTCCTGGCCAAAACACCATTTGACTGGACTAATAACACACTTGTATTAGATGATCCATACTCACCGGACAAAGAACAGGTCGCCTGAAAGTTAGCTAAAATTGTATGGTATATATTATCGTATTGTAAAATTTTACCGATTTTGACGATTATTTCAACACCTTGTAAAGAAATCCATAAAAATTGTCACCTGCTTTTAGCATTTGAAAAAAAAGAAGCGGTTAAAGCTTACTTACCTTAACTTAAAGCAATTATTGAGTGAATAAACATGATGTTTTGGTGGTAATTTTCAAAGACCCTCTGGAGTAATTAAAGAACTTGGACAAGTTTTTTATTCTCTGCTCAAGTTCTCAAAGTCCTAAAATACTAAGCTGTAGAGCCATATCTGTTCCCAACATTGTGCTTTTTGATTCAGCAAAAAATCTTTATAAAATAATCACGCAGATACAAGCAAAAGGAAATCTTTGCAAGATTTGTGTCCAATCTTGTAATCTTTGACGGATTTGATTGTTTTCCTCACCGCGTTGAAAACAATTTTATCTACATTAACACACGCCTTTGAAATATAAAAAGGTCAGACGACGAATTTCTTTATTTATTTTTTTTTTATATTTTAAATGCGTGTGGTAATCTATTGAATTTGTTTCCAATGCGGAGCAACAATCATCCAAACAGGTAAAAAATTACCAAAGTTATTGAACATTAAAGTTAAAATTTCATTTTTATCTCGTATCTGTAACTTTTACAAACAATCAGATATAAGGATGAGCAAAAAAATAACTGTTAAGAATTGATAAGGATATAAAGCAGAGTACAAGAGAACTTGGTATAGGATCGAGTTCCATAATTACTCCACAGGATGTCTGAAACTTTAACTACCAAAACATCAGGTTGGTTTAGGCGGTATAATATGCTGTTAATATTTTTTTCAAAACGCCGAACACTAGCAACAACTTTAATCACTTTTTAATGTAAAGATTTTTACTTTAAATTTTAATTTAATGAATCATCAAAATCCGTAAAAGATTACACGAGTTACAGGACGGCAACATTTCAAGTGATTGATCGGCGGTTATGGCAGTGAGTGTGTATTAAGTTTTAATTATAATATGGGAGTTTTCGTACTTCCATGGTAAATCAAACCATTCAGTTTCTAGATCTAGTTGTCAGATTAAGAATAAGGAAACATCAATTCGGTATTGCAACGTGCTAATTAGTGGACAATAAAAGATTATTCGCAAACAGACTGGCGTATACAATGTTTCGATAATAAATAGCTGCTATTTCTTTAAATAACATTCAAATGATCTCTTCGAGGAAAATATTTGTTTTGCCATTAGCTCAATTTAAATGTTAACAAATGTACGAATTTAAGCGTTAATATGTCAATAGGGGAATTTCCATCGGCTAATATTTAGTTGTTGATGTTGAAATCTTATTAACTTGTAGTCAAATTACAAATTTACGAAACTTCCAACACTGACAAAAAGAAGCTAACAAGTCTACGGAATTTTTATTGAATTAAAAAAAGTTCCCTAATTATAACACTGGATAATACTTGTGGCCTTATGTTAGATGTTTGGCCTTATGCTTGCCCGTATCTCTTATGTTTTTCTCTAAGCAGGCAGCCTTGGTGTAGTAATCTCAATTTCCTGATGTCTTCGGTCACAACTTATTTTCTTTTCAGCGCTAAACATGATTTGGAGGAACTTCATTATAATATATTCAATATTACTCTTTCAAAAGTAATGCTTAGTTATATTTATTCAACCAAACACTTCTTTTCTAGGTGATAAATATGAAGCCGTGTCAATGGACAGCGGCTACAAGAAGTACATGATGCTGAAAATCAGAAACGTCGGACCCATGGACTTCGGTTCCTACAAATGCGTTGCCAAAAATTCGTTAGGAGAAACAGACGGTATCATAAAATTAGAAGGTAGGTACTGTTTAATACAAAAAAATCCTACCAATGCATTTTAAAAAAAGTTTTACATCATTAATTTTTGCGCCTATCAAATACTAATCTTTATTTTTTCTTGGTTGCTATTAATAGGCATTCAAATCGTTCAGAAACGTCCAGACTAAAAAAAAAAAGATGATACACTAATGAATATACTTTCTGTGATAACTCAGGGGTACGTACCGATTACATTTGACGATTAAAAATTGTAAGATGTAAGGCTTTTCATTTACCCAATCAACTCTATACCTACAAGAAATAAAACTAATAACATGCGATAACACTCCAGTAACGTATCCACGTACATATACATTTTTTTAATTTTAGAAATCCCCGCCCCAACCACACTAAAAGCAACCACGATAGCACCAACGGTGGGGCCGAAAAAGAAAGGTAGGTAGCGAAATTTTATTACTTACGACCGGTAGATGGCGCGGCGGCGGCGTAAAATTTAGCTTGTCGTAAAAAGTTACCGCGTCACGCGGTGAAATTTAAGTGACGTATTTCCCCACCCCGCAGTCGCCAATTATGTTAAAACGCCCTTTGACGATTATTGCCGTGTTTAACTTGTCGGATATTGTCGGACCTATTGTTCGCGAGGTGTTCGCTTCAAAGATTAAACGGCGGTAATTCTAGGTTTGAATTGGTGCGCATGTAGGATGTAATTGTAAGCATTATTTATCATTTGTGAAAGTTGTGACATATTTTAGAGACGGAAAACATAACATTTTACCACATAATCTTGTAATAAAAATCAAAAAACGAGGTTTTTCCAAGACGTCTGTTTGCTATTCATGTATTTCGTACTTATAAAAGAAAATATACAAATATAATTGTCTGTATTTGTTGCGATATATCTGTGGACTATGTTTGCTATTTGTCTCTTCTAGAGTTAATAATTATAATCTGCTGCATACCTTTACTGCTGTAGTACTTTTCAGGAATTTGTTGCTGCTTTGTTAATTATAATAGTAATACTAACAATCAACTTATATGCAATATTTTATGCAAATGTTGAGCTGGTGTATTGTGCGAGTATCTTCAACGGCATTTTAGCACTAAAAATTGAAAAACTCCCAAATAATTACGTTTGTAACTAAATAGGCGTTCTCAATAATAAGGTCCTTATTTATTTTACTTTTTGTGTAGCCTTCCTCTTAATTCTTGTGAAACTTGACATTGATTTATGATCATACATATAATAATATAAATAGTAGCCCATGTGGCTCAAAATCGCAGAAAGTATTATTTTAAGAGTATTCAAAAAAATAAAGAAAGTTTGTATTTTTGTTGTTGTATTTATTAATTACTACAATAAATTTACCTGCCAGAGAATTTCAAACTTTTCCAATTACTTAATTCGTCATAAATAAACCAGTGTTAAATGATTATCTAGATGGTCTGATTTTTTTGTGTCAGAATGGTCATTTAGCTTAGAAGTAAATTTTTAACTAATTAAGTAATACAGGGAAAGTTAATTGATTATAGTTTTTGATTAGTTTAATAACGTTATTCTGACTAAGATGGACTATTTATGGACTTATTTATTTTTGAATATATAAAGTTAGAATTCTAAAGAAAAAGTATATAAACTTTAAATTCTAAAGAAAAACTCAAGAGTAACCTCCATTTTCTACATGTAAATTCTTTAGGGGAATAATTTTTTAATGTAATGTTATGGTCAAATTTCAAATTGGAAGGTTGTATCTCAATCTCAGATATTCTAAATAATTAATTCTAAATAACATCAATACAGAACTTGTTTCGTAAAAAATATCTTTGTTCTTGCTTGCCTGAAATATACTTATTATTCAGCGTATTTAGTCGCAAAACATGTACAAGTTCCATGGTTTTATCTCTGCTAATTTAGTCGCAGAATCATAAAAGCATTACACCAAATTAAAGATAAAGAATATACAATTTTCGTCTTACACTGGATTCTTGATATCTGGTTCGGGTTTTTTAAGTAGTTTAGGAACCTCACAAAAAGGTTTCCTCATTTTAACATTTTTCTTTTTACTGAAAACACAGATCGTGCAGTTACCGTAATTTATTGTTAATAATAACGTTGACGTAAGATCAAACAATAAAATTAGAACAAACGATTAGAACAAAAAAGCGAAATGTTAAAATTGATATAAAATATCCAAATTTGATGTCTGATTAGTAAATTTAAAATAATAATTTGCCCCTTACTTTTAGCAAATTTACTAATTTCTTGTCACTTTGGCTGTAGCATGTCTAAGTCATCCAAAGCTCATCCAATAAATATTGACTTTTTCTCACCCTAATACACAGGTACCGAGAAAGTATTAAATACAAAATTTAACAAGTTCTAAGGGGGATGAAACTGGGTGATATTATCATCGTCCTGTTTATACTGGTGCCGTAATAGGTGATGTTTGTATCAACATTTATAGGTGGAGTAGATCGTGTGAGGTGCCATGGGACCGCTCTTTTTAAATCAAATTAGTTTTATTTTCTTATTTGATTTAACTAAACAGATTTTATCAGCTTATAGTAACAGTTATAGTAAAACTTCTTTCTTTAGATCAAGGAAACTAAAGAGATTCAAAAAGATGTTGGTTATACTGGATTTAGACAAAACTCATTTTCAGTCGGTATATTTTGGATTTGAAATTTTTGTGGTGTCTACCGATGATTGCTTGCGCTAACTCTGGTCAGTGATATTAAATAATAATTTTTTTTTGCTAGCCAAAGAAATGCAGGTTAACTTTCCGATTGATTTTCTAATCGCCAAAATGGCAATCATGGCATCATGGCAACATCCCAAAAAAAAAAAAAAAAAAAAAAAAAATCGCCAGTTTTTGGCTAGTAGGAGATTACTGTAGTTATTTATGTCAAGTGCCGAAAGTACGAAAGTCGCGCTATGTAGTTTTCAGCAGGAGTCACATATAACGTTTTTTGTGCTGCTTTTTGAGTAAATATGTAGTTTGAAAAACAAATTAAAAAATATATAAATATATTTAAAAATATATTTCTGTATAGGAAATGTTAGATTGGTGCCACTTCGACGAAACATCAAGTTTAAATAACTAATTAAAATTCTGACAGATTTATATTTGTTCATTATAGATGTCACATGCGTACCAACGTACTAAAATAAAACTTCACTCATCACTATACTTTATTTACAATTTTCTCAATTTATCGTTTTTAGAATTAGATATTACAACGGGTTGATATTCCTTATCAACAAACAATCAAATTGGTGATCTTAGTTTATTTGAAATTTGTATTGCGTGCTTTGCCGCACTAGAGCAGCAAAGTTCCATAGCGGTTCTCCAACCTCTGACGAAATCAGCTGTTTTCGAGTGTGACGTCACAAAATAACTTATTTAATATACAAGGGAATAACGTATTAGATTTCAGCTCGAGGTTGTGTTGTCTCCCGACGCGAAGCGAGAGGGAGCGAGAGGGAGACAAAAAACCGAGAGCTAAAATCTAACATTTTCCAGTGTATAATAAACTATTTTTTTCTGTGACCAGGAAAAATGACGATTTTATATTGAAAAAGATATTACTACAATATATTGAAGTCAATCGATGTGACATTTGAATTTTTAAATCGGTAGGCTTTTGTACACAATTCAGCTGCGTTGCTAAGGAAATGTCTACCTTTACTTATGTGTATATACTAGGGTTGTAACGGAAGTGATCTTTGCGGAAGCGGCTGTGGATGAGCCAAATGGTCGACTTCCGCGGAAACAGAACTAAAAGCGGAAGCGGAAGTAAAAAGAACATTTAATATGGTAACACAAAAACTTTATCAAATTACCTGTTGTAGTTTGATATTGTTATTGCCATTCCGCCACACAACTTAAAAACGGTACAAACATGCCTAAAAATAAAAATTCCGCCGTAAACAACAAAAAGCTTAACGCCATCAAACGTCAGCGCTAACGTTGGAAATCTCTTATGTTCTTTGTCGGTACCGGCGGCGGCGATACAAACGCTCGACATCCCTAACTTCCGCAATAGATGCGTGCGACTGCGGAACTTTCGCTCATTTTTCTACTTCTGCATCCGCACGCATCTATTGCGGATGCAGAAGTAGAAAAATGAGCGAAAGTTCCGCAGTTGCGGAAGCGGATGCGGAATTCCGTTACAACCCTAGTATACAGGGTCTCCCACGACGAGCTGCCATTAGAAGAATATGGAGAACCAAATGAAATGACAGATTGAAAATTTGTGGACTTATATTGTTGGACACGATCGTCTCAACTAAAATATTTTGAGTTTTCGGTTACTTCCGGTTACACCGGAAATGATGTCATCTTTTATATTTCAAATGGAACACCCTGTATTTTATCGCATTTTTGAAATCTTCATTAGATTTTAGATCAATTTTATGTTACATTCCCTATACCTAACATGTGTCATTTTTGAGAAATTAATTATTTTCATTAAAAAATGACAGCTGCACGGCAACTTTCAACTACTTATAAATTATCTCCTTTGACCGTTGGAAAAAAGTCGTCCGGCGAAATTGTTGTGAAGGTAACGTATTATCGACACATCGGTAGAACTCTTCTAAAAGTTATACAGGGTGTTCAAATTATAAGATCAAAGTTGAATTCGAGAAAAGTACTAAAAGTCGATTTTTCAAATGGCAACCCTAACATCATACATTTCTCAATTCTGTGGAAAATTTTAGATCAACTTTGTGTACAATGTCCTATACCTAAAATGTACTTGTACCTACTGAAAACGATTTTTAAACATCACAGTAGAAATTGCAAGAATCGCCAAATCTAGATTGCGTTGAAAACAACTGAACAAGTTGGAATAAACACAACTTTATTAAGCACGTTTCTAGGTAATTTTTCATTATAATTAATTTAGTAATTATAAAATTATAAGCCTACAATTAAACACAATGTTTAAAATAAAACAAAATCGTAAGGTAATAAAAAAAATGCTTAATTCAATTTCAGTAACTGTTCAAAACCGTTGCCGTTTTCCGCTAAACATGCTTTAATTCTTTTTAACGCATTATTGTTGGTGGCGTCCCTGATTGCGTCAGCACATAACCCATTGCAAGCAGCTGGAACTCTATCTTTCATGTTCTCCTTATCAATTATTGGGTTCTCATAAACTACGTCTTTAATAGCACCCGAAATTAATAAATCCATTGGCGTCAAGTCGGGGGAATGCGGTGGATATTTGTATGGCCTATTAGGCGCATTCAACCGATCGCCGATTTTCGCTCGTTAAGCAAGCCTCTTATAGCAACTGCTATCTGCGCTGGAGCACCGTCCATTTGAAACCACCTTATAATGGAGGACCCAATAACTAATAAGGAGAACATGAAAGATAAAGTTCCAGCTGCTTGCAATGGGTTATGTGCTAACTCTATCAGGGACGCCACCAACAATAATATGGTAAAAGGAATAGTAGCATGTTAAGCGAAAAACGGCAACATTTGTTAACAGTTACTGAAATAGAATTAAGCGGTTTTTTAAAATTTTCTTAACGTTTTGTTTTATTTTTAATGTTGTGTTTCATTGTAGGCTTATAATTTTATAAATACTAAACCAATGATAATGAACAATGACCTAAAAAAGCTTGTTTTATTAAAAAGTTCTGTTTATTCCAACTTGTTCAGTTGTTTTCAACGCAATCTAGATTTGGCAATATGTGCAATTTCTACGGTGATGTTTAAAAATCGATTTCAGTAGGTACAAATACATTTTAGGTATAGGACATTGTACACAAAGTTGATCTAAATTTTTCCGTAGAATTGAGAAATGTATTAATATGTTAGGGTTGCCATTTGAAAAAATCGACTTTTAGTAGTTTTCTCGAATTCAACTTTGATCTTATAATTTGAACAGCCTGTATAACTTTTAGAAGAGTTCTACCGACGTGTCGATAATACGTTACCTTCACAACAATTTTGCCGGACAACTTTTTTCCAACGGTCAAAGGAGATAATTTATAAGTAGTTGAAAGTAGCCGTGCAGCTGTCATTTTTTAATGAAAATAATTAATTTCTCAAAAACGACACATGTTAGGTATAGGGAATGTAACATAAAATTGATCTAAAATTTAATGAAGATTTCAAAAATGCGATAAAATACAGGCTGTTCCATTTGAAATATAAAAGATGACATCATTTCCGGTGTAACCGGAAGTAACCGAAAACTCAAAATATTTTAGTTGAGATGATCGTGCCCAACAATTTAAGTCCACAAATTTTCAATCTGTCATTTCATTTGGTTCTCCATATACTTCTAATGGCAGCTCGTCGTGGGAGACCCTGTATACCTATATATATCCGGGAAAAAAGTACTGACTTTTTTTCTCGGGGAAAAAAGTAATTTCATAAAAAGTGACATTTTATTACCTATAAACAGAGATAAAATGTCAAACTTTTTTCCCGACACAGAACAAATATATTGATGGCCCTACATGATCATAAAGTGATATTTTAAATCTTATCATTATTTGGCTCTCACTAAATTTCCAATCTTCATTTTCCCCAAAAGTCCAATTACAATTACTTAAAAACGACTACCAAGTTAAACTTTGAAACCTCCCCATTGACAATTTTTCCTGTGTTCACCGCAAAAAGTATACTAAGCACAAAGCAGACTAAGCACCATGCCAAACAATTCCAACATTAATCATGACCGATCTCCTTGCTTATTTTACAGGGAAGGCGAAATTCACGGACAGACAGGAGAGGGGCGGCGTGGATCTGAACAGAGTGTCGGTCGACGGGGATAGCAGCGTCCCAGGTAAGGGGATTCCTTTGACTTATTACCCCCGAAAGCGTCCGTAGACAGTTGATGACAGTAATTTCCCGGTTATGAATCGCTATTTCTGGGCAATTAATTTGTGTCGCTCGCTCTCTCTTAACGACTTAGGCGGTCGCAGGCTCGAGGTTTGACATGCCAGAAGAATTATTGCCGAGCGTTCGCTTCTCCCAAACGGAGTGCTGTGCCATTCTGGCTAAATTGCCCGATTCGTTCTGTTCGCCTGATTTAGCACGCAACAGTATTGCAAATGGTGGTATTTATCTGTACGGGAGCGCTTAATGCTAATTATTATTTATTAGTGTTACTTTGGAGATTCTAGGATGTGCCTGTGACGGTTTAATTAAAATGTTGAATTGTGAGTGTATATCGAATATATACTAAACAATTTGTAATTAAAATAATATAATGTATATAATATCATAATATTCAATTTATTGGCTGTAATAGCTGAATGTTCTAGTTTTTGCAATCAAATTTTACGTTACGAGTAAACTTTGACTGTAATTTGATTGTAGTTTGTTTGAGAACAAAAGGACAACAGATGATTGAAAGTAATGACGCATATTTGGGTGCATGTCATTTTTAAACGGAAACAATAGTAAAGTATTTTCAAACTGGAATCATTTAAATTTTTAAATAAACGTATATGACGAATTGACACATATTATACTCATCAGGGTAGAAATTATTTTGAAAATTAAAATTTTTGTATGCATGCTTAAGGGTTACTTAAAATGGTCAAAATTTAGACGAAGCTTAACTTGATCATATTAAAAAATAATTAAAGAAATATTTTTATTTTGTTTTACTCCAACAAATTACACACCGCAATTATTAACCTAAAAAATAATCTATCGAGTCGATATGGGTCAAGTATCAGAGCATTTCACATTTTTTAAGTACATACTAATTTTGTCAAAAATACAATAATCTAAGTTTGAAAACTATTCTGACTAACAATGAACAAAATCATAGAAGTTAAAACTATTTCTGCTATGCCATTTTTCGATGAAAACAGAAATTCAGAATAGAGTATACTTTTTGAGAATATCAGTGATAAAAAATGCAAAGAAATTGAAGGTGCATTTTTTTCAATCCGGACTGTTTGCTTTCATAATCAGATTTATTCTATGGGAAAAATCAGTATAACAAAAAAACACTGACTATAAGATAACAACCCCGAAAAATTAGCAATAACCAGACATCGTAGAATTTTAATAAAAAAATCCCACAAATCGAGGTAAAATTTACTTTCATGAAACAACTTGTTACGTGAAACAACGCAAACATGTAATAAATATTGAAAGAAATAATAAACCTAAAACAATTAAGTAAAAATTATATAATAAACAAATATTATACAAATACAAATTCATTAATGTTGATTTATTTGATACATTTTAATGGATATTAAAAATATATCTACAAAAATCAAACCACAATTCTGAAAATGTATGAAGAAATGGACAATACCATGTTACAGGAATGCTAAATTACGGTAATTAATTTTTTTCGTGTATTAACGTGATTCAAAATAAAAAATTGTAAATTACGTAACCACCAATCTCGGATGGTTTTCCTGGGATGCGATTTGCTAAAATCGGCGAGTTTGATACGAGTGAGAACAAATACGAGCGATGTCATTGGGTTTAAAGCGATTTGATTCGTCGATAGGCTCTCGAGTATCAAAACAGCCGATCGAAACTACGCCTTTCTCGTATCGAAGTGTCAAACGAACTCGGCAGCTCTCATACGCCGAGACCACGGCGAGATCACGGCGAGCAGGGTTGCCAATGTTGTAATACTACATAATACTTTCCTGACAGGAGATTATTGTAATTTTAAATAGTTGAGGTTATGCGATGTACTAACAACTTCGAATTATACGTTCTGTGTTTAGAATCTACACTTCTACTACACAGTGAATACCATTTTGAAGCTATTATAGTAAGAAATTTGTGAATATGTGTCGCTGAAGTTTGGCAGAGGCTCTAGGACGACGGTAGTTGCAACCTATATACAACGGAACCCTTGTAATCACTGAAACCCATTCGACTTACCACAAATTGGGTACTCATGCCTATGTAAATGATTGATACGGTACATTATACAGTAATTTTATAGGTTTACGGAGTTATTTCAATTTCCACTTGAATAATAAAACTTGCGCCACTCTGAACGTAAAAGACAAACATGAATTTCTTCCAATATTTGGTACTTAGCTGTTACGTACTTTGTAACGGGAACCTACCAGTGACCGACTACCCAATGACATTTCATTATTAAGAGTCATTCACAATTACGTTGCCGTATCGTAGAAGTCAGCAGTGCTGCCAAACAACGGCAGAGTAAGGGGTGTTGAAGTAAAAGTACGTACTTTTGAAATTATTATAGACCACTGCAAACAGAGTTAAACAAGCGATGGTTTCTAACAGGAGCACTTTGCTTAGTTAAAAAACTAAAACAATCATAAAAATACATTTTATTGTGCAAAAAAATTATAATACATTTAAGTGATAATAACAAGTGATAATGTGAACAATGTTTTCCAGGTTTTCGTAGATTTCGTGATTGCATTTCCTATGGCGCCCTACTAAAACGGTATCAGTCCTCCAGTACATTTGATCCACTGTCGACAAGACTGCTGTATTTCATTGGTCCCTTGAAATGAGTTAATCAATTTTGTAACGTTTTTGTAAAAAGAATAAACTTCCTTTTTGTTAAATTCCGTTTTTCCATTTCCATGCTTTGCCATGGTGAATGTTTGTGAATATTTCTAATTTCTGAAATGAGGTAACTAAACATTCACTGGTATAAAAACGCAGCGTGTACCATACCGTAAACGTTAATATTAACATAGTGTGAAATAATCAACAATATAGTCAAGACGGGAATTAAGAAACTCAGGTTATTACAAACACTGGATACATTTTAGATTGCTTATACCCAGCGTTCCGCTAATGAATTAGTTTCTTGGGTAAGAACGAAAGATAAATTATAACCTATTTCCGTGTGCTCTTGAGTGTCCGTTATATCCGGTCTTGACTGCATTTCAAGTAAATAGTAAAAATACCTGTACCTTAGAGATGAAGGATTGCTTAATTAGAGATTATGTTCTGTCGTTCCATTATTCTATCGAACGTTCTCCAAGATTTTGATCGATCAGTAACGGACAAACTACACGTAAAAGTATTTTACCATGCTGTAACCGTCAATATAACAGAATGGATGCTTTAGTCATTGCACAGATTCTTCAACGGTTGCCTTATTTCGCAAGACGTATAACTGAAAGTAATTCAAGCAATCAAAAAGAAACGTAACGCATAAAAGGTGCACCCCTTTTTACTTGCTGTTTGTGCAGTCCATTTGAACCGATCAACTGGTTAGGACGTGGTTACGAGCTAACAGCAAATTCAGCTCTATATTTTTCAGTACGTAGGCTTGCTTGTCAGATAGTTCGGACCACTTTATCCTAAAACAAAAACATATTACAGTCTAAAACCAACAATGGCTCCTCATTGATTGTTTACGAGAATACATGTTTTAATAATTACCGGAAACAAATCGACTGTGGCTAAAGATATACACTGAACACAAGTTCATAACCTAACTCCACATAACCCCACAATTTCAAAGTGATATATCAGTGTTCCCACATGGAGAAAACGAGAATCGTGACGTCACTCGTAATGTCGTCACTCACTCACTCACTCGCCGTTCTTACAAAATCGCAGTCCAGATATATTATTAATAATTCATTAGTAAAATGAATTAAATTGAATACAAAGATGACAATAAAAATACTATTAAATATTATAATAAAACAACAACAATTAACAATAATGTTTTTAATCCGGATCACCGACATACTTTCAATCGTACGTAAATTGCTTCTTATTTAAAATTTGCGCAATTAACGCCGCTGAATGGATCTCACCCTTTCCACCCTCTATTCCATTCAATACGAAATATTAGCTATATTTTCTCCAATAATATTCGGCAACTGAATTAAATGGAAAGGCACTTTGATAGCGAAAGAGTATAAAATCGTACCGGTGTAAAAAAATCGTGTTAAAAAATTTTCATTGTTTGTGAAACCAGGATTAAAAGTAATAAAGTACAATAAATAATAAAGAAACAAAAATAAAGTATTTTTCAACAGCTAATTATTTTCAGATCTTTGAAAATATTATAAATATCGGTAAATTACCAAAATTACGAATATGCTGACGGTAAACTACCTTTGGTAATTTAAGCCGTAAATTACGGGAATAAAAACTTCGTAAATCACCATTAATCACGGTAATTTATTTGATGAAAAATTGTTTTATACGAAAAACTTGTGCTATATTATTTATGGTGTAAAAAACAGGGATCACCACACACTGTATAATTTAGGAAAAATTAATTGTCATTATATAAAAAAAAAAATACCTACCTACAAAATACCATAATTATTGTTATTAACTAACTTTCTTTTCGAGATAATCATCGCAGTCAAACGGGGTTTACTCAATAACTAGACAAATATTCTTCCTCCAGGTTTAATTTCTCCGAAAAAAATCTGATGTGGCCAGACACATGACTTTATCATACTATATATAGCTGCATAAGATTCCATTACCTATTAACACAAATACATTAATTAAAGAAATTAGGAATTAATTAGGAATTAAAATTAGGAACATTAGGAATTAACGTAATTTCAAATGCTATAAAATAAATGGTGCCTCGCTCCGTGGGCGCTTATCCGAAATTGTATTTACAAATTTGAAATCTTTACGATTTACCAGCCAGTGAGTGAACAGTTTGGCGAGTAAATTTTTAAAAGAAGCGACGATAAAACGATAAAAAATTGTTTACAAATATATTTAAAGGGATCTCAAAATTATTGAATAAAACACGAACACACACAGCGCGCACACGCAGCTACCGCCACCGCTTTCGCCGTCTCCTTTGATCAGGCCCAACGTCATCTTCATCGCTGACGTCCCGCTGAGCATCTAGTTGCAGAGGTCCTGCATCCGCATCGCCTACGTGCTCGTCCCCAGGCTGCTCAGATGGTTCCGGCGCTGCAACCTCTCTTTTGACAGTAGGTTTTGTCAAAACATCACCCTTTGACACTACCTACTGTCATTAGAATAAAAATATCTGTCAAATCATGGCTAAGTCGTTTGAACGCCGACACGACCGATCTCAATTTGAATCTGCTCCTGCAGCCAAACTATTAATTTTACCAAAAAATGTCATAGACTTAAATTACACAAAATTTCCTGTACTTTAATTTAGTATTTAACTATTTTGACGAAATTACAGAAATGGCGGCTCACTTGCAATATCAATGAAAACTGCTTAGAGGAAACATCCACTTCCTTTGGACCCTTTTGAACAAAGAGGTTTTCAGCTCTAAGTTTTGTCATGACACTTTTAAATATGAACTTTCGTCCCGATACCTTTAGTAGTTTCTCGGAAATCGTCGCCACAAAAATCAGGTACACGCATACACGTTTACAATACTTTGTCATACTATATATGATAAAGTAATGGATTTTGAGAAATTGAGTAATATTTAATAAAAATTTGTCGATTACCTTTGTATTAAGATAATAAATATAAATTTGCATCACAATCATATATTAATACAAAAATAATCGATAAACTTCGTAGAGGCGACCATTAAAAACATTGGCTTCCTAATACATCTCAGAATCTTGAAATGTCTTAATCGCATAGTGGGAAGGAGTTAGTTCATCGCACAAGTATCTATAAATATGCTATAGCATCTTATTCAATGCAGGTTTCGTTATATTTTTCCCATTTATAGAGAGAACTACGCAAAAGGACGATTACGAGAGTTTGGTCCTTCGAGCCGGATATTGCATTGTCTATTACAGAATACAGATAAGAAATGAGGATTTCCTGTTATTATTGGCTTCATAAAAGTGGTTTTTGCAATAAAAAAACAATCCTATGAAACGACCCAGTCCATTCAGAATATACCTTATAGGTAGAGGTACTTGAAAGCGGCAATCCAACTTAATACACCACCTAATATTCAACAGCCGGCGCGGATTTTATTCACTCCTTCCAGTTATTCCATCGTAGCCACCAGTCCACTGCCGGAGATTGTCCGACTAATATCATGAAATTTAATAAAAAGAACCCTCCCCTCTACGAGACACCTTCTTCCCTTCCCCGCGCCGACAATTTGTTTCCACTCAACAGTAACAGTAAAGCGTTATGCGCCCTATCAGGGTCCAATTTAATTTTATCAGTGAGATCTGCCGTTTGCCATCTTCACGGCAATCGCGATTTGCGATGAATACAAAGAGGCGCTGCTCTCTCACGCAGTTATTGCCCAGCCAACACCTTCTTGCCTCCTTCCCTTCCCTCTCCAACCCCCTCGCTCGGCTCGCAGTGTTGTATCACGAGTCGTCGGCCTTATTAATATCGTTAAATTCAAGAAGTAGTCTCGAGAGACACCCACGTCGGCTGTATTAGGTTTCTCTGGGGGTAATTTTCGTGTTTAAATTTCACTCGGGGTTGTTATTAGATGGGTGGGTATTGTCGGATAATTTTATTAAATTTGTGGGACGCAGAGTTCTTTTAAGTATTTATACTTGGTGGTTTTCAATGTCATAACGGTGAGATTTTTTTTTGTAAAGGCATGAATAATTAGGTTTTTTTTAGTGATTTCGGCATTTGGTTTGATTTAAATCGCATTATTCAGGACCAAACAAATGTCAAATATCGCTACATCTAATTGAATCGGCGAGTTCGAAAGCAGTATGTCCAAAAAAGATAGACAATATTAAAGAAGTCCTCAAGTATGTAACTGGTGAAAATTTAGAATTTTACTACCACGTGATTTCCTGACCGACTACCAGCGTAAAAGAAGAAATTTCATACTATCATGTATATAATCGTCAAACTCTATATCATACTCTATCAAACTCTATTATATCGCCATATACAGGGTTAGTAAAATTACCGGAAAACCTGAATAATTTTCCAACAGTAAACAATTTGAAAAAAAAATTCAAGAAAAAGTTGTTTTGCTTTAAACAATTTAACTATATTTTTTTTAACTATATTTTTAATATGAGCAACTAATCAAAATTGGACGAAATTACCAAAATACCTAAATAATTCTCAAATTGAAAAAAAATAATCAAATTTGTTTCTGGGTTTAAACAACTTATTGTTTATTCTGAAATATCATACTCGATCATATCGCCATATAGAGGGTTCGTCAAAACACCTAGATAATTTTGAAACCGTAAATCAATTTCAAAAACTTTTTCAAATAAAAGTTCTGTTGCTTTAAACAATCTATCGTTTAAAAATATTTTTAATATACCGGTTGTTCATTTTATTCTGGATATCTTTAAACAAACTATTGCTCATTCTGGAAATTTAGTAACTGATAGCACACCCTGCATATTTATACACTTTTACTATATCATAAGTAGTATGATATTCTAATGATAGTAGGTAGTATTATCAAAATATTAGTCAAATCTAGGCTAACTAGTTTTATTTTAATGCAGACACGACCGATCTCGAACAAATAGAATCTCATGCAGGTAAACTATTAATTTTATATATAGTATGATAATGTCATGCCTGGCCAAGTCAGATTTTTTAATTTTTTAGCTGTAAGGAATTGATCGAAACTCCTGGACTTCAAATTAAGAACATTTTCGCGACAACATACACATATCTTTTAATTTTGCAGCTTGAATATTTTATTTCGTTCTGTTTCATAGTTCGATTATTTTTTTTATTTTTTAGCCGTTAATGACCGATCTTAGAATTAATGTAGAGTAATGTTCTATTAAAAAAAGAAAAATTTACCAAATTTACCGAATAAAATAAACATCCTGTATACTGAAAATATATTTAGACGATAGCTTGTTTAAAACCAAAAAACATTTGTTTAAATTTTTCTTTGAAATTCTTTACGGTTGAAGAATTACGAAGGTGTTCAAGTAATTTTGACTAACCATGTATAATCCGCCATTTGGACTTTATTTTGAAAATCTGACATGACGTTTTTAATTATCAATCATCAAATATTACAGAAAATATGTTTTATGTAAATCCAAGATTTTTACATTTTCGGTCGCCATATTTATTCTTCCATTTTGAATTATAAAAATTGGACATTGGATTTGGAGTCTCGACATCTATTCTAGTCGCAAAATTGAATCCGCCATTATGAATTTAAAAAATAATAAAAGCGGGTTGTGGATCATAACGTAAAGAAGACTATACATTATAATAAAAATATTATTTAAACGCTTTAAATAAACAAATATTGTTAAAATGGGCGCTGTTTTTCCGTTGGGTTCAAAAACAGTACATGTCCAATGATGATTATTTTAATCATTGCTGTGCTTTTAATGCAAATATAAATAAAATATGTAATACATTTAAGTCTCTGTGAACTACTTTAAACTTTGTCCGTTGGCACAAAATAGCGAACTGCTATACTTTTCAAAATATTGCACTAATAAAATTATTTTGTTAATTTGCTCAGAACTAACTTTTTTGCACTTGTAGTGTTTTTGAACCGACCGATTCAATTTTAGATAAAGAAATAAGTTCAATCAAAATTCAAGCAAAACCATACCACCTAAAATGCTTTGCTGCCAATGCTGCAAGGATACTTGTAAATAAGCTATCAATATTTCAGCACTAATACATACTTTCCATTATTACGTATACAAATAAAATAAAAAACTGAATTGTATAAGCTAAATCACCATTGTTTATATTCACGCATTGTATAAAATTGCATAAAATATTCATCCGCATTATTCGGAGTATAATGGAATTAAATAATTTATTCGTTAATTTTGCTGACAGGTGACATACTGATGTGTTTGTTTTTCTTTCTGCTTGTGACAGTGTTGTGTGCTGACATGCAAATTAATAACAAATTTATTATAGCTACATTTGCGTTGTTTACTATACCGATGATGCACAATTTAAGAACAGTAATGCAACCAAATGTGTCTCTATTAATTTCAAGCTTAACATATTTTTTGGCATCAAGAATTTTTACAACATATGTTATAATTATAACACTTGAACATTAATTTTATTTAATTTTCCTTTAAAAATTGCACTCTCCCATTATCTATCTATGCTGCCACTATCCCTAAATCGACCCTAATAATTCGTCATTATACCGGATGATAAAAGTAGTGTTACAAATTTAATTCGTATTTTTTGAGGTTTTGCCTGCAGCTGTGTTGTGTTGCATTGTGTTGCAGTTGTTGTGTTGCCAAATCGAGCTATATATCGATCTAATTAATTAATTAATTATCTAAATAAAATATACACTTTTAAAAATTGACTTTGAAGAATAAAAACGTCGCATTGGGTACTGTTCAGTGTGTTGGGTTAATTTTACTTCCCCCATTTTTGTAGGAACTCTACTGCTTCTTTTGAGGAGGTATCCACGGTGCTGAAGTATCAGAACATGCTTCATTTAGTCCTTGTGTTTGGCCTAGCCAAACTCCTTATTCATCTAGGAATTGGCACTGAAGATTTAATCAATTTTGAACCATAAATAAAGCCGTTAATCGAAAACGCGTTTTAGCACAGGTAGAACTGGGTCTTAAGGCAGTCGCACTTTTTGAGAAAGAAATGCGTTTACTATTTTTGTATTTTTGCATTCTTGTACTAGTTTTCTCAAAAACAACTCACTTTTTTCCTTCAGTTTCAGACTCTACCGATGGAATATGCATGTATTTTTGACAAATTAAGTAATTGGAAGCCTGTAAACATGTTTGCTACACTCAAAAGCTTTTTGATTCTGTTTAAGTTAATAATCATTGTGGAGCCAATGAACAAATAATGTTCTTATGTTTTTTGAATATAATATTAGTTCATTTTACTTAAAATTGGCGAACAGTTCTACCCACAAATATTTTTTGTCTAATTACAAAAATAATAATGGAATTGTGTTTCTGATTTCATAACATTTCGAAAAACAAAATTTGTTCTTTATGTATTGTGAAACCGTGTCGCTTGAAAACAAAATTTTTGTTTTTTTGTTACCAACGGCGAAACACATCCGGTTACTTGGAGTTTGCAACCGTAGGTATACTGCCTCAAAGTTCACTTTTCATACGCGATTTTTGTTATGCAATGGCGCTTCTGGACTGATTTTGTTCATATTTGAAACAATAAACTACGAAGCTATGTCACACATTTTGCAATGATAATAGATCTTGTCACTCTTATATTAGTGCGCAAAGTAAGGGTGCCATGTCACGCAACGTAGAAATATCTTGAACATTCTTTTTCTTCTTTGCGATATAAATTTTTCTTTTTAGATTGTCTTTATAGGTACAAAAAATTTCTTCAAAATCTCTGGTCAACCGTATTGACTTTTTAGACAAGTCATGTGCAACCAGGATCAATCCTTCAGTAGTTCAAATGACACTTGAGCATCTCTTAGGTTCGCCTAAAAAGAAGGAAGTGAAATTACCGACATGATAAATTTTAATGTTTTTTTTTTCTATTTGTCTTTATGTCTATCTAACGATACCCTATCTCTTTCAGATTACGAGTACGACTACAACCTGCCATCAAGTAGACCCCCATCGATAAGGCAACCTCCAGGTGCCTTCAGCGGAGGAGGGAACACCCCAAAACACCTAATGGTTCCAATAACGTTTCTAATCGTGGTCCAGTGGTGCCTGAGGTGATTGCTCGGCTTTACTGGTCACTAAATTGAAAGTAAACAGAACCAGAGGGTGGGCCCAAACAGCACATATCCACAGAGAGAGTGAGAGGGTATATATAACACCGGGAACGCAACGTCGCGTGACATTTATATGTGTATGATAGGGGTGGGAGACGCGTGCTAGTGTAAATATGTACAAACAGCGCTGTGTATATTATAAATATGAATATTTGATCCACTAGTAAGAGTCGAGGATGTTGTTACCACGGCTCCAGATTAGGGTAATGGAAAACCGGTGTACATATTAATTGTATAATGTATATATTATAAGCTGAACTCGTGCCAGGTTTATTTTTATTATTATTGTTTATTATTATTGAGATTAAGTGCGAAAGGACTGAAGAAAATTAACATGTGCGAATGTCTGAAGGGAGTAATCCAGTAGTTCCGTTGCAGGTTTAAATTAAATAATGCCAGCTGTGTTTTTGTCGCTAAATATCTTGGTCCTTCGAGCCGGTATATTATGCTTTTACAGAAGATCTGAAAATCATTTGAAAGGTCCTTCGAATACAGGCTGTAAGTAGGTATTACAAACTTCTAGGGTACACAGGAGGATTTAGTCCGGAACTGTCATCTTTAACAGTTTTGGTTATGTTAAATGAAAAACAAGTTTTCAGGTGATACGCATTTTATTTGAAAAAGCGGTATCTCATGATACCCCACATGTTCTAGCTTACCAACACTTTTACTAAAGTTGATATTATCTTCCAGTGCCCACTCTTCACGTCACTGCTGCTTCCGAAGAGCCCATTTAAAAAAAAAAATATTTTCTTTTTTAAAAGTTGCATTAGGGTGCGCACACGGGACATGTTTAATATCAAGACGAAGTGGAGCTGTTTTGTGCAGTTTCCTTCTTAGTAATCACCCACGTGGTATTTTCTTGCAACATGTCGACTAAAGTTGTTTTTGTACGTAAATTGGTAGAAGCAAGTAGTGTGTTTGTTGTGGTTTGTAGTGAAATTAGCCCGCGTTTTCTTACGTTGTACTGAAGAATTTGAATAAGAAATAACAATGTCGATCACAGCGGTTTTGCGTGCAGCATTCGGAGAAAACTTCTCGCAGGATTCATATTCCGCCACGGGCATGCAAATAATTTCTTAGTTCCCCACTCCGTATGGTGCACAGGGCCAATACCCTAGAAGTTTGTAATAGTTATTCATTTCAACACTGGGCACCAATGAAAATAATACATTCATAATATTTTAAATAGAGAATAGGAGTCTAAACGCTGTTTTCTGTATTCAAAACGTTCCTATCAAGGTTTTCGAAAAAGTTGAGGTTAAAGTGTCAAAATTGCCTTGAAACATTACAAGAATTTAGGTAAAAATGCAGATGTTTGCATTGAGGCCCACTTGAAATTTGTAGAGGTTGGGTTTATTGGATTCTAATCGATTTAATCGGTTCTGTTGAAAACAATCGTCGAATATCGATTATAATCATATCTCATATTAAAAACTAGATTATTTTTATTAGATGTCATTAATCAAATTATCCAGTGCTGGACCACTAAGAATTAAACCTGCACCGAAGCTACCTAACAAAAATCGGAAGAAATATTTACGTATGTTTTTGTTAAATTATTATATTGCGAAACGAAGAGAATTGTATAGAGATTGAAATTGTTAGATATATTTTTCGTGCTGTTGAGTTTTTGTAGCGAAGAGCCGCCAGTACTAGCTAATTCCGTAAGACGAATCGAAGATGAATCTAAGGTGATAACTACAATTTTTGTGTAAAATGTACTCCTACTAGGAAATAATAACAAAAAAAAGATAACTAAGTAATAAATGCTACCGCCAATCGCCAAATTTGTTTTATTCCATAAGATAAGGCCATCATTTCATTACACCATTTCACCCAACACCCCATCAAATCCTTTGTTATCATCCGTTATTCCGCCCTTTTTACATGCAGGCAACATCCTACGAGCGACGACAAAGGAAACAGGACACGAGAATCATCTAACGGCATCAGTTGCTCCTTTTTCCTGATTAGAAGTCATGTGCGAGAGAGGATAATTCGCATAGCTAGGCCGTTGGGGGTCGCTACTGCTCCACGAGCGCTTTCTCATAGCCTACTGCTACAGGCAACGTCTTGATCGAGTTTCTAGTCAATCCAATTTGTTCCAAATCCTAAGCCTGGGTCGATACCAATAAACGTCGCGACGGAAGGAAACGCCATCTACAGGGACCTACGCCAACTACCGTCTCGATCGTGTTGTTTTATCCGGCTGAAGTCGCTATGCGATCAATTATTGAACCGGTTGGGACTTGTACGTTGTTGTGTAATGGACGCTTTCTTGGGTGATGTGTACGTACTGGATGTTTAGGAATTATTCAGGAGGCTTGGGGATGGTTGAGGCGTTTGTTGCCTTTTAATTCGGGGTGGGGGCGTCGCTGCATTTACTGTTAGTAGGGACACCTGGTGGATAATGTCGGAGGGAATGAGATGGTACTTGGGGTTAATTTTGGGATGTAAGTCGGGGATGTTGTGGTGAAACT
Organism: Melinopterus prodromus; assembly: GCA_964023965.1. Taxonomy (NCBI): domain Eukaryota; kingdom Metazoa; phylum Arthropoda; class Insecta; order Coleoptera; family Scarabaeidae; genus Melinopterus; species Melinopterus prodromus. Next base: position 10,385,500 of record OZ030397.1, read on the forward strand.
GGAAATTCGTCAGGGTGACGATGAGGACCAGAATACGTGCATAAAGGTAAGATTTTTTTTTCATGGAAAATCTGAAACCAAATTTTTTTTTCTGGTGGAAACACATGACGAAGGAATCGATATGTATTTTGCAATAAAGACTTCATAGCAAAATGAAGCAAAATAACTTAAAACAGAAATGAAACGAGTTTAGCCCCGCCTTTAAAATAACTAGTAAAATTTAGCCAGAACTCCAATAGCTTATCTACTCTGATAGCAAATGTTCGACCGCGTGATATAAATACAAATGAAACACAAATATTACAATAATACGTACTATCATGAGAATAAAAAAACGGGGACACACAAATTTTCACTAATGAAACTGGGATTCGTAATGGCATGTCATAGATAAAATACATATACAGGTGTCCAAAATTATCGGTTCACCATTGGTAACTTTGTTATTAAAGCAGATACAGCGTTGGTTAAATAAGCAAACTAGTAGTATTTTATTCGGTTATTAAGAATATGAAAACAAAATAATTATTCAAAATTTGGTTTTCAAAATATTCTTGTGAATATTTTTTTTTATATGTGACTGCATCTTTTTACATAGCTGGAAGAAATTTTAATGAGTAATAACATTAATTGCACTATGCTTAACACTACATAAAAATAAGTAGAAACAAATAGATACATAAATACTTAACAACAACAGCAACGTATAAAATTGTAAATTAATTGAATACATGTTTTTCAATGTAATAAATATTCAAAAGTACCACCTTCTTGATCTACGCACTTTTGAGCTCTTTTTTTACACTTCGAGTGGCTTTTAAGATTGTTCTGCCGTCGATGTTGTTTAATGCGTTTCTTACCGCTATTTCTAACTCTTCCACATTCTGATGTCTTTCCTGATAAACTACATCTTTCACAGAGCCCCAAAGATAAAAATCGAGCGGCGTTAAATCAGGTGACCGAGGAGGCCAACGAACTGGCGCATTTGTTCCTATCCATCGCTGGTGAAAAATTGTGTTTAAGTAATTAACAGATTGTATGCTATTATGAGCAGGTGCGCCATCCTGTTGAAAGTAAATGCGGCCGTTTTCAATAATAGGAACATGGTCCAGGAAATCTTCAATAACTGGCGTTAATAATTCAACATAACGTTGTCCGGTTAACGTGCCGTGATAAAAAATAGGGCCAATAAGTTTAGATCCTATTATGCCGCACCAAACATTTAAACTAAATCGGTTTTGTGGATTACGTGGATCCACTACTAAAGGATTTTCTTTACTCTAATAATGCTCATTGTGTTTATTGCGCATACCTGTGTTTGAAAAGTTAGCTTCATCTAACCACAAAATAAACTTAAAATTATCTCGTCGTTCATTGCAAAAATTTATAAACCATTTAGAGAACACTAATCTTCTTTCTTCATCACCAGGTAATAATGTTTGCACTTTATTCATTTTGTAGGGATGGAATTTATTCTTTTTCAAAATTGCGTGAACAGTGGCCCTTTTTACTTCTAATTCTCTTGCACAGTTTCTGATCGATATTTTAGGGTAAGCTACAAAATGCGCTAGCACATTTGTCTCCGTTTCTTCATCAATAATAAAGAGCTTCTTTCTTCTTACTTTAGTAAAAGAATTTTCGTTGTTTAGCAATCTTCGATACAGTCGCAGAAAGTATTGTTGGCTTGGTGCTTGACGATCCGGGAATGTGTGCTGGTATTGTAATAAAGCTTGTGCAGAATTTTTTCTGCAAACCAGATACGCCTCCATATCACACTTTTCCAAATGTGTAAAAGGCAATTTATTTTTCAATAATGAAAATTATTAATCTATCTTTCTAACAGTTTAATTTGACAGATTTTTCATTATTTGGCACTACATTCAGTCCGGCCTACTTACTTACCTTATTCCGACAAATATCACAAAATTAAACTGCGCATTACGTGTTTAGTTTTATGTTTAGGGTAATCATGCATTATCAACTTTCTGTTCAAAATTAAATTTTAAATTTTTTTAAAATATTTGACAAAATACAGAGTGTTACAATGAATAAAACATTTTTCGTAAATATTTCGAAAACCAAATTTTCAATTATTTAGTTGTTACCATAATCTTAATCGCCGAAAAAAATACTACTAGTTTGCTAATTTAACCTACTGTGTTTTAGTTCGCCCCCATCCGCTAGGAGGTGCTAGTAGCACTTCTCCCTTCTAGCCTTTTCACATATTAATATTTTAATTAATTCATAAGGTCAGGAAAATCGCGCAATGGAACTAGTACAGTACAAACATTACTACAGAAAATTTAAAGTTATTTACTTCACCCATATACCAATGAAAAATATACGTTTAAAAGTCTGTAGTAAAGTAGTAAATATTAGCGCTGTCACTAGCATGTTACTACACAGTTAATTGACAGAACTCTTGGTTGTTTATTAACGCCATGACTACTATATAACACGCGACATCCACCATGACGCTTTAACTGAGCCAATAGGTGTCAAAGATGTGATTCGGCCGGTATAGTAGCGAGCTAGCCAGAGATAGCGCGTGGGGGTGAACTAAAGTTTTGCTATCAACGCCTGCGTATAAGCTGTGGCATGTCACCACATGTCACATTTATGCCATCTTAAATTTTGACGTAAGATATAAAATTGGCGCATTTGAATCAATTTTAGAAGACAATAATTCAAACTCGACTGGATGATGAAATCAGCATTCGAGAAATTTCTACTGAATTAAACAATAAGATCACTCAATTTATCAGAAGAAACTACATAAGTGTAGGCAAGAATACCGCGAAGAATAAAATTGTTGAAATTAAGTTCGTAGGTCGACAGTTTCTGTCAATGTTTAATAAACTTCATAGGTTAACTAAAATTGTTCAATATATAAGTGCCTATATAGTGTCACTCTGCTGTCCCCTTTTTTCATGCTCACGATAGTACCTAAAACGTACACGTTAATTTCAATTTGTCACAGGTTAATTTTTCTGGAGTATATCTCCGGCGATTCGCATTATTTAAATCTGCAAAGGTACCACGGTATATAGATATAATACATTCAGATTTGGCTTTACCGAAAACCACAAAGAAATGCACAAACGTTGTAAAACAATGTTGGTATTAAATTGGGCTTTGTAGAAGAGTATTTACTGTCTATAGAATCTGTATATCAGTTCCACAGCTTTTAGATTATTGGGTATCTCCAACTAAAACAATAAAAATCAGATGTGGCCAACCACATGAGTTTATCATACTATTTAGGAGTGTTTCCCAAAGTAAATGAACACCAATGAACACAAACGCTGATGTTTTGACATTGCTGTCACTCATAGAGTATATAGCTGTAAATAGTATCAACATATCTGGTAAATCCCGGCTAACTAGTTTTAATGCAATACGAGCAAACTCTATCAAATAGAATTTGTGAATTTATGCAGCTATCAACTATACCCAAAAATGTCAATGACATAAACTATACAAAATTCCATCTACTTTAATTTAGTATTTAACTATTTTGACGAAATTACAGAAATAGCGGCCCATTTGCGAAATCGTTGATCATGATACTTCTAAATATTAAGTTTCGTCCCGATAACTTTAGATGTTTCTCCGGAATCCTCGCCACAAAAAACGGGTACACACAGACATACTATAACAGTTGATTTCTGTATATTTTCTTAAAGTTTGTTCAATAAAGAAAATCTTGCTCGGTCATATAAAAGGTTGAAAGCTGCAATAATATACGCACTATACTTACTGCACTAATGTATAAAAAAAATTACTAAATTAATTGCCACTAATTTTCGAGTTTTACAAGAAAGTTTCCTGTCCGTTTTCTTTTTAGAAACACAGCTGAAATTGGTGAAAAATCAGTGGTCTAATAAAACCTTTCATTTTACCAGTTTTTGACGGTTCAAATCAGTAAGTTTTTCTCATTCTAATTAAATATAGATGTTAACAATCTAATGGTATTTTTTCCACAAAGTATAATTGAAAAATAACGAATCAATTTCGTCGATGTTTTATAAATTTTAGACTACCCAGTTTAGCCTAACGAACCTAGCAACATGAGCAAAACGTTAGAAATTCGTTCTACGTTGACGTATGTCTTTTTAAATAGATTTGTATGTAAATAAGATATTCTTACGTATGTACACTATAGTTGTTTTATCTTTTTATATTCTCAGTAGTAATAAGTAAGAAAACAACAAGTTTGGTGTATTAATCTACTCTATTCTTCCAATAATAAGGATGTAAGAAATTGATATTGAAGTTGATGAGGAAGCAATTATAAGTTGACCCTTCTGATTGTACAGGGTAAAAATTAGTCAGTTGAAATAATATATGATATACAGTTTTCCGTTTTGTTTATAAGCACTTATAGCCACCGCAAGATGAACTTCATTGTGCAAGAGAGGACAGGGCACAAATATACGTACCTATGTATTCATGCATGCATTTTTTATTAGCGAGAATATTTGAGGTATTACTTGCCACATTCCACCTTAATTCCCTTAGCGAGATAACAGGGCGTTATCAAACTATCTAGGAGTAACTGTTATTAAAAAATTAAAATGTTAATATCCAAATTAATAGTTGGCAGCGTGTAATACGAGTTGAATTAAACTTCGTCATTTTGAACTGCCCCATAATGTATATATTAATTATCTAGTAATCTCTAGAACGTAATAAATATAAACATTCTGTATATATTTGTATATTTGCTGCATCAATTTAATTTACACAGGTAAATAGTGTTATTTAAATTAATTATGTACATGAGTTTACATTTACAAGTGTTATACTGTATTAAAAGCCAATATAATTAAAATAGAAAATCTCTATTTTGGATATTGAATTAGAATAAATTTATCAATAAATAATAATGTCAGTCGACACAGTGAAAACGAAGGAAAAAAGGTAAATGTAAAGAGAAATATAATAATGAAATAAAAAAGTATTGGCAAAACTGAATATCTGTGTCAATAAGATAAAACATAAATTACTAAAACTAAAAGATAAATCAAATTCATCAAAGTATCCCAAATTTACCCTGCCTAAAACGATTAGTTTTCCTCCGGAACCGAGAAAGGCATATCTTGCATAACTTTAAATACAGAACTCTGATCTATCCCGAATAATTCGCCGTCGGTGGGTAGGAGGTAATTTTCGTCCCTGGTGGTCATCGTGTAGCCGCAAGGAAGCCGCCGGGACATCAGAGCTACCTAAATTATGCAAATACGATGTAGATCCGAACCCGAACGGATACCGATCTTGGACTTAGGACCTCCTTTAGGGGCCCGCCGTCAGATGGAGCTTTTGTTTCGTTGTTTTCCCGTCTAAATGAAGGCAGATAATCCGGGTGAACGGGGGCTGGTGTGAGGCGATAAACGAACTCAGCGGCGTCATCGCATACAGTGGCGGACTAAGCCTAAAAATATTAGTTGTTAGAAATCAAGAGAATACATACTTTTTATTTTATTTCAAATTAATGGTGTATATTCTTTAATACCTTATATTACGTTTAATTACTTAACTAATGACATCATGGTTTTCAATCCCTTTCTCTGCAATTGTTTTAAACTCTGTGTGTGTGTGTGTGTGTGTGTGTGTGTGTGTGTGAGTTAAATTCATTCGCGTTAAAACATAATCAAAAACTCATAAGCACTTCAACTAAAAAAGCAATTTCGAAAGAATCAATTTCTTATCATTGATCATTCTTATTCAATTGCACAACCTTGTGCTTAGACATGCTTAGATTTTAGTTTTTCGAAAAATAAATATGTTCTTTGGTGTGAAGAGTTTTTGATGCTCTAAAACGTTAATAACCATGGTCATAAGTTTTATATCACATAAATTTTTCACACATTTCTAGAAATCGGAAGAGCAGTTGAAATTTAATTGAATGATCAAATTGGAATGTTGTATCTAACGTGATCTGAGATCTGTAATGATGGAATCAGGAAATAGAATTCCAAATACAACAATACTACCCCTGGAAAATGCTTGTTTTTGTATTTACACGTGACAAAACAATTTTTTTAACTTGATTCTTACTGGATTTCGAATAAGAAAATCGCAACTACCAACAAATATGTAACAACTAAAATACGGTAAATCGAAACGCTTTTGACGCTAATGTTTCTGAGCAACTTATTTCTCTTAATCAATGCATATATCAATGCAAAACCTAAACAAACAAATAGGCTAAACGCCAGCTATGAATTAAAAATAATTTAAATGCCCAACCAAAAGGAATTTAATTATTGTTATTTTATAGCCTGGTTTTAATTTCGTAAACAACTCAGTTAATACTACCTATAGTACGTACAAGTTTCCTATCTGAACATAAATTAAATTTAAAACAACTTTTTCCTATTACATTTTACATTTAATTCTAAACATTTGATACTTTATTCTTCAGCAAATTTAACAACTTCTTTTGTAATTTTTACTATTGTATTTATCGTTATTCATTTGTTATTATCATTGGTAATATTGGGAAGTTGTTAATAAATTTCTATTAATAATTAATAGTTATTTAGAAAAGAAAATTAAAAAAAAAAACAATTAAAACATTTAAATTTGATTTCAGAATTCGAGAATCGTTATCTTCATTGTATTAAGTTGTTAAAATTGAGTCTATCCACACAGTTAAGCCCTGTGTAATTATTTAGAAAATGTGACATTTCAAACTTTAAAATACTTAAAAAAAATTTTTGTTGGTTTTGTTTTTCTTTTGCTTTAAGAAACTTGTTTCAATCATGACTCAATAAGAATACCTAAGCATTTAGAGGACAAACACTGTAAAAACATAGTTTTATTGAAATGTCCTGACTACATAATCTCACCAATTAGCTTCCATTATTTAATTTCGTTGGTCTTGAGAAGGAAACTGCACATACGAATCATTTACTAGCTTTAGTACTAACAAAAGGCAATTGAATTGCAAAATGCTGATAAATTGGTCAAAATTAAAGAAACCATAATGTTTTTCTCCAAATATATGTCCGTTTGAGTCCCAGAACATTTTTGTCTGAAGTAAAAAAAAAATATCTGTGTGTGTACCCGTTTTATTGTGGCGAGGATTCCGAGAGAAACTAAAGGTATCGGTGTGTACCCGTTTTATTGTGGCGAGGATTCCGAGAGAAACTAAAGGTATCGGGACGATACCTCTACTTAGTAGTTTTGTTCAAATGAGTACAAAGGAACTGGAGGCTTACTCTTAGCATTTTTCAACGATTTTGCAAATGAGCCACTATTTCTGTAATGTCGTCAACATATTTAAATACTAAACTATTAAATTAAGTAGAGGAAGTTTTGCATAATTTATGTCTGTGACATTTATTGGTAAAATTGAATAGCTGCATGAGCAAATTCTATTTGATCGAGATCGGTCGTGTCTGCATTAAAACTAGTTAGCCAGCCCTTGACAGATATTTTGATTCTATTGACAGTATAGTCAAATCATCAGTGTTTGACACAGTTTAACACTGCTGTATCGTATGATAAAGTCATGTGCCTGGCGACATCAGATTTTTTTTAAATAGACTTATGAACAATAAAGGTACCCAGGGATTATTGTTAATACCCAGGGATCTTGAATTACAGTAATTATTTTTTTCGTAATTACCGTTGAAATTAAAATTGTTACTTTCAAATTTAAATTACCAAGTAATTCGAAATTGTTATTGGTAAATTATATAGACAGTAAGTGATGTAAAAAAATCAGTACAGCCTTATAAGTCATTATATTGTAGATAAACATGAAGTAAGAATGAAAGCAGGGACAACAATAAAAATACTTTTTATACCAGAAATTTATAAAATGGTCAGTCTAACAGCAAATTACAGTATAAAATACTGTAATATTTTACCGACTCATAAAACGACAACGCCCGGTTTTACAAACAATGATCACATTTTATCCGGATAACAAGAACATTTATTTATTTAAATCATGAATTTGATAGTATGTAGATGGCATCTAATTTAAAATTATTTGCTCCGCTGAATTAAGTAATTAAATATCCGGAAATTACCATTAATTACGGTAATTTATTTAGTAGTTTACCCGATAAATTACGCTCCTACCTACCTAAGTACCTCCCACGCAAAGCACAAACAACAGTGCACTTGTCGACTGCTTAGGAGTGGTGGCTTAGTGGGGTGAGGCAAGTACTAATGGAAAGGTTTTGAAATTAATTTATAAGTTCCGGTAAATTAACAATTGCAATAAAAAAGTCGGTAAATTACTGGTAAATTACCAATGGTAATTTAAATTGACGATAAATTACCATCGGTAACTTAAGCCGTAAATAACGGTAATTAAAAGTCGGTAAATTAGAATTAATTATTACGGTAATTTACGCGGTAAATAACGCTTTTAGATCCCTGGAAATACCAATTTAAAGTCTTTTTAGTTTACTTTACTTTTTGTGTGATTTGCACATCACCCCACATCACCGACCCCGTTCTACCGTTCTGTAGATGCGTTTTCATACAGAGGCGTTGTCTGATGTACAAAATTGATGAAATTTTCAATCAAACTTCCTCGATTAATGTCCTATCTAAAGAGGTAATGGTTTGTCATAAAAAACAAAAAATAAATTAATTTTCCTTCTCAACTTATTATTTTTTTCTTCAGATATACTTAGTTCACATACCCCAACACACCTTACAAAAACTAACTTTGTATCTAAGTACAACTACAGCCAGTCTCTATAACTTTTCCCCTATCAGACAAATGCTATAATTGCCAGAAATAGTACTGCTTGCTGATTTTGATAAATATCCAGTGGCACAGCTCATCGCAGACCCCAGCTTTTAAAACATCGAATTTGAATATTTCGGATTGTAGGCGATATTTTAAGAAAGCCCAAAAGAGAAAAGTACCCGCCTAACTCAATGATTTTTTTTCGCAAACTAAGTCACATAAGACACCTAAAGGGTATTTTTTGATTTGACTATAGCTAAAGACCATCTGAACAAATGGAAAATGACTCATAAATTGAAAATGCAAGAAAAAATTATTGCCGTCTCATATCTAAAATTTGGCCCACTTACCAATGGGCGAACTGGCCAGTCCGCCACTGGCAGCATCACCCTACCCGTAGCCAAACTCATTGTCGGTTCAATTTCGCAGCTTCGCAATGGATTGCCTGGGCGTTCCGCTAGGAAAAAGCTGGGGGTAGATGTACAACGGCGATAATGTTTTCAAAAGTTTTAACGCCCTCTATTCACGCGTTCGCGCCGGTTATCTGTTGGCGGGGTGTGTTTTTGTTTGGGTCTGCGGACTGCGAGAGCGCTTCTCTAGATTTTATGATAGGTTCTTTGCCGGAGCAGAAAAAGCGGTATTTATTCGGGGAGACGAGCAGCAAGAAGTTTTATCGGCGCTCGTGCTGCTAAGTTTCGTTAGCGGTCTCGCTGATAACCTAGACAATAGGTGCGATTGTGCGAAGTAGGTAATGCAATGGTGATTGAGATTTTTTAATGGTGTTTTCTTTCGCTTATTGCAGTTATTAGAATTATTGTCCCGAATTTTCAATTGATTATTATTTTTAAGTAATTTAAAGTAGATTTATTTAGAAGAATTTAAATGAATAATAACTAATTAATTACACTAGTCAACAAAATTAAAAAAACAAAATGTATATAAGGTGCTACTATTTTTTCTTTTTTTTTTAATTTGAATTGAAACGTTTTCGAGACATGATTTAAAAAAATATTTTTTTTTTCGGTTGTAGTTTACTAATTGGAGCAAATCTGGAATTCGGAACATCCAATCTGGTCGCTCGGCACATCAAATGAAAGATAATTGAATCACCAATAAAAGTTCTTGACATTGTTTTCCAATCGCTTCAGTAGTTTCAGTGGACTGGGCCACAATTTGGAAAATGTTTACCACAAATGAAAATCGAACAGTTGTGCAAAAGGAACCCACATGATTTCTGTTATTGTGTGGTGATCATGCCGTCAAGAAGAGGAAATTTACAAATTCGCTAGAAGAGAATTATCTCTAATATTTTGGACTAGCAGCTGAAAATCATCACGAAGCATGGAACCTAAGTATTCTCTGCCTTACTTGTCATATAAATCTAGTGGATAGGCTTCTCCACAAATAAGGAAGCTGGTGAAAGATGAAAAGTTCCAAACATATTTGTCACCGGATGAGGCAGAAGCTTGGAATTCTTTTAAGCTAAGTGTTTCTTATTTTCTTGGAAATAAGAAATAAATAAAAACCCGAACTTACAGACAATTGTTGAAGATTTGTTCCAGAAATATGCAAAAATAGATACAGAATACTGTTATTCTCTTCATTTTTTGTTATATCCTTTTAATTTTCTTTATTTTTCCAACAGGCGTCAACAAGTCTCTGAAAATTCATTTCTTATATTCGCACCTGATTTTTTTTTTCTGAGAATCTTAGTGGTGTTAGTGACGACCATGGTGAGAGGTTCCACAAGGAGATGAAGACCATTGAGAGGCGGTACCATTGAGAGCCAGAATCACTTCTAATGTCAGTATATATTGCAAACATGCAATCAAAATAAACGAAATTAATTAAAATGCTAAATAGAGAAAAGTTGATTTTTTGGTAGTTTGGTACCTATCAATCATAAATCCTCATGGCTTCAGTATCTTTGCATAGATTTTAATCGTAAAATTATTGTTGTTGTCGTAAAAGTATACACGATTTCACGATTTCTACTTTTCACCGGTGATAGAGTAAACGTTCGATTTTCATTTTGGCCACACTTTTTACTTTATCATACGCAGTATGTAAAGTATTGTAATCGTGCCGAAAAAAAAAATTGAGTTTTTAGCGGAAATAGGTCTTTTTGGGTCCCCTGAACATTTTTGACCAAGGTCCAAAAAAATGTCTGTGTGTGTGTGTGTGTGTGTGTGTGTGTGTGTGTGTGTGTGTGTGTAAACGATTTTTGTGGAGACGATTCCGGAGAAACTACTGAAGGTATCGGAACGAAAGTTCATATTTAGAAGTTTCATGACCTAACTTAGAGCTGAAAAGCTTTTGGTTCACAAGGGTCCAAAGGAACTGGTAGTTTATTCTAAGCCTTTTTCAAGGATTTTGCAAATGAGCCGCCATTTCTCTAATTTCGTCAAAATAGTTAAATAATAAATTAAAGTAGAGGAAATTCTGAATAATTTATGCCTATGAAATTGTTTGGTAAAATTAACAGTTTGGCTTTTTAGGTTATTCTAAGCCGTTTTGAAGGATTTTGGAAATGAGCCGCCATTTCTGTAATTTCGACAAAATAGTTCATTAATAAATTAAAGTAGAGGAAATTTTGAATAATTTATGCCTATGAAATTTTTTGGTAAAATTAATAGTTTAGCTTCAAGAGCAAATTCTATTTGATCGAGATCGGTCGCATCTGCATTGATATGAAATTACTAGTAGCCAGGATTTTGACAAATATTACTTTATCATACGCAGTAAGATAAAGTATTGTAATCATGCCGAAAAAAAAAATTGAGATTTTAGCGGAAATAGGTCTTTTTGGGTCCCCTGAACATTTTTGACCAAGGTACAAAAAAATGTCTGTATGTGTGTGTGTGTGTGTGTGTGTGTGTGTGTGCGTGTGTAAACGATTTTTGTGACGACGATTCCGGAAAAACTACTAAAGGTATCGGGACGAAAGTTTATATTTAGAAGTTTTATGACCAAACTTAGAGCTGAAAAGCTTTTGGTTCAAAAGGGTCCAAAGGAACTGGTAGTTTATTCTAAGCCTTTTTCAAGGATTTTGCAGATGAGCTGCCATTTCTGTAATTTCGTCAAAATAGTTAAATAATAAATTAAAGCAGAGGAAATTTTGAATAATTTATGTCTATGACATTTTTTGGTAAAATTAATAGTTTAGCTGCAAGAGCAAATTCTATTTGATCGAGATCGGTCGCATCTGCATGGATATTAAACTACTTAGTAGCCAGGATTTTGACAAATATTTTTTTGTGCTGTCACCACAGAAATGTCTATGGCTGTCACCACGCTGTCACACTCGGAGACCCGCTATGGAACGTCATCTACAGTGTCATGAACGAATATAAATCTGTCAGAATTTGAATTAGCTTTTTAAACTTGACATTTCGTAGAAGTGGTATCAACCTACCATTTTCTATACCGAAATATAACAATTTTTGAATTTTTTTAAAAATACGTATTTCTCAAAAAGCAACACAAATAACGTTGATGTCACTGCTGTCGAAAACTACCTAGCGCGACTCGCTCACATGCGACGACGACGCTTCGTCATCGGTGACGCGCCGCATCACCTCCATATCACCTCTCGTTGTGCTATACCGTACTTTCGGCACTTGTGAGTTAAGCAACTATTATTCTGATGGCAGTAGGTAGCGTGCTTTGACAATACCTTCGATTGATACTATTGACTATCAAAATTCAGACACAATTTATCTCAGTCAAATAGATTCTCATACAGCTAAACTATTAATTTTATATATTGTATGATAAAGTCATGTGCCTGGCCACATCAGATTTTTTTTTTGTGTTGTCACATTCGAAAACAGCTGATCTCATCAGAGGTTGGAGAACCACTATGGAACGTTGCCGCTGTAGTGCGGCAAATTTTAAAATACAAATTTCAAATAAAGTAAGATCACCAATTTGATTGTTTGTTGATACGAAATATCAACCCGTCTTTATATCTAATTCCAAAAACGATACATTGAGAAAATTATAAATAAAGTATAGCGATGAGTGTAGTTTTATTTTAGTATGTTGGTAGGGATGTGTCATGAACAAATATAAATCTGTCAGAATTTGAATTACCTTTTTAAGGTGCGTTAAGGCCGTTATAGTGTTTCCAATAGAAAATTGATAGTGACTCATGTTTATGCACATGCAAACTAATATGTGTCTTTATCACGATATGTAAGAAACACTATAATTTCGTATTCTACCACCGCCATTAGCTACCATTACCTACTAATCGGAACGCACCTTTAAACTTGACGTTTCGTCAAAGTGGTACCAACCTAGCATTTACTATACAGAAATCATTTTTTTTTTTAAATACGTATTTCTTAAAGAGCAACACAATAAACGTTGATGTCGCTCCTGCCAAAAACTAGATAGCCGACTCGCTCATATGCGACGGCGACACTCCGCCTTCGGTGACGCGCCGCATCACCGCTCGTCGCGCTATTCCGTACTTTCGGCATTTGTGACATAAATAACTATTATTCTAATGACGTAGTGTAGGTAGTGTCAAATGCAATACAATACGTACGATTTATCTCAATAGAATAGATTCTCATGCAGCTAAACTATTAATTTTATATATTGTATGATAAAGTCATGTGCCTGGCCACATCAGATTTTTTTAAATATAGTGGTCATTGCGTTGAAACTACTGAAGCAATTGTAAAACATGTAACACTTGTTGGTGATACGATTAGCTTTAATTTGATGTGCCGAGTGACCACATTGGACGTTCCTAACTCAAGATATGCACCAAATAGTGCACAACCTCCGAACAAAACAAAAAAAGAAAAACTCAATTCGAAAACGTATCCATTCAAAAGTTCTTTAACGCGATTTTTGAGTTTGGTGGACCTAATTATATACGAAAAAAATAGCTGCATTCAATGTACATTTCGACTGTTGACAAGTGTTATCAGAGTGCGCGTAAAGTATAGAAACAATGCAGTATTATCCCATAAAATAGTGCATTTTTCAAAAGTAAACGATATTTAAAAAGTTTAACAATATATGGATTTCCATTTTTTCCTTAATGTTATGCTATTTTTTTAACATCCAAATTTACATTTACAAATTTATATTTTAAACATCAATGGTAATGGATTTAATATTGATGAATCTCAAAGACGATGGTGGCGTTCATACAATCGAAACAAACCTGTGGATTACGAAAACGTTCAACGCAAATAATTAAAGAAACAATAATAAGGCTGTGAGTAAAATATAATTAATCAATTCCTATGAATTAAATAATTATAAAGAAACCTGCAACTCATCAAGCTTTCAGCATCGTAATAAATATTAACGCAACCTTTGCAATTGTGCTTCGCCTCCACCATTACTTTGTAGCCAACATTCTCCAAAGTTCTTGTTCAGTTTCAGCGTACTCCAGCTTCTCGTGTATCTTGTTTCGTAAATAATTCATTGACTAGCCAAGAAACAAAGTAGTGAAATTGATCGTGTTTATTGTACATGGATTACTTATTTGTAAAAGGGACTAAGTAAGCTTTTGTTCATCTTGAGTTAATTAAGAAAATCAGTTTAATTTGTGAATAAGCAATTTTAGTACAGTGTATGTCCATGAATTTTTATAGTAAGACAAAAAATGCAATCTTGTAAACATTTAACCACATTTTATTGCTTGATTCATATGATACGGTGTCCTCATTCGACATTTTTCATTGTAGCATGGCCTGATGACGAACGTGAGGTTCGAAACCTGGTAGCCATTAGAACAATAAATAACTACATCAGATAAAGACCAGTTCTTTTATTCATCCCAAATCGTTATAACTGATGCAAATGGAGGAATTCATTGCTAGTATTTAGAAATTTTAGTCTGGAAGAGGTTAAAGGCTCTAATTTACGTCAAAAACTCTTAATTCAATGAGGCTAAAAATAAAGCATTGTGTAAATTCCTTTAGTAAATAACAATAATAATAATAATAATAATAATAATAATAATGATAATAGACTTTATAAATAATAATAATAATTTTAATAATTATAGCTTTTTCCTGTTATCTTCAAAAATATACATAAATGTTCTATTTCCTTTGAAATCGGCTGGTTTTAATTTCGAACAAAATTCTCTACATATGGGACACTTCCATTCATACATACGAGTCTGGAACAAACCGTAACCAATAATATTTTACACACATTACAGCTGTTAATTATCGTCCTATCCGAGTCTAGTTCCGTGTCGAGGTAAAATACAATGCATGCATTTAGAGAACCAATTTAGATATTGCCGCTATCCTGGTGAGGTAAGGGCAGAGAAAGCTTACAAAGCTACCATTCCGCTATCTCGACTGTATATTGTTTCAGCTGGTATGCTGCATGAGCGCTGAGTAATACGCCAACAAACCGGCGATGATAACTGTTTCCCCGAACATACGCTCGGTTGATTTCGTTTTACATTACCCCAAATGTGGAACTAGGAACCGTTGCATAATTTCCCGTTAATATTATAGACCGTGTGTATGATATTATGCAAGTATGAAATTCTCGTCTAACAATTTGAAGTGTCGGTTTTTCAGTTATTGCACATATTCATATTTGGAAACTTGACTATGGTATTTTTAGTGTTTAAAAGCAAGTATTCTGGAGCCAATTAAAGAAATTAGTAAGGAAAGTTGTTCTAAAAAAGTGCCTTCGGCTATGAAATTGAAAAATTTGAAGGTCCTTAATATAAGTATACAATAATTTAACTGTAACGTGCAGATTGACAACATGTTCAAATAAACAATCTCTCGCTTTTAATGCGGAAAACTTATAAAAAAAGTTATTAACAGAAGCTGCCACTATTCAAAAATAGCACCCGTTGAATGAAGCTAGATGATGCCCAGAATGAAACAAAATGACTTTTGAAGATTAACTATTTTATAAACAACAGCAAATAATGATTTCCAGATTTTTATGGACGCATGCATATTGTTGTATTATTTTATTTCATGTTTTTTTAATAATTTATGGATTTCATGATACTCATGAACCTGCTCGAAGGATCACATAAGTTTGTCTTTTAACTGTGATCGAATTGAAGACATGGATTATATTATTTGTCGCATGACATAACAAATTTGGCTGCTTTCGACAAACGTGCTTTTTTATTAGCCATATTTTTTTTTTCATTCTAGGGCAACGCTCCCAATGTAGTTTGTCCGATTTTGTGTGTTGTTTCTTTATGTCTTTGATTGTCCACGAGTTTTTACTTGGTTGACTGCTGTTATATATTCGATTCTTTGGAGAAGCGTTTTTCAACCATTTTACTTTTGCAGAACCACTTAAATTGGTTTTTCGAACCTGGCGGAACCCCAACAGAAAACATACAATGTCCTTGCCAATGCCATTTTAAACATTTTTTTGTCGGAGAGTAAAACGTGTAAAGCAGTTTTTCAAGTAGCCAGATACAAGTCTGTAAAGAAACGCAGTTCAATGATTGGAAATTACTACTACTGTGAAATTAAAGTACTTTTCCTGTGAAATTTAAAAAAATCCCTGTAAAATTACGGTAGCACTGTTGTAATTTTACAGAAAAATATATGTAGAATATGTGAATTCTGTAAAAATAATACAGCAGCTGGTATCCAATAAACAGGAGCATTACGGTTAATTCTTCTTTTAAAACGTTTTTCGTAGTTTCTTACATTCATTTTCTGTAACATGGCAAATATTATCTCTTTGTATAAACTTATTTGTCCTTTACAGTTCCTTCAAATATTACAGCTCTGTCAAGTATTGCCAAAGGAATGAAACATAAAATACAAACCAAACAATGCGCAAACGAAGAATACGTACAGTACATTTTACATACAATTAAATAAAATAAATTCATTAAAAAAGCTTAAAAATATCATTGGTCAAAATACAAAAATTAATTAAAAAATATTTATTCTAAGTGAAAAGTTTCATATGGACCTATTGATAATAAGCTAATATTCATTAAGAAATTAGAGCCGTTGAAAATATTGGTTTATTAATATTTTGTTATTTTTAAGGTATTGAAAAAATAGAGTTGTCTTATGAAACATTTTAGTCATAGACCACGCAATGGAGATTTTTGCATGACAAAAATACTAGCAGAAAGCCGACGCTCCCAGGTCACGTGGAACAGTCCGTAGATGCATTGTGATGTGTTTCCTACTCGCAAATATCATTTCTTAATTTGTTATGAACAAAAAACCTAAAAAAGACGTGCTTTTTCGCTTGTAAAAACTGAACCTATGAAGTAATCTTGATGCTTTGATTAGACGAATTATATAGAATGAAAAGACGAAAAAAAATGAACCGTGCATGGACTCGATTGCATTAATATTAACGGAGGAATTCCAAAAATCGAGAAAAATCTGCTTTTTAAAAAATTCATAGCCCCGCCGTTTTGAAAGTTGTAGTGGAGGCCTTGCGCGTGAAAGTAGCGATTGATCGGTACTTTGAGTGTGGACAACCTTAGGCATTGTCCGATGATTAGTTTTTGCACAATTCCGATTTGAATATTTTTATGCAATATGTTTCGGCGAGCCTGGATGCGTCGGTGTTGGTCCGATTTTAATTTTTTTACGTATTTCGAAAGTAGACGTTTGTGCTACCAACCGTCTATTCTGATTTTCTGTTAAAATCTTGTGAAATAGGTGAAAAATGCTTGCAAACAACCCGCGACCGACGCGGGGCAGTTTGCAGGGAGCTTGTATTACTACCGACCGCCTACCCACACTACTTGACCGGTTTGGAAAGCGCAGCAGTTTTCGATCATGTTTGCATGCATTTGTCACCTATTTCGCAACATTTTAACACAAAATGAGTATAGGTGTTTTGTGTCATTTTCTGCTTTATTGCCTGGTCTATCAGAACAATAATTACGTGCTGAGAAAAAAGTGTGGGTATAAAGACCCAAGTAGAAGATATTGGTACACACTAATTTCATCTATAACAAATGATTTCTATATTTTCTCTTAAGAAAAAGGCTTGCTCAAACTTACACAATATTGAAACTGCCCTAATACAAGATAATTTAACTCGAAGTGAAAATCAAAAGAAAAAACAAAATTATAAACAAAAAATTCTGAAGTACTTTTAAATTGTTTGCATTGTCAAAATTAGAACTTCAATTTCATCCAATTATTTTTTGTTTAATTAAATGGAGCAATTTTAAATTTTACTTTAGTTTCCTGTCCGCATAAATTTTCGCCTAGAATTGCAAAACATTCTCTATATTTATTGATTTTCTATGAATGGAACCGACACAATTTTTGTCATAGTAGCTCACAACCTGTCTGGTGATTACTAACCTAATCTTATCTGGTATGTAAGATCATATTGAAATCGGCCACCTACAACTCTGTTATTCTCCTAAAGTATCATTATGAGCAGCAAATTTAGATTATAGGTTTGTTCAATCACACATTTGGAAAAGCAAAAATATTGAAAACAAATATTAGATTTTGTACATGTCACTAAAAAGAAAAAAAGAACAAAAAAACGAACACTTGATATTTTGATAAAATGTTATGTTAAATACCTAACTTTCGTATTCTTTGGCCGATTTTAATGGTTCTTTCCTTATGTTAATCAAGATTTAACGAATTGCATTTGTACTTTTAAAGAATAGTTTCTTACGGCTGCTATACCGGGAGAAGGTACCTGATGTTTTGGTGGTCAAAGTTCTAGAATCCCCGTGGAATCCCCGTGGAATCCCCTGAGCAGGTTCGTAAGTAGCCTGTTAAAAAGCCGTAAGAATTCCGTTTTTATTTTTTTTTTTTCATTTGTCCTAATATATGAATGTTTGTATATGATACTGCTTTACAAAAATACTTTGCAATTGTAGGTTTAACCGCTTTAACCCTATTATTATTATTCAAAAAGTAGGTAAAAACACTAAAAACACTTAAAAACTTTTGTTAACTTCGTTTTGCCTTTTAGCACATACAAAGATTATCAAGAGTATCACAACCTTTTGCAAGAAAAGAGTTTCTAACTTGCAGCATATTACACCAGGAATACCAAAATGATCGTATCGTGATCTCAAGTATTAAGCACCCTGTAGAGAAACAGAAGTCAGATTCCCAAGTACTCTATTGAAAAACCTATCAATTCCCAACATATTGTTTGTTTTTGTATTAGTAGCAACATTTGAATGTTTGATAAGATACAGAGTTTAGAAAAAAAATTGTACATCTCTTAATCGTTTCAGCATTTGATTGTTTGTAGTGCATGACTTATCAGTATTCCGACTTTGCATATTGAACAATATTCAAGTTGGCATATATGTATTATTGTCAAAAAGTATTTTACAAGAACTAACTCTTTTCTGTTTTTACTCACCATTTGCTTTGTATAGACGATATCTAATGAATTAACCAATTACACAATTTAAAAAAGCTAAATTTGCCAATTTGTTTTTTTTAAACTGAGCAGCTTTACAAATGTTAAGATATTGAAACAAAACGAAAAACAAAATATGAAGCCTGCACGGCGTTCTTGAAAAACTCACCAATATTAATAATATTTCCTCAGAGTCTCAACAATGAACCAAAACAATTTAGTTTTCCGGTATATACTTTTTCTTAATTGCATGTCGTATATTATTCTTGATAATTTTCTTCATGTTCTAAAAAAATAATTAAAGTCGGTTGATTTGAACACAAGTTAGTGGATATTAAAGCTAAAACTCTAATAAATCAGCTAATAAATCAATAATCAACATGTTGGTGTCTACTGTCTACGATACTCTACGAGTTCTTTTTTCAAACTTCAAACAAAAACAGAAAAATATAAGCAATAATCTTGAGTAATCTTGAGGTGTTTGAAAATAAAATTCGGTTTTAAATTTCTGTAATCATAGACTAAAATTTCCAAAAAACAAAACCAAAATGATCTCATTTTGCCATCCGAACAATTTGAGGTTTAAGGTCAAATACCTGAGCGCACGGGGTCCGTTTAGCACGGAATAAATCAGGACGAGGGGATGTGATTTATAGATAATATTTCCTTAATGGTTCACAGGATAACCGATAGCAGCTGTCGGACGCTACCGCTCCTGTCCGCCCCTGAAACCACCCACGGCTCGTACGGCTGACCGCTATAGCCGTAGAGATCGGGCAGCACTCTTGATCTTGTAAACAGAGCCCGAACAGACGGGCGGCCAATCGTACTTTCGCTTCGATTCAGCTGTCCTTTCGGTGATCAATTGCTCACGGCCTCCGTCGGAAATATCCTGCCTCGGCGAGGATAATTCTTGTACGCCACATGTCCGTCCGGGTTCGTTTTCGTGGAAAACTGGACGTCGATCCTATTGGGCTGGAAGCTTGTTACCGAAAAGAGAGATAATAGATAATGATGTATATAATAAATAAATAGGTATGCTTCTAAACTATATTTCTCTTGTTTTGATATTTGTGTATTTGTACAGTCCACACACATCAGGTTAGAAATAATAAGTAGTTAAAATGATTTCAGTCGTAGGGCTACTGAATGAGTGCGAAATAGATCAGAGATACTCCAATTTTATTCGCAATATCTACAAACATACTACTGCAACAGTAACTGTTGATTCAACTTCGCAGAATATAAAAGGAAGTGCTCGACAAAGAGATACACATGTTTTCAAAAGTGATTAATGTAAAACCCCAAATTACATTTGTAACTGTAGAATTTATATTTGTAGTGATAATGACTGTCAGTTTTTGTAAACAAATATTTCTTTGTAAAGATATTTGGCTATTCATTTTTAAAGAAAATTGTAAATAGTTGTGTATGGTATGTCAGTGAACCTAATTCAGACAGTGCTCCTAAATCAGACACTTGTGGTACATTAGTCCGCCAAATATTGAACTAAATATTAAGTGTTTTACCATTTTTAATTAAACACAGTATAAAATAAGTTCTTAGTCTTCTTCTGTCTACCCTCTCTCCCTGATCTGTATTTTATTGATTCTTGTATTTCAAATTTTTCATATTTTTCTTAACGCAGCTTTTTATTCTGGTCCTTTTTCGCTTCCTTTCTTATATCTCTATAATGGTTTTCTTTTGTGTCTTCTTCTTTTTTATTCACAAACATTCTCTCCAACTATTAGATAATAATGTTACTGAAGAAAGTTTCTCCTTACTTTATTTGGGTGTTTCAGGCCAGAACAATGATTTTTTCAATGGAGATGGTACAATTAATAAAAAATCTAAATAGATATTATTTGCATTTTGTTAATTAGGTACTGTTATCCTGTAACGATGTAAAAAGAAGTCGAATTGCAGTTGCCGTATAAGGAAAAATCTACTTTTATCATAACACTCAATTAACAAGATCAGTCAGGTTATATTCTGACCGTTAGTATGTCCTAAAATAAAGCTCAATGTTGTAGATTTTTTATTTTATCCAACTAAACAGAAATATGTCGGAATTTAGGACGAATTTGGGACGTTTAGCTTACATCAGCCTTAAAATATTTAATGTGATGGTGAAGGAAAGTATAGAAATTGTACAAAAGTTGAATTTTATTGAAAAAGTAAGAAGCGAATGGCTGAAAGATCTATGGGTATCACCTATTACCAGACACTAAGTATATAGATATTATAATTTCTTAAAAAAAATGTTTTCTCCTGAATCAAATTAACTCTTAATTCTATTGGCATTTTAATCAAGGGAGCGTCGCCATCGATAACTTGAGTGGAATATCAGGTTCGAATCCTGCCCAGGCTAGAAATATTGTGATCAAACTGAGCTTGACGGCATTTAGTATTGGAGACTTTAATTTGATAGATTGGATTAGCTCCGAAGCTTTGTGTTTCTCATGTAAAATATCTATTGTTAAACACTAAATAATCATTAAGGTTGGTTGTTGAGCATGGTGTGTCCTTCTCGTTGTGAATTAGTTAAATATTATTGTCTTAATTGCTTTTATCTCCTGTCATTGATATGGGTTTACCGACATTTTAATCGTAATTTGCTTGGTTATTCAATTGCATTTATAACATTTTATTGTATACATGTGTTCCACTTTTTTCCCACAAAATAATTATTTATAAAATGTAATTCAGATCAAAATGTTTTATATGGACTTATTTGTTTTTTCAGTCGCTTAAAAAGTTACAGCCATTTGAAAAATTAAAAAAAAAATATTTTCTATAAAATACATATCGAACAGTGAAATCGAAAAATAACACTGTCAGAACCCATTCCAACCATAAGAAGTAAATAAATGTAAGTAAAAATATTAAAAATAAAAATTAAATGAATAAATAAATGAACAAAATAAAATCCGTTTGAACGTTTCTACCAATCCTCTTTTCTAAGAACTGGAGAAAAATTGGAGTGGGAATATATTATATTGCCTATATTTATTGGAACTAATATTACTCCAAAAAAAAATATAACAAGCATGATGTAACAACTAAGTTTGATACGATTTCTTTCAAAAGCTATGTCAGTACAATCATCAGGCCATCGTCAACGGGCCAAATTATTTTTAAAAATTGCAAGGAGAGTATTTGTTTCTTTTAGCAATGTAAAGCGAAATAGCAGGGGTAGACAAAAGTCGGCGTGTTGTGCGACAGTTTGCGTTCCTAATTTGGACGGCCGGATTGCAGCCTCTCTTATGTGAAGTTACGTGTATGGAAAAATACTAATTACTCAAGTACCCTGAGAGATATCGCAATGAAACTAACACTGCTAAAGCGAGCATTCTTCGGCCAATCTAGAAGTGGAAACATCCGATCTGAAATATGTAAATTAGTATCTGTAATGATTTAATAACTGATTATTAGATGACACGAAATATTAACAAAAATCGGGATATTCAATAGACTGTACCTCGTTGACCCTTTGTTCAATCTTAATAAAACCAACACCATTCAAGTCTACACAGAGTTCTTAGCACATAATATTCAATTAATCAATAGAAATATGAAGACGCGATGGACACCGTTTGACGGTGTCACTTGAATCATCAATATCATTGCATTAAAACAAACTCAGCTCGCCGCAATCAATCAGGAAATCTGTCCAGATCGCAGCGGTACGCGTCTGGTTACCGGACAAGACGACAGGGGGCGGTTGCAGTTGTCGGCTGCAGCCGGTAGCGCTCCCTGGTGTCCGACCGTTAAACTTAAACTGTGCGAGCATGGAAAGACATCGCAGTCCTGCACGTGACGTCACCTCCTTGGTAATCCTTTTTCTTCTTCGGCGATCGCGTTTTTTTGACAAATCGCGCACAGACACAGCCCCGCTACCCCCTCGCGAGACACCGGCAACTACGTGAGCCAAAACGGCCTCCAGTAAATCACGGATTTCGATCTAAGAGGACGACGTGAAACGCTGCGACATAAATCGCACCTGCGATCTCCCCCCCCCCCCCGCGGAAAGAATTCGTCCCCTTTTGAAAGAGTTTCGCCCCTCGGTGTTCTAAAGGGATGCAAAACGGGTCGAAATAGAAAACAGATCTCGATAATTCGAAGGGTGGTTATTTATCGGCGGAGCTATAAGTTTTCCGGACTTAAGACACGGATTCGTTCGGTGCATGCCGAAATAAGAATCGGAAAGTTTGTGTTTCTCCCTTCTCCCCGCCGCCGCTTGGAGGTGCTTGGTATGGGGGGAAGCTTGGGGATTTTCGCTTCTAATAAAGTTCAGTTGCGGATTAATATCTGGTGAATTATTTGGAAAGTTGTCGCCAAAATTGGGATCGTAATCTTGGGGATGCGTGATCGTTTTGCTATAAATGCTGGCACTGTAAGTTCCGTGTGGTCCATGCAATACGAAATGATATACAGGCTTAGCCAAAATTACCGGAACACCTAAATAATTCTCCAACGGTAAGAAATAAAAAAAAAACAACCAAAAGTTTTTAGACTTAAAACAATCCATCGATCAAATATATTTTTAATATACTGTTCTATTTACTATAGAAATTTCCTAAACCTTTTTTTTCAAATGGAGCACCCTGTATATTTTTACATTTTGTAATTTTAAGAATGATTCTAATTTATTTTTTTTATTAAAATAATTTTTTTATAAAATGCATCATTTTTTAGTTTTAAGCAATTAATTAAAATCACTCAAAATTGCCAGAACGACTACATAACATCTCAACCGTAAAAAATTTAAAAAAGAACATTCAAACAAAAGTTTTTGACTTTAAACAAGCTATTGTTCAAATATATTTCGTAAACTTTTTGTTTTAAATAGAACACCTTGTATATTTTTATAATTTGTAATTCTAAGACTAATTCAAAACATTTTTTATTGAGATAATTTTCTTATAGAATGCATCATTTTTGAGTTATAAACAATTAATTAAAATTAGTCAAACTTACCGGAACACCTACATCATTCTCCAACCGTACAAACATTTATTAAAACAAAAACAAGGTTTGCTTAAATATATAGTCTATTTTATTATGGAAGTATGAAAAACTGCGCTTTTCTCATCAAACATCCTGTATATCATTTTTTAGTTACCAGCAATTAATTAAAATCCCAAATCATTTATTTTGACCGAACTGATAAATTATAACAAATTCAAGAAAAAATAACAAAACGTATAATTACATTTTCAAACTGCCATCCCTGAGCAGCTTGACAATGCCCCAACCTATCAACAAATTCCCGTAAACAGTTTTCTAAATGTGCGACAGTAATACGCTGAACTTCGTCCACTATCCTCTGCTTCAACGCGTCAATATTTTGCGGGCTATTGGTGTAAACTTTGGATGTAAACTTTAGATGTCCCCAAATAGAAAAATCCAATATTTGCAAATCCGGCGACCAAGGTGGCCATTCAATGGATCCTCTCCTTCCAATCCACCTCTGCGAAAACATTTAACCTAAAGAATTTCGAACTTGGACATGTAATGCGGCGAGGCACCAGCTTGTTGAATCCAAATGTTATTTAGTTCTTCGTTGAATATAACTTGGACTTCAATAAAAAAATTACGTTTACGTTTACTTTTTGAGGATAATGGGTATGAATTTCCTCAGCCCAATACGGATTGTCTGTTGACCAATACCTAGAATTGTGCCTGTTTACTGATCCCTTTAAACAGAATGTAGCCACAACGATCCGAAGTGTCTAAATTAAAAAAAAATCTGATGTGGCCAGGCACATGACTTTATCATACAATATATAAAATTAATAGTTTAGCTGCATGAGAATCTATCCTATAGAGATAAATCGTAGGTATTGTCAAAGCATCAGCATTTGACACTACCTACACTACGTCATTAGAATAATAGTTATTTATGTCACAAATGCCGAACGTACGGAATAGCGCGACGAGCGGTGATACGGCGCGTCACCGAAGGCGGAGTGTCGCCGTAGCATATGAGCGAGTCGCGCTATCTAATTTTTGGCAGGAGCGACATCAACGTTTATTGTGTTGCTTTTTAAGAAATACTTATTTAAAAAAAAATAAATGAATTCTGTATAGTAAATGCCAGGTTGGTACCACTTTGACGAAAGGTGCGTTCCGATTGGTAGGTAATGGTAGCTAATGGCGGTGGTAGAATACGAAATTATAGTATTTCTTACATATCGTGATAATGACACATATTAGTTTGCATGTACATAAACATGAGTCACTAGCAATTTTCTATTGGAAATACTATAACGGCGTCTGCTACCACTGCCATTATCACTAATGAAAACGCACCTTAAAAAGGTAATTCAAATTCTGACAGACTTATATTTGTTCATGACACATCCCTACCAACATACTAAAATAAAACTACTCTCATCGCTATACTTTATTTATAATTTTCTCAATGTATCATTTTTAGAATTAGATATAAAGACGGGTTGATATTTCTTATCAACAAACAATCAAATTGGTGATCTTATTTTATTTGAAATTTGTATTTTATAATTTTGCGCACTACTGCGGCACGTTCCATAGTGGTTCTCCAACCTCTGATGAGATCAGCTGTTTTCGAATGTGACAACACAAAAAAATATTTGTCAAAATCCTGGCTACTATGTAATTTCATATCAATGCAGATGCGACCGATCTCGATCAAATAGAATTTGCTCTTGAAGGCAAACTATTAATTTTACCAAAAAATGGTATAGGCATAAATTATTCAAAATTTCCTCTACTTTAATTTATTAATTAACTATTTTGTCGAAATTACAGAAATGGCGGCTCATTTCCAAAATCCTTGAAAAAGGCTTAGAGTAAACACCCTTTGGACCCTTTTGAACCAAAAGCTTTTCAACTCTAAGTTTGGTCATGAAACTTCTAAATATGAAGTTCCGTGCCGATACCTTTAGTAGTTTCTCGGGAAATGAATTAACAAAAATTGGGTACACACACACACACACACACACACACACACACACACATACACACACACACAGACATTTTTTTGTACCTTGGTCAAAAATGTTCAGGGGCCCCATAATGACCTATTTCGCTAAAATCTCAAAAAAAAATTTCGGCACGATTACAATACTTTACATACTGCGTATGATAAAGTAAAAATCAAAAATGGTTATTTTCTGAATAGGAAATGTTAGGTTTATACCACTACTACGAAACGTCAAGTTTAAAAAGCTAATTCAAATTCTGACAGATTTATTTTCATTCATGACACTGTAGATGTCACATCCGTACCAACATACTAAAATATAACTACACTCATCGCTATACATTATTTACTTTCTCAATTTATCGTTTTTACAATTAGATATAACAACGGGTTGATATATCTTATCAACAAACAATCAAATTGGTGATCTTATTTTATTTGAATTTTGTATTTTGTGCTTTGCCGCACTAGAGCGGCAACGTTCCATAGCGGTTCTCCAACCTCTGATGAAATCAGCTGTTTTCGAGTGTGACAGCCATAGACATTTCTGCGGTGACAGCACAAAAAAATATTTGTCAAAATTCTGGCTACTATGTATTTTCATATCAGTGCAGATGCGACCGATCTCGATCGAATAGAATTTGCTCTTGCAGCTAAACTATTAATTTTACCAAAAAATGTCATAGGCATAAATTATTCAAAATTTCTTCTACTTTCATTTATTATTTAACCATTTTGACGAAATTACAGAAATGGCGGCTCATTTGCAAAATCCTTGAAAAAGGCTTAGAATAAACTACCAGTTCCTTTGGACCCTTTTGAACCAAAAGCTTTTCAGCTCTAAGTTAGGCCATGAAACTTCTAAATATGAACTTTCGTCCCGATACCTTTAGTAGTTTCTCCGGAATCGTCGCCACAAAAATCGTTTACACACACACGCACACACAGACACACACACACACACACAGACATTTTTTTGTACCTTGGTCAAAAATGTTCAGGGGACCCAAAAAGACCTATTTCCGCTAAAAACTCAATATTTTTTTTTGGCATGATTACAATACTTTATTATACTGCGTATGATAAAGTAAAAAAAAATTACCAAAGTAGAAATAGTTATTTATGTACCAAGGGCATTACACGGATGTTTATGCCCCGAGGGTGACCGTTTAAAAAGCTCGAGGGCCGACAGGCCCGAGAGCTTTTTAGGACGACCGAGGATAAACTTTTTTTCAAATGGAACATCCTGTATATTATTCAAACGGAGGGAGTCCCGGTGTTCCGGTGATTTTGGCTAACCCTGTATAAACAAACCACCTTCAAATATTCCGAAAATGTGTTCAATATTTTTAGGTAGATCTCGATATTGTCAGCGGACATAAAACACATTATTCCAGTTTATTCCAGCTTTGAGGAAAAAAATCGTTAATATATAAAATATACAGAGAAGGATGGACGATGCTGGCTGTACCCATAAATTATTCCTTGTGTACTTTGCTCGTATTCTTTTGTTGAACCTCCCAAGTATGTAATTACAAGTTTGAAGTCTTCAAGTCTACAATATACCGACAATATCTATTCTTTATTCGTGTTTTGTTTTGTTTGAAATCGATCAATATCACTTTTCATGTCAAACGTAAATGCCACTTCTTGCTTCTATTAACTCATTTCATCAAATTATTATGTTATTAATATTAGACGATTAATTCAGTTACTTATATTATTATAACAATTGATTTTAATTGATTGTTGTTAGCTTTTATTATCAAAATTTCTTGTAAATACTTTGTTGTGATGAAATCCTGACAGAAATAAAATGATAAATAGAGCAAACATGAAAAATACCAAATTCCAGAAAACTAAAAGACCTTATTATTTTCGTAAAACCGATATATCTTATGAATATCTAATAATCTAATGGTCGCAAAAAATAATTGATTGCATTGCATACGATTTAACGTATCTCTATGTAATACCTTTTCATTTTGTTATTATGGTATATCAAAGTTTACTTCTACAAAAATTATTCATTGTTAACGAATGCGTTTCAGATCTGTTTACTTTATCAAACGCAGTATGATAAAGGATTGTATTGGAAATAGGTCTGTTTGGGTCCTTATACATATGGGTCCTTATACCTTATACATATGGCAGCTCACTAACGCCAAACCACTGACAGCCCATAGATAACCTTAACCTTAGCCTGCTGTTACCAACATCCTTTATATCAATTTGTATTTATATGATATTATAAAAATATCTGACAAATCCTGGCTAACTTGTTTTATTTTAATGCAGACACAATCGATCTCGATTAAATAGAATCTCATGCAGCTAAACTATTAATTTTGTATATCTATTGTATCATAAAGTCATGTGCCTGGCCACATCAGATTTTTACATATAAGAAGGGTATGTTATGTTAATGCTATAATAACATTTGTTTCAGAAACTAAATCTAAAAAAATCTGCTTCTAGTAATCTTGGTGCGCTCTGAATATTTTGGTATAAAATTAAAAAAGTTTCGTTTCTTATTGATGTTAATTCACACAACTAAGTAGTTTTAAGTTACCTATAAGGGGCCATTAGAATATCACGAATCACGACTAATTTTCAAAACCAAATTGAATGTCGACAGAAAAATACACCCGTCAAAAATACATCATATAGAAATTGCCAAATTCAGCAATTCAACAATCAGTTGTTGATTTACAGCCAGCATATTCATCCGCAACCCGTAAATAAATAATACAGTACAGCGGCCCAAAAATCGCCCGAAATGACAAATAGCGGCTTGTTTCGCGTATAAATAACGGTCACGGGGTCAGTACGCCAAAAACTAGCGAACGCTAAAAACCGACCGGAAATGTATTGTGTCGAATTAACAGTTGATGAGCGAGCGGGCGTTACTCGCGGCGAGCTGCCCTTAAACGGGTCGGGTTCGGGTTTAACTGCTACCAGATACGCCCTATTAATACGTACAATTATTACAAATTCAGTGGCGTAGATTAATTAGTTCGGTTTTGTATCCGAAACAACAACGAACTCGTAATAAATCTGCTGACCGCATCACGGTTTGCTACGCTACGGCCGCACGCGCTCTCCCACCGATTTATACGATACGGTCGGTTCACAGACTGTTTATGCCACCTTTACTACACCCCGTTCCACCCTTTGGTGTTCGCTCTCTCGCTCTATCCAGGATCAGACGGCTATACGTAAAGTAGGAGTCGTTCTGCGTGCGGCTGAAGTTGGCGTGAAAAGTTGCGGGGATAAGTCATAAGAATATTTGGAAGAACGGTGTAAATCAATAATGTTTTAGGTATTTGATAGAATTTAGACGAGAAAATGCTCAGCCTACTGTTGTAGATTAGAGTAATCAAACATAGGAAAAAAATGACCAAACAATAGGCATGGGCGGTGTTACAAAATGTTCCAGGGGGTGGGCAAAATTTCTTTTAGTAATGACAGGTGACGTAGTGTGAATGGCTTCTATTAATTATTTAGTAGCGTTTTCGTTGTTTTATTTGTTGTAAATGGCATTGATAGACACTTATTCGTATTTATTACTTAGGATTCTAAAATTGAAACACAACAAACACGAAAATAATAAAATATAAACAAAATCCCCAATAGCACATATTGTTCGTTAAATTTAAATTGTATTCACCCTGAAAAATCTCCGTTGCTTTTATGGTTGTGTCATTTTTTACACATTATTTTATGTCATTAGCCACGGTTGTGACCCCTGTATGCTCGGCAACTTATCTATAGCATATTGCTATTAAGTGAATAATTGCAAGAAAATTTTCTGCCTTTCTATCGATTATTAATGTGTAATTAATAATTTTTATTACGAATATTATTTGTATTTATATATTTGTTTCAGAATCATTGAACTTTTATCCTACAATTTTAAATTTGGTCCGATTGCTAACCAATATTGAATATGTTTTATTACTTTGTAATATTCTGGAGTAAACATTGTCAATTTTTTATAAGAATTTCCAGCTTGTGTTCATCGAGCAAGGCCTAATGTATATTGAGTAACTGGAACGTTTCAAAACCAAAAATACAGGCACAAAATGAACACAATTGATAATTTAATTCTATAATCGTGTCAATCGAGCATCCGATAAAAGGTCTTAATAACAAATTGGTGAAAATATTATTTTAAAATGTAACCACATAAACGGAAAACAATGACTAAATATAAATAAATGGTAACAAATTCTGTAATAACGATCATCGACAACGAAATTCAAAATTGCTATCATCACTATTATATGTAAACACTTAAAAGGCGACAATACTAAGTCAACTAGTTAATAATAATTGTTGTTATATATAAGCTGTATGAATGGTGTATGACAATATGTAGGCACATTTTTGAATGAATCTAATAATATTAATATTCTCCTATTATAGATATCGCAAATATCATACTGAGTAATAAGTTTCATATGGATATAATGGGTTTTTCATCGCCATAAAAAGCTACAGCCGTTTGAATTATTATCAAAACAGAATTTTACACAGCTCTAGCTTAAGAAAATTAAGAATCAAATAAGTCCATATACAACCTTTTACTCGGTATAACATTTTCTTTCTAAATTTGGATTCTAAATAAATGGAATTGTTTCTTCATTTATTTATTGTAGTAGTTTTCATTATTTCATTTAAATTCATTAAACTACAATTGTCCCTCCCCCCCCTTTCGTATTTTGTCATTATGTTCATTACATAGCACAATTTCCCTTATGGACACTAGGGTGGTTACTTAGAAAGCAACGCCCCCCCCATATCGTTTCGAAATCGAAAAAATGGAGACACGTATTTTTTCAAAAATTTGATATTTAATGGTCCCTATGGAGGCATCAAATATACATGGGAAAATACGCTTTTTGGTATTTTTCGAATAATTGTTCGAGGTTTGTGAAAACTCAAGATAAAAGTTATAGGAACTGTAGAGGCCTTTCCAAGGATGAATTTGACCTATTATACAAATGGATATGAAAAAATTTCAAATTTCCCGAAAATAGGATATTGAATACGAATATTATTTTATTATTTAAACCATGAAATCATCACAAAATATAGACGATGTCACTTGAGAATAACAGTCGGCCAGACCCATCATTCGAAATCCCAAACAACTATACGAAAACGTTCTGATTTGAGCTGGATACGCCAATGCATGTACATATTATATTGTATAGTTTCACCAGATAAGTGGACCGTCAGATTGTTCTTATTATTGTTATATTTTCGTTTTTATGGAAGGAATAAATTTAAATATTTGTACAATGAGCAGTAGAGCAATAAACGTATTTATGGTTTCTTTACTTATATAATTCTGTAATTACAAAAAATAGTGGTGAGGTGGCTTGGAGAGGAGGTGAGAGCTGGGTATTAATCTGCACACGATGGGGAGTCATAGGGTATAACGCTGTCGGAAGCGCGACCAAACCTCTTCGCTAGGGAACCTGAACAGACAAAAACCACATTAAGGTTTTATTATAAAGTATAATAGAGGAGACATGTTTCGGTGTATTAGACCATTATCAATCCGAAGTTGTCAGAATAGATAATATCACAGACAACACGCAATCTCATTATCAGGCAGATACATATTATTTGTGATAAAACTTAACAAGTTACTAACAGTCAACGAATTTAACGAGTAAACTTGGTTTATTCATAGCATGCAGGAGAAACAAAGTTAAATCAAAAGTTTTACTTGACACTTCATCTCGGTCGGTCTACAGCTGACGCACGTATTCATTCGGCACGTGTACAAGAAAATAACTGCGATTTATCTTTTTAAGCATTTGGGCTGAAATTTATTACATACAATTTACTGCAAAGTGACAGCCTTATTACATCCATTACAGTCTTTTTGTTTATATGTTGTTTATTTATATTTTACTAATATAGCGTCTAGCCTCTTATAGCAGGGGTTATTGTGCCAATATTTTTCGGTTTCACAGTCAAACTTTTCTTCTGAAATATACAAATGGTTTTACCTCCAAGGCTTTAATATTGAAGGTTCGCGCTTTAATTTGGGTCTATGCAGAAGGAAAAAAAACGGCACATTGTTTGATACTTTTGATTTTACTTTGAATTTATTTAAAACATAATAATATTTGTTTAAGTTTTGTTTGTTTGATGGAGACAAGGAACTTGAAGGCTTACATTTAAAAGCAATCGATATTTTGTAATTCACTCAATTCCAATTTTCATTAAACTGGCAATTCATTTCTTCATTTTAAACAGAATTATATTGTCTACTATTCAATTAAATTGACAGCTTTTTATCCAGTTCATTTTTCGCTTCCTTTCTTGTTTGTCTAGAATGATTTTATCTTGTGCTTTCTTCTTTTTTATTAACAAATATTCGCTCCAAGTTTTAGATAATAATGCTACGATAGAACAGGTTCTTTTTACTTTATTTTCGTGTTACAGCAGATATATTTGAAATATGTCATCTCCACATGTTATCAACGTTGTAATCCAATAACTAATAATTACTTCAATCCATTACCCTGCACAACAGCTACCGCTGGCATAACAACACGATCCTGCTCGAAGGACCAAACAAGTTATTTCAGTAACAAATCGGCTTACATTGAACTTAATGCACCGAAACACACCCACTTAAAGTATCCACTCGTAGCAATGATGAGCTGAACATACGTAGATACCATATCACGAGATACTAGCGTATGCACTGTGTGTATGCACTAATTGGGCCCCTCTTAAACTGTCATTAGCGCGAATTCAGACCAGCAGCAGTGATCACCTACACATTACACTTAATATCAATTTGCGCCAGTTATGGTAATTTAGGGTGAAATACGGCCCGTCCTGCAGTTTGGCATAATTCATTGCGGTCGTACCACTACTAGAGGGAGAGTTTATTATCGAAAAGGGTACCAGGTTCAACATCTCACTAAATTATGTAGATTTGTGCAAATTTGCCCCCTAGACAGACATGCTCCAAGATAGGCCACCATTCGTAAGTCGCGAACATAGACGGTGCTACATATGGGGAGCTCTGTCACTTTACGTACAAAGTTTCGCTTTTCTTCTATCGCTTTCTTCTTTTTTTAAGAGGGAAAAGTTTTCTAAAGGTTTTGAATTATATTAGCACAGTTTGAACATAGACTTCCTTTCTATTTTTATTCTGATATTCTGGAGTTTTATCCTTTTTATACATATAGAACATACATAACATATAACATATAACCTACCAAAGGTTTGGATTTTGAACTCTTCTAAAACTGAATTTTTGTAACTCGTCTAATTCGATAAATATTTCTCTTTAAAAAAAATATTTACAATATCCCAAAAGACACACAACAATCTCTAATTCCGAGAGACTCCCAACCCCATAGACTGTATGGTTTACCTAAAATCCACAAACCTAATATTCCACTACGTCCTATAGTCAATTCAATTGCCAGTTCCAAGTTTCTTCCCAACATCCTACACAAATATACCGGCAACACGGACTCCTTCATCCTCAATTCCCAACATTTTTTGCAAAGAATACAAAACCTGTCCTTTGATCCTCAAAACCTCCTGGTTAGTTTCGACGTTGAGTCCTTATTTACTAGGGTTCCAATCCAGGATACCATCACCATAATTACACAACTCCTTACACCTGATGACCAACCTTCCTGTTACGCTGACATAGTAGGTGCTTGTCTATCTTCCACTTACTTCCAGTTCCGAGGCTAGTTCTATGAACAAGTTTCGTGAGCTGCCGTGGGTTCGCTTTTATCCCCTGTTGTTGCCAACATTTTCATGGAGGCATTTTAACAACAAATCCTAAAGTCCCACAACCTCAAGCCCAAATGTTGGTTCAGATACGTGGATGACACCTTCGTAATTTGGCCACATGGACGGCAATCCTTAAAAAATTTCCTCGACCTACCTCAATCAGCAACACCCAGACATACGCTTCACCATGGAAGTGGAAACAGATGGCTATCTCCCTTTCCTCGACGTCCTAGTTACTCGCACTCCATCCGGCACCCTTGAACACACAGTATATAGAAAATCCACCCACACCGACAGATACCTCAATGCCAATTCCACCATCACCCCGCTCAGAAGCAACCGGTAATCAACATCCTTGTGAAAAGAGCAATTTGTATAACGCACCCCACATACCTCCAAAACGAACTTGACCACGTAACCAAAGTCTTGTCCCAAAACAATTATCCCAAGTCCTCGATAATTAAAACCATTTCCCGATACCTAAACCCAACCGATAACACACCGCATCAGCATCACGACGACGTCCCAATTACAACAGCTTTCCTTCCTTACGTCCAGGGTACGACAGATCGTATTGGACGCATCCTCCGCAAGCACAAGACGATGGTTTTCACTTACATCATACCTGGAAAACAGTCCTGACCCAACCGCTTCTACCAGCTGGGGCACTACCTGTTAACGCTACCCCTTCCACTTCGTTACCCCCACTCCAACCACCATCTGGTGTCACCACTCCACTCATATATAAAGGCCCAACAGACGGCAGTATCCTCTTAGAACTTGGTTTGATAACTTCGTTCTGAAGATGCTTGCAACAGAGCACGAAACGTCAACTACTTTCAAAGTCCTCAACGCGGTTTCCACCCGGAAATCTTAATTTGTTTTTTTTTTTTTTTTTTTTTTTTTGGGGATGTTGCCATGTGCACAAAGCCAGTGGCTTGTCTGTGCGGCAGTCGGGGAGACGGAGTATTTGAAAAATCCCCTGCCTAACCTGGGCTTGAACCCTGGACTTCTGGGTGGAAGGCATTCGCCTTATCCACTCGGCCACCTCCGCTCCTAAAATCTTTCATTGCATATTTGCAATAAAATTAATTAACCTACACTACATGTAGGTTAATAAATTGTATTTTATACAATGTCCTGTTAAAATTATATTTTGATATATGTTAGAAAAAGTTCTACATTTATGTTCCGCAATCTGTATTGCAAGCTTCCTTCAAGAGTGAGTGTGAATTGACGGTTGATGTTTTTGAAACAGAAAGAGTTGTTTGAAGCAAGGTTAAAAAAGTTTATTTATTTTGTATTCAGTGTGTT
Organism: Melinopterus prodromus; assembly: GCA_964023965.1. Lineage (NCBI taxonomy): Eukaryota > Metazoa > Arthropoda > Insecta > Coleoptera > Scarabaeidae > Melinopterus > Melinopterus prodromus. Next base: position 10,420,638 of record OZ030397.1, read on the forward strand.
TATAAGCATTGGGTTTATATGAGATGTATAAACGTGTTCATTTAAGGAATCTTCTTATTGTTGGTATACATATTGTAAATTGTAACAGAAGATTTGTACATTTTGTATTCAGAAGGTTAATAAATATTGTTCTTATGTTTTATCTTTAAAAATTGTATTTTTGTTACGTTTGTAGATTTTTCTTTCAAGTGCCTATACATATCGAAGCCTAATAAATTAACATTTAAATCCACACTGACGTTATTTTATTATGAAAAAGCATTTTATTGTTAGTAACATATACTTAAATTAAAAAAGATATATGACAAACTCGATAATATCATTAAATCAATTCAAGCTAGTAATAGTTTAAATCAAACAACTTGTATATAAATATATTTGAGACTGAAACATCAGCTTCAAAGGATTCGTTTTTGTTTATTTTAAAATTTTATTTATTTGCGCTAAAAGCATATGTAATATTAACAATCAAATGAACTATAAAATTTGCTACAGATAAAAACAACTTAGGTTTGCAAGAAATATTTTTTGCTGATATTCAATTGTCATATTTCTTCGAATCAAATGAAGTTTAATACTAAGAAAGACATTGTTTACTTTGTCTAGTTTGTTAGATGTAGTTATCTTGTTATTATTTTTGGTACCTACCGTAACCTTACTTAATAGAATAGAAAACTCATGTTTAAATTGACCCAGAAAATAAAAATTCTTGATTTAATTTAATAACGTCTTCTTGTCACCCCTGGAAATTGTAATAGTGCCGCCCATGGTCGGAGAATAGTTCCTGCAGGATTATAAGGCAATTTTACGTGGCATAGGTACTTTACGTGTAATGTTAGACATTAACAATTCCTCGGTTGTCGCCCGCTAAACACAACATAATACGATGCATGGCTGCTGTGGCGTTATCCTGCTGAAATCTTAACGGGGGCAGTTTGGAAAGTTCTCATACTGAGCAAATATTGTCTAAGTTTGCGTCTAAGGTCTCTACCTCTCAACAACCCGCTAAGAATTGGGATTAATAAGACAATAAGAATGGGTGTCTATGTGTGGAGTTTGGAGAGCACGCGTTTCTTAAGTACACGAGGAGAGCGTGAAAAGTACTTAATACCCACCTACGAGAAAATAATTTTAATTATGTTTAAGTTTTTGGGAGTTTGTTGGTTTTGTAAGAGTTATGTTATATTGTGCAATTTAAGTAAATGACCTTTTGTATATTGTGGTGTACTTCACTTGTTTTGAGGACTAAAACCTACTTTTTTTTTCTGTTAAATTCGAGAAATTACGCCGTCCACAGTATCAGTATTTTCATAATCTTGTTCTCTGAAAAAAAAAGTACAGAAATAATATGAATATTTTCCGATATGATTACTTGCTATCAAATTGTTTTTCAAGTTAAAATTTGAAGTAAACTTTTCTAATGTCCTTCAGCAACAATATCAACTGACAATATCTTCTTATGACAAGGGGATGAAGACATTGTAGGCAACTTCATAGATTCTCTCGATTTCTATTGGTTGTTTAAAGGGCGAAGCTTGCGAAGACTTTATTTGACTTATTTGAAAAGTTCTTTGGAAGTTAGTATATCATTTGCTCTAAATGAGGTAAAACTAGGTTCTGTCTTTCTTATGTGGTAAATGCCCCTAATGCAACGCTTCAGGTATTTAAAAATGCGACGACTCTCTGTTGGGCTGTCCGAAAATACCATAGCGAATTCTAAGTTTTATCTCAGTTGTGTCGGCAGTACACTTATGTATAGCAAAGAACCAATTTTAATCAATCTTTACTCTATTAATTGATTCCTGTTGCAGGTTATGTGCTCTTAAAATACTGGATACTGGAACCGGATAAACGCCTTTATAGCCAGTTGATTTAAAAAATCACGTAAAGTACGGAAACATGTAGAAAATCTCTGAGATGATTTACTATTTTAAAATATCTTTGAACACGGTTTGTAATGATTAAAATGCAAATTTGTTTGAATAATTCAACTTCCTCTACTTCGTAATTTTCTCGAGAATTTTCTGATGTAATGCCATAAACTTTGTGTTAGCCATTAAGACAATTAGGCAATTAATGAAAATCAGTATGGACGTTACAAGTCAAAAATAATTTGAAGGTAGGAAACACCATTTTTTATTACTAAAATGATGACATAAAAATCATGTCTATCAACTCTTAATTTCTGTGCACATATAACACTACCTCAGTCGTCCAACTAAATACCATTCAATGTAGTTTGTAGGATCTAATAAGCAGCTGGGTTTATAATTTTCAAGAATATATTTTTTTGTTGGGATTTTGTTTCTTTTGTAGAGAACTTACATTGTTAAAAAGTTGTATGACCTTCAATTTGTGTTTCGATGCAATCAGTAAATACCATGTACATGCAGACCAGGGCCGCGTCTAGGGTTTCATGGGCCCTAGACACACATGAAATTCCGGACCCCCCAACCTACGTATCGTTTATGATATAAGATCAGAAATAAAAATCATTTTTAAAGAAATATAAAAAATTAAGGTGTGTTATATTTTATTACAATATGAAAAGAAAACATGTTATTTTACAAACCTAAAATGTTATTTTTCTGATTTTGGCTGATTTTGATGACATCATCATAATGTATGGATTTTAGAAACTCCTTTTCAATATATAGCATTGTAAGTGCGTTGAGCAGTTGCTCCCGAAGTGTACCGCGTAAATAACTTTTTACGAGAGGTGGATTTAATTTTGTATTTCTGTTATCTAAAATAAAGGTTAACTTATCTTTCAATTTTTTGTTCATCGACATTTAAATGATTGTCATAAGTTGATAAAATTTGGGTAACTGCAATAAAATGTTTTGTTATTTCTATAATTATGTGGATAAACATACTAAAATTCCGTTACTAAAACTATACAGTGGCTTTATAATCGAGTATAGGTCGACTAAAATGCTTGAAAATCTGTATACTTAAAACAACAAATTAATATTTAATTTTAATTTGCTGATAGTGGGACTGCCACAACTGTCATTTTGGCCGGAGACTCAGGGTTTCGGGTTAACCACAAAGATCTCCCGGTTACAGTAAAGGTTACGGTAAATTTCAAAACACGCTTAAAAGCTCACTTAAAAGTGCTGTGGGTTCTGCAACTCATGTTACAGACTCCCTTATTTTGTTCTCCTCGGCATTAGCTTAGTGGTGTGTTAGAAATATTCTAGATAGAACAAAAATAGCGTAGATCTTGGTGATGGTCGAATTTTGAATAATTTTTGCTTAATTCTTTACATACATGAGTTTTCTTGATTGTACTTTTGTCTACAAATGAATGAAAAGCGACCAGTTCCCAAAAAAATGGGTTTTACATTCTATTTTATTATTTTAGATTTTAACAAACAATCTCTATGTCATGTTTTTCAAAGAAGGTATCAACCAATATTAACCAATCTCGTTTTTTCCCCTGTATTATTTTGGTAGGCTAAAATTAAATCATGAATCTTGGAACTTGGAATGCAAAGAAGAGTGGAATCAGTTACTGAGTGAAGTGTTATTTCATTACTGTTAAACGAGCGGTCATTATTATATTATATTTTTAGGAATGCTAAAATTATGGTAAACTAAATTAAGCTTATTTTTTCTTAAAAATGTGATGTTATGAAGGATTGTCTACAAACAAAATGGAAACAATACTGCACAAAAAATATCGAAATCACCGAATAAATGTTATAATTATTGGTATAAAGTATTCTTTTTATATATAATTTCTGAATTCGAAAGTCAAAATATTTATTATATAATTTCTGGGCCCTAGCCCCTATTTTATTTAGGGAGGGGGAGGCCCTTACGGGCCCCCTTCGGTCGGGCCCTAGACACATGCCTATTTTGTCTACTGGTAAACGCGACTCTGATGCAGACAGGTATATACTGTATATTATATCACTTTCAAATTAGTATGCCGGTTTATTTAGAAAATTAAGAAATAATATAACCCAACACAGTTAAAAGGCACAGTTAAATACATTATCGTCAGGTGGCCAAATACGAAATGTGCAATTTTCGAACGAATCAGCACAAACTCACAGTTTCTCGGATAGTCCAAGTCGTTTTGGAACTGAGTAGACCTCATAGGACCAAAAACGCAATCAAAAAACAAATCACAAGACCCAGTATGTGTGTTTTACGCAACCAAACAAAGCATTCCAACCCATTGATTATAAAAATCCAACATTTTATAAACCCCAACTTCTAAATACGATAAAACCTTCACTAGCAAAAATCACTACAGCAGGGAGGGAACTAGACAAGTAGACACTAGCAATTTAGGAAATAGAAAACACCCGGACGGATACAGATTACACTCTCAGTGCAAAACACCAATACAAATCGCGCGCAGCAGTGCAACTTTACGGCATCCAAGCTCCCGCCAATAGCCCCGTGAAATATTAAAGCATTGTCTTCCGTAAGATCGAACATCTCCCGGTCCCGCAGCAACGACGAGGTAAGGTAAAAACCCGACAACTGTCAAGTGGAAAAATTATTGCATTACCGCGATGAGCGACGGTTCTGAGGCACCTGGAGGCATTTGTTGTACTTCTACAGGCGCCGCTGACGTTCCAGCTTTGCTCCTGCCGGCCACAAATCATTCCGGGAAACCCCACGTGGGGTGGCGACCGCCACCCACCCCCCACTCCAACCCCTGGCACGGGTTGAGTGCCGCGATGCTGCACGACGGACACGCCGACGCAGTCAACTGTCACAATGCGAAAATCCGTTCCGACACACGTTTCACAACAATAGAATCGGAACGTGGCCGGAAAACGTAAACTTCCAACACCTGCGCGACATCGGAGAACCGTCGGCGACGTCAAAGCCCCTTGCTGGTGTCCCTGGCGGGTACCGGCGGTGCAGGCCAATGCTCACCGCACTCATTACCGTTCGTTCTAGTCAGATTAAGGGTGGATTTAATTTAATCGTCTTTATATGGGTCGACCTTTGATATTTGAGCGTGAAGCCCTTTTTAATGACCGTAAATAGTTTTTACCTACGACCGTATGTGGCGTTCCTTACGTCACGGACTGCTTCGCTCGTGTATTGCTTATATTTTGGCTGTGCGTTTGTGTTTTTTACGCACGACATAATGTCATAATGACAGATGTCGCGGGAATATTTTTATTAATTATTTGTCATTTTTAATACAATTTATATTTATTGTAATTTTCGGTCGTAGGTAAGTGCAATACTCGAGCTGTAACATACATTACATGCTCGTGAACATATATGTTGAATTTGTCTTGGAATTTTCTATCGACACTTCAGACAAAGTTCTCCGTAGTTGCAATAGATGTCGCGCGAATACCGTCAAATGCAGGGTTCGTACTGACTCATTTAAAGAAAAAAAGTGATACGCCAAATTAAATTCATTCATTTGCATGTTGTTATAAAATTGTTTATTAAGGATTAAAAACGAATCTACTATGTAAGAAGCAGATTTCGTTTTGTAAACAAAACAAAGTTCTGACAGTTGTCTACCAGGTCAAAAAAAACTTTAGCAGACTGTAGTTCAAAAATTACGACCTTTAGGACATATGTTCATATGAATTTTTTCCTCCAAATGGACCCAATTACAACCTCCTTTAATATCAGTATGTTATTAAGAAACATCCTGTATATTAATCAGACAGAATAAACTACTTCTATTGGTTAATGTATAAATTAATACTGTTGATTTAAAGTAATCCAAACCAAATAACGAATGACAATTCTGCTTAACACAGTCACAGTCAATTATGTTCTGACAGGTGTCAATTTAATTAACATTATACGACATACGTAAAACTTTTTAGAGTTGTTCTTCTTAAAGCAAAGGTAAATTTTGAACTTGAGCTATTGTAGGCCGTTTCTCTAGTACCAGCAGTACCCAAGACCAACACAACTTCTAAAATTTCAATATTCTAATATTTTGGAATCAAAAATTAAAATTATTTTGTCAAAAGAGCTTTTTGATTTTTATTCAACTCAATAGTTGAATTATCCTGAAAGATCATCCTAAAACATTTACAACTAAAAGTTTGCCATGTTGCCAAGATTTTGAGTAAACTTTTGTAAAGTTAAACCAGTTTTGATTATATTATCAACACAAACAAATCTAGCAGGAGTTTTGCAATTTTGAGAAAAAAATAATTAACTTGCAGTTTATTATACCGAGAAACCCAATGTGATAGTCTGGTGGTGCAAATGAGAGACACCATGTGGAGAAACTATGGTGCTTTGTCAGTTTGTTAGAAAACAATCTATTCCGAACATAGTATTTTTGTGTTTGTCCCAAAATCTATGTGTTCAAAATATGTTAACAAATTCCTTAATTTTTAGAAGCAAAATTTTTCAACTTTGCTGTTAACTGAGTAACTTTACATGTAGATAGGGTATATAAGAGCACTTTTTGTATATGACCAAGCACAGAGTTCATGAGACACACACCAAAACCCTTGACACGGTGTCTCAAAGTTGGCCTACCAGAACATTCTTTCAAAATTGCAATCGCATGTGACATTCTTGATAAGTGTAATTTTGTACTGAAAAAATCTGATGTGGCCAGGCACATGACTTTATCATACAATATATAAAATTAATAGTTTAGCTGCATGAGAATCACTACGTCATTAGAATAATAGTTATTTATGTCACAAATGCCGAAAGTACGGAGTAGCGCGACGAGCGGTGATGCGGCGCGTCACCGAAGGCGGAGTGTCCCCGTCGCATATGAGCGAGTCGGCTATCTAGTTTAGATATATCTATTTAGAAATAAGTAACTAAAAAAAGTGATTTCTGTATAGTAAATGCTGAGTTGGTACCACTTTGACAAAACGTCAAGTTTAAAGGTGCGTTCCGATTGGTAGGATTACCACCGCCATTAGCTACCATTAGGTAGCTAATGGCGGTGGTACAATACGAAATTATAGTATTTCTTACATATCGTGATAGTGACACATATTAGTTTGCATGCACATAAACATGAGTCACTAGCAATGTTCTATTGGAAATACTATAACGGCGTCTGCTCCCACTGCCATTATCACTAATGAAAACGCACCTTAAAAAGGTAATTCAAATTCTGACAGACTTATATTTGTTCATGACACATCCCTACCAACATACTAAAATAAAACTACACTCATCGCTATATTTATAATTTTCTCAATGTATCGTTTTTAGAATTAGATATAAAGACGGGTTGATATTTCTTATCAACAAACAATCAAATTGGTGATCTTACTTTATTTGAAATTTGTATTTTATAATTTGCCGCACTACAGCGGCAACGTTCCATAGAGGTTCTCCAACCTCTGATGAGATCAGCTGTTTTCGAATGTGACAACACAAAAAAATATTTGTCAAAATCCTGGCTACTATGTAATTTCATATCAATGCAGATGCGACCGATCTCGATCAAATAGAATTTGCTCTTGAAGCTAAACTATTAATTTTGCCAAAAAATTTCATAGGCATAAATTATTCAAAATTTCCTCTACTTTAATTTATTAATTAACTATTTTGTCGAAATTACAGAAATGGCGGCTCATTTCCAAAATCCTTCAAAACGGCTTAGAATAAACTAAAAAGCTAAATTATTAATTTTACCAAAAAATGTCATAGGCATAAATTATTCAGAATTTCCTCTACTTTAATTTATTATTTAACTATTTTGACGAAATTAGAGAAATGGCGGCTCATTTGCAAAATCCTTGAAAAAGGCTTAGAATAAACTACCAGTTCCTTTGGACCTTTTTTAACCAAAAGCTTTTCAGCTCTAAGTTAGGTCATGAAACTTCTAATTATGAACTTTCGTCCCGATACCTTTAGTAGTTTTTCCGGAATCATCGCCACAAAAATCGTTTACACACGCACACACACACACACACACAGACATTTTTTTGTACCTTGGTCAAAAATGGTCAGGGGACCCAAAAAGACCTATTTCCGCTAAAATCTCAATTTTTTTTTTCGGCACGATTACAATACTTTACATACTGCGTATGATAAAGTAAAAAATAATCAAAACCGGTTCCAGTTCCTATAATTTATTGAGCATTACAGCTGAAATTATAATGTTTTGCTTGTAAATCTGCAACTGTAACTGACTTTTTTGTCCCCCGAAGTGTGTTTTTACTTTATCATACGCAGTATGGTAAAGTATTGTAATCATGCCGAAAAAAAAAATTGGGATTTTACCGGAAATAGGTCTTTTTGGGTCCCCTGAACATTTTTGACCAAGGTACAAAAAAATGTCTGTGTGTGTGTGTGTGTGTGTGTGTGTGTGTGTATGTGTGTATGTGTGTACCAGATTTTTGTGACGACGATTCCGGAGAAACTACTAAACGTATCGGGACGAAAGTGCGTATTTAGAAGTTTTATGACGAAACTTAGAGCTGAAAAGCTTTTGGTTCAAAAGGGTCCAAAGGAACTGGCCGTTTCCTCTAAGCATTTTTCAAGGATTTTGCAAATGAGCTGCCATTTCTGTAATTTCGTCAAAATAGTTACATAATAAATTAAAGTAGAGGAAATTTTGAATAATTTATGCTTATGAAATTTTTTGGTAAAATTCATAGTTTAGCTGCAAGAGCAAATTCTATTTGATCGAGATCGGTCGCATTTGCATTGGTATGAAGCGACATAGTAGCCACGATTTTGACAAATACTTTTTTGTACTGTCGCCACAGAAATGTATATGGCTGTCACACTCGAAAACAGCTGATTTCATCAGGTTGGAGAACCGCTATGGAACGTAGCCGCTCTAGTTCCGCAAAGTACAAAATACAAAATTCAAATAAAATAAGATCACCAACTTGATTGTTTGTTGAAAAGAAATATCAACCCGTTGTTATATCTAATTGTAAAAACGATAAATTGAGAAAATTGTAAATAAAGTATAGCGATGAGTGTAGTTATATTTTAGTATGTTGGTACGGATGTGACATCTACAGTGACATGAACGAATATAAATCTGTCAGAATTTGAATTAGCTTTTTAAACTTGACGTTTCGTAGAAGTGGTATCAACCTAACATTTCCTATACAGAAACAAAACCATTTTTGATTTTTTTAAAATACGTATTTCTCAAAAAGCAACACAAAAAACGTTGATGTTGCTTCTGCCGAAAACTACATAGCGCGACTCGCTCACATGCGACGGCGACGCTGCGCCATCGGCAACGCGCCGCATCACTGCTCGTCGCGCTATTCCTTACTTTCGGCACTTGTGAGATAAATAAGTATTATTCTGATGCCAGTAGGTAGTGTCAAATGCAGATGCTTTGACAATACCTACTGTTGATCCTATTGACTATCAAAATATCTGTTAAATCCCGGCTAACTAGTTTAATTTTAATGCAGACACGAATTATCTCAATCAAATAGATTCTCATGCAGCTAAACTATTAATTTTATATTTTGTATGATAAAGTCATGTGCCTGGCCACATCAGATTTTTTTCGTTGATGGTTAACTAGTGCTAAGTATAGATACCTTTATTTAATGTAATTTCTTTTATAGAATACATTTATCACTGGCAAACATTACCTTTGACATCGTGAATCAAATTTTCAACGCTTTGAATTGTAAAATTATTTAATATATTTTGGAAATATTTTCCTACAGTTACCTTGATATCAGTAGTCTATTTTTTATTTTATCTCTTTTAAACAAATTTTTAAACAGTTTTCTGTACAAGGAACTTTTACATTATTCTGATTATTTTGTCTGTCTATGAATAATGTTGATGCTGATACTAATATCATATGTGCATCGTCTTTATTTTAGAGAAATCCTTTACAGACAAATGTCATATTTAAATATTATGTAGGACTTCTGTATTCAATCACGACAATCTCCTTTATTGGTTAGTAGAAATCAAAGTGTTTCAGGTTATGAAATAGTTATGTTGCATGTTGACGCTAATTGCTGACTACTAGATTACAGATCACCGGTATTATTAACTTTATTAATACGGTAAGTAGGGGCGCCACAAAACGCTGTATATACTATACAATAAACAAGTCATAGATCTCCTGCAGTTATATCAATGTCAAGTTAAGCAGCTCTGATCAGAAATTCTAAAATACTACATCGCTTTCTTCCATATTTAAATTGAGTTTTATTTACCCACCATAATTGTAAGCCTTTTTCTGGATATCAAACCCACCTAACAACATTAACTAAACCAAATCTCCCAACCCGACAATTCCCCGAAAAGCCTAAACGTTGAAGCTAACCGCGCGCTATAATAATGAACCCGTTGGCGCTACAATTTCAATTAGCGCCCAATGAAAATACATAGCAGCCAGCGAGGACGACACAGCCCGCCCGCCTGTCCGAAAAAAAAGTTGCCGCCATAATGGAGGTCCCCGGACGCCTCCATAATTCGCGTAATTGCCTTTCCGTGATCGTGAAGCGGGCGCGAAAAAGTACGAGGCGACGTCCAACCCCCTCACCCCCCACCCCCTAAAAACTCCACCCTCTCGGTGTCGCCCGGAACGGTCACCACTTTTAGCGGCAATTAAACTTTATGAATATATTAAGGGAGTGGAGAGCGCCCGGTACTCCAGACCGGGCCTGGTCCAACAGCTATCAACAAGTTGCTCGACACAGACGACGACGTTACGGCGTTCAGCCCGGTTCGCCAGACAGAACACTCGATTCAGAATGGCGAATGTGACCCGGATATACACTAATATTTGATCGGGTGCAGCGTTGAGCTTATCTACGATTCGCTCGAAAAACTATTTGAATTGTGTTGGTATTTGTGAGAGGAATTGTGGGGATGGAGGTGCATTTTGGTGACTAATGTATTGTGTATTTGTAGTTTACACGGGATTATTGGTTAGATGTTCGATAATGTCTTCTGCGGTTGAGATATACACAAAAAGTGGGATATGCAATTTTGGCGGAGGCGACGGAGATATGCTCCATTGCTGACTATTTTGGGCAACCCGATGTGCACGAAGCAAATAGTTTGAAATAATTCCCTGAAATTTATTCATTAGAACAAATCTGAAGAAACTTAACAAATATCAGTGGTACAATAATTGTTTAATTTGGTCGCCTTTATCCTATGAAGTCGTTCATTATGTTAGAAAAACATAAACTCAATAGTCATAAATAACACGAAGTTCCTATTTCGTATAGATTCGTATATATGATCATGTTCGGGAATAAAGTTGAAGATAATAGGTAAAATTACATATTAAAATGATAAATCCAAAAAGACGAAATAAAGTACATATTAGTGCAGTGACTTTGAGTTTCAACTCCAATAAAAAATCACAGTTAACACATATTAACCATCTGAAGAATATATCTTGGAACTGGTCAAGTTTTAACTACAAGTTATGGCTCTTTTATTATAAAATATGATGCTCTATCATGTTGCGTGAACACCCAGCGTAAATACCACCAAAATATTCTGTTAGCGTTTGCTCAAACGTATAACTGGAAAAATAACTGGTACTCAAACGAGGTATAAACACATCTTTTGTCGAGAATTAATTGGTGTAGAAAGCAATATATTGTTAAAAATCAAATTCGGTCAGCTTTGACTTTGAATAACCCGCAAGGCCAACGATATCTTTTAAACGTCTTTTAAAACGCCACAAAGCACATCTATTAAAAAATCCGCTAACTCTAACATTTTTTTGCAATTTAGTTTGTTGTTATGTCTAAAATTACTGGACTATATCGACTTACAGAGTAAACCAAAGCCAAAGGATTAACTTAAAACTAAATTATTACACAATTTTACATGACACTCGGTTTATCAGACAAGACACTCTATTCACAATGGCGAATATGACCCGGATATACGCTAATATTTAATCGGGTGCAGCGTTAAGCTTATCTACGTTTCGATAAAAACTGGTTGAATGCTGTTGGTGTCTGAGATAGGAATTGTGGGAATGGAGATCAATTTGTGTGACTTATGTATTGTGTGTTTGTAGTTGTAAAGGAAAGTTTAGTTAGATGTTCGAAAATATCTGTTGTGGTTGAGATATATACAAATTGGCGGAGGCGACGGAGATATAGCTCCGTTGGTGGTATTTTTTCGTCAAGCTGATGAAGCTTAAGAAGCAAATAATTTATAATAGTAGTAATAATAGTAGTGGTAAACGCAAATTATTCATTGGAACAAAAGAAATGTGAAAAATTAAAAAGGAATCGTTAGTACAATATTAGTACACCAATAGTTAAATTTGATGACCGTCCATAGAAGACTGTTCGCAATGTTTAAAAAAATCAAACTTTTTTCAATATACGCTAATTTTCTTATTAATTTACAGATTTTATTTTCTATATTCTGGAACTACGCTGACAATACATTATAATAAAACTTTATAAAGGCACATGCTAAGGGGGGATTACGGTTTCCGATCCGACTTTTCTTTTAGGTACGTTATTATGTTATCGAAGGTCTTAAAACTGTGTGTACAAAGTTTCACCAAACGATAACTACTTATATATAAAGTAGACCGCTATTCGATATTTTTATTTCAGATTACCTGGACCAGCCTAATCATGCCAACCAGTGACCGCGGCTCTTTGCGCAGTGTCATGGTCGCAGGTAGCTAGTGAGCGTGATTTATCATCCTATCTTTTTGTAAATATTTGAAGAGCTAATAAATATTTGTGCCGAATTTGGAATTGATTTATTGCATAGCCTCGCAAAACAGGTATCCCCCCTTAAAATGATAAATAAAACAGGACAACATCACTTCTTAACATATTGAAGGACATCGCTCGGAACTGGCTAACTACAAATTATTGCGTTTTAATTATAAATAATGATGCTCAATCATCGATTCAAATTCTTCGGACACGAAAGGGAATACCTTGTTGACGCTTTCTTTGATGTATGACCGAAAAACTCCAACTGCTACTGATATTTTTCTTGCGCAGGTTGGTTCTTTTGATATCCTTTTACTCGGTTTTGACCTAAATGTGGCTTAAACTGGCATTGCCTCATAAGCCACAAAATATTTATAGGAAATTTATTCTTATTATATACAGGGTGTTGCACTTTATGACGATATACCTCAATAGAACGTTTATTTTAGAGTCCAAGAGGTTTTCTTAGGTATTTAATTACAGAAATTTAAAAAACAATAACTAGACCAGATGAAAGATATAAAATGTACTGTTCTATTTAATGTCCACCACATTTGGGTTTTTGGTCTAATTTTTAATATTTCCCCAACGAAAGAGGGCAAGTTTCGTGAAAGCCGGAGATTTCAACGTCACTCAAATAAAAGACTGTTGCACTGAGAATTAATTGTTGAACTGTCAACAGAATCCACTTGTCCGTATTAAAAAATTACTGAATATAAGTGATATTTTGTAAATTATTCATGTTTTGTGGTTTTATGAAATATGTAATAGAAAATAATTTAATTTCTTTCCATCATTTATAACATTTATATAAAATTTCTGTTATACAAAATTGTTCCAGCAGAACTATGCTCCAGCGGAATTATCGATTGCCTACAACACTTAAATTCTACACTGTACATATAATAAAAAGTAACTGCGTGGAAACTACTTCATTGTAACTACATCAAAAGTTGAACGTTGCATAAAAGCGAACCGCTATATAAAATGCGCATTACCAATAAACACAAAACATCGCGTTTGTTTGATTAAATTTTCGTTCCGGTTGCGATAAATTTTCCCATTATATTCGTCCTCCATTATATACACACTCCATCCAGTGCAGTGGGTGCGGCGAACAGCAGAGATGGTTATTTTTCTCGCTCATTTGCCGGTCCAGAGCGGCCGAGTCCCTTGCAATATTTAAGAACCGGCCACGGAACGTTACCGAACAGCGAGCCGGACGTAGGCGGTACGCGGGGCGAAGAGGGCGAAATAAATTGTCTACCCCTGTATAATAGATGAATGAGAGCGAGGCAACCAACCAGCGTACAGTGGGACAAATCTGCTATTTATGTCGACAAAATTAATGAGACATGCAATGCGTGCAGATTGTAGGTGTTTCTAGAAATGTTAATCAGAAAGTTATAAGGGACACCAAACACCTTGCAAGTCATTTATAAGACCGAAACGTTTAAACAAAGAATGTTGTAGAGAATTGTTAATAATGTACTTTAGTAACTGTAGTGTCTAACAATTACACGTATTAGTAATAACAAATATTTAATTTCAAAATATTTATTTGTTTAGCATGGGTGGTGTAATACTTTAATAGTTTAATCGTTTAATAGTACAATAACCCATTTTCGTGGATGCGATGGTTGCATGCCGAAATTTATTACAGTTTTTGCTTCTTCTTTTTACAGAATTGATATTTAAATCTACCAAACAGTTTAAGCTTATAGCGTGAAATAAATTCATATTCAAAAGTCAAATTTGTGCAAAAATAATACTTTAATTTTATTCAACAACTGAATCCTAATTTTTCAAATTATTATTTACTTCTGTCGCTATTTCATAAAAAGCTCAGTTATGACGTCATTAATTTTTTTTATTGCAACCTTAATTCTTTCTAGTTGATTTTTACTTTATCATATTATCACGCAGTATGTAAAGTATTGTAATCATGCCGAAAAAAAAAATTGAGATTTTAGCGGAAATAGGTCTTTATGGGTCCCCTGAACATTTTTGACCAAGGTACAAAAAAATGTCTGTGTGTGTGTGTGTGTGTGTGTGTGTGTGTGTGTGTGTGTGTGTGTGTGTGTGTGTGTGTGTGTGTGTGTGTGTGTGTGTGTGTGTGTGTGTGTGTGTGTGTGTGTGTGTGTGTGTGTGTGTGTGTGTGTGTGTGTGTGTGTGTGTGTGTGTGTGTGTGTGTGTGTGTGTGTGTGTGTGTGTGTGTGTGTGTGCGTGTGTAAACAATTTTTGTGACGACGATTCCGGAGAAACTACTAAAGGTATCGGGACGAAAGTTTATATTTAGAAGTTTTATGGCCAAACTTAGAGCTGAAAAGCTTTTGGTTCAAAAGGGTTGAAAGTAACTGGTAGTTTATTCTAAGCCTTTTTCAATGATTTTGCAAATGAGCCGCCATTTCTGTAATTTCGACAAAATAGTTAAATAATAAATTAAAGTAGAGGAAATTTTGAATAATTTATGCCTATGACTTTTTTTGGTAAAATTAATAGTTTAGCTTCAAGAGCAAATTCTATTTGATCGAGATCGATCGCATCTGCATTGATATGAAATTACATAGTAACCTGGATTTACAAATATTGGACAAATATTTTTTTGTGCTGTTACCAGCGATTAGAAATATCAAGATACGACACTTGCGGCGGCGCCTTTGATGTCGGTGTTCCAAGTTTTACGAAACTAGTAGGCGCGACAGCCGTGATTTGAAAAAGTCCGCTAGATGGCGCCACTGCAACAGAGGCAAATTTATTACTTCAAACTGACACGGGCACTGTCACATTGACAGAAAAATGTAAACTGTCACTCTGACAGGAAAGTGTAGTAGTATATTGCCGCCTGCTGTCACCACAGAAATGTCTATGGTTGTCACACTCGAAAACAGCTGATTTCATCAGAAGTTGGAAAACCGCTATGGAACGTTGCGGCTCTAGTGCGGCAATGTACAAAATACAAAATTCAAATAAAATAAGATCACCAATTTGATTGTTTGTTGATAAGAAATATCAACCCGTTGTTATATCTAATTGTAAAAATGATAAATTGAGAAAATTGTAAATAAAGTATAGCGATGAGTGTAGTTATATTTCAGTATGTTGGTACGGATGTGACATCTACAGTGTCATGAACGAATATAAATCTGTCATAATTTGAATTATCTTTTTAAACTTGACGTTTCGTAGAAGCGTTATCAACCTAACATTTCCTATACAGAAATATAACCATTATAGATTTTTTTAAATACGTATTTCTCAAAAAGCAACACAAAAACGTTGATGTCACTCCTGCCGAAAATTACATAGCGCGACTTGCTCACATGCGACGGCGACGCTCCGCCATCGGTGACGCGCGGTCACGCACCGCATCACCGCTCGTCGCGCTATTCCGTACTTTCGGCACTTGTGAGATAAATAACTATTATTCTGATGACAGTAGATAGTGTCAAATGCTGATGCTTTGACAGTACCTGCTATTGATACTATTGACTATTAAAATATCTGTCAAATCCTGGCTAACTAGTTTAATTTTAATGCAGACACGATTTATCTCAATGAAATATATTCTCATGCAGCTAAACTATTAATTTTATATTTTGTATGATAAAGTCATGTGCCTGGCCACATCAGATTTTTTACTTTATCATACGCAGTATGATGAAGTATTGTAATCATGCCGAAAAAAAAATTGAGATTTTAGTGGAAATAGGTCTTTATGAAATAGGTCCCCTGAACATTTTTGATCAAGGTACAAAAAAATGTCTGTGTGTGTGTGTGTGTGTGTGTGTGTGTGTGTGTGTGTGTGTGTGTGTGTGTGTGTGTGTGTGTGTGTGTGTGTGTGTGTGTGTGTGTGTCTGTGTGTATGTATGTCTGTGTGTAAACGATTTTTGTGGCGACGATTCCGGAGAAACTACTAAAGATATCGGGACGAAAGTTCATATTTAGAAGTTTTATGACCAAACTTAGAGCTGAAAAGCTTTTGGTTCAAAAGGGTCCAAAGGAACTGGTAGTTTATTCTAACTCTTTTTCAAGGATTTTGCAAATGAGCCGCCATTTATGTAATGTCGACAAAATAGTTAAATAATAAATTAAAGTAGAGGAAATTTTGAATAATCTATGCCTATGACATTTTTTGGTAAAACTAATAGTTTAGCTTCAAGAGATAATTTCTATTTGATCGAGATCGGTCGCATCTGCATTGTTATGAAATTACATAGTAGCCAGGATTTTCCAAATATTTTCTGTCTAATGACAGTACCGGTAGTGTCAAATGCTGATGTTTTGACAATATCTCACTATATCTGCTGTCAACAGTAAAACGATCTCATATTGTGATAGCGTGTACGGTCCTTGCCTGCCGGCGCCGGCGTCGGATAGGCAGCGTGTCCAAAATGCATGTGTTCTGTTTGTTTTTGGTTTGAGGAAGTATGATCATGTATCAAATGGGCTGGGCGACTTGTGGTGGTTGAACATGGATAACACTAGGGTGTTGCAAGCAGCAATATTATATTATAAGTTGCTATCCAAGAGAATCCCACAATACCTGATGCGGAATCTTCCGCGTATCTACGCTATAGAACGGATGTCCATAACCTTAATTTAAGATTCAGGGGTGTCCTTGCTCCACCTGCCCATCGCGCTGAGCTGTATAAACGGTCATTCTCTTACCAGGTCAGTCACATATACAATGGTCTCAGGGAAGATATGCAAACATGATCGTTAAACAGTTTTGGGGAAAATGTGAAGTGTTGTTTGTCTGTTTGCTCAACAGGGGACTTTAGGCATTGAGCGCACATCGGAGGCTGTTTTAATTTTTATGGGCATGTGCGATGTTTTGTTGAGGTGGATTTGCTGCAATTACGTATAATTAGACTCTAGAGCAATTTTTTGTTTGTTTTTGTTTTGATAAGTTCTTGGAATTATTGTTATATTATTGGTACAATTATGTCTTATTCCTAGTTTGCGGAAGGGGTTCAGTGGAAGAGCAAGGCAATTTGAAAACAAGTGTGCTGATCTCCGCCCTAAGTATAAATATTATTTTGTTGCATTTAATATTGTTTTATGTTAATAAAGGAATTATTTATTATTTAATTATTTATTTATCGGTCAAATTCTGGCTAACTAGTTTTATTTTAATGCAGACCAAATAGCGATTCTCATGCAGCTAAACTATTAATTTTATATATTGTATGATAAAGTCATGTGCCTGGCCACATCAGATTTTTTATAAATAAAAATAAGTACTAAAGTACTTAAAATATGGAGTTATCATTTAGGAAATTTGTTGATGACGTCATAATTTGAAAACATTCGAAGGTTGGAAATTAAGTTTGATTAAAATAGATGTATTATGACAACTAAAAATTGATGTGTGCAAGGGTTTATCAAATAATAAAGCGTTTCAGTGATTTCGCCGTGTTTCCATACTTTGTGTACAGTAAGTATACTATTTATGTGTTTATATTATATGAGGCATTAATATTATATCAATTAAAAAATTGCAGTTTGGATATTAGCAGTAACCACGTTACGGTTCATCATACTCATACTGCTCATACTGCGCATGATAAAGTCAAAAATTTAGGCTTAAATTGTATCCTTCTATAAAAATATGATGTATAAAATCAAAAATATAGACTATAAATAACTTTAGCGAAAACCTAAACAAAATTTATTCTTAGTGTAAATACTTTTTTTATAAGTAAAAATTAAGACAATTAACAGTTTAAGAAAATTGTGGATGACGTCGGTGACGGATAAGTTGAAAACAATCGAAGGTTGGAAATTAAGTTTGATTTAAATATATACACGTATTATGACCTTAAAAATTGACGCGTCCCTGGACTTTTCAAATAATAAAGCGTTTCAGTGATTACACCGTGTTTCCAACTTTGCTTAATGTAAGTATACTATTTGTGCGTTTCTATTATATGAGGCATTAGCTTTATATCAATTAAAAAATTGCAGTTGGGATATTAGCCGTGACCACGTTACGGTTACGGTTAAGGTTTCACAAGTGGAATACCAACTAAAAAAATAAAAACGTTTTTTTCTTTTGGTATAAATTTGATAGTAAACATAGGTTTCAAATAGCCCGAATGTAACTGTCTTTGTATCTTTTTACTTTATCATACGCAGTATGGTAAAGTATTGTAATCATGCCGAAAAAAAAAATTGGGATTTTACCGGAAATAGGTCTTTTTGGGTCCCCTGAACATTTTTGACCAAGGTACAAAAAAATGTCTGTGTGTGTGTGTGTGTGTGTGTGTGTGTGTGTGTGTGTATGTGTGTATGTGTGTACCAGATTTTTGTGACGACGATTCCGGAGAAACTACTAAACGTATCGGGACGAAAGTGCGTATCTGGCCGTTTCCTCTAAGCATTTTTCAAGGATTTTGCAAATGAGCTGCCATTTCTGTAATTTCGTCAAAATAGTTACATAATAAATTAAAGTAGAGGAAATTTTGAATAATTTATGCTTATGAAATTTTTTGGTAAAATTCATAGTTTAGCTGCAAGAGCAAATTCTATTTGATCGAGATCGGTCGCATTTGCATTGGTATGAAACGACATAGTAGCCACGATTTTGACAAATACTTTTTTGTACTGTCGCCACAGAAATGTATATGGCTGTCACACTCGAAAACAGCTGATTTCATCAGGTTGGAGAACCGCTATGGAACGTAGCCGCTCTAGTTCCGCAAAGTACAAAATACAAAATTCAAATAAAATAAGATCACCAACTTGATTGTTTGTTGAAAAGAAATATCAACCCGTTGTTATATCTAATTGTAAAAACGATAAATTGAGAAAATTGTAAATAAAGTATAGCGATGAGTGTAGTTATATTTTAGTATGTTGGTACGGATGTGACATCTACAGTGACATGAACGAATATAAATCTGTCAGAATTTGAATTAGCTTTTTAAACTTGACGTTTCGTAGAAGTGGTATCAACCTAACATTTCCTATACAGAAACAAAACCATTTTTGATTTTTTTAAAATACGTATTTCTCAAAAAGCAACACAAAAAACGTTGATGTTGCTTCTGCCGAAAACTACATAGCGCGACTCGCTCACATGCGACGGCGACGCTGCGCCATCGGCAACGCGCCGCATCACTGCTCGTCGCGCTATTCCTTACTTTCGGCACTTGTGAGATAAATAAGTATTATTCTGATGCCAGTAGGTAGTGTCAAATGCAGATGCTTTGACAATACCTACTGTTGATCCTATTGACTATCAAAATATCTGTTAAATCCCGGCTAACTAGTTTAATTTTAATGCAGACACGAATTATCTCAATCAAATAGATTCTCATGCAGCTAAACTATTAATTTTATATTTTGTATGATAAAGTCATGTGCCTGGCCACATCAGATTTTTTTTTGTGGCGACGATTCCCGAGAAACTACTAAAGTTATAGGGACGAAACTTCATATTTAGAAGTTTCACGACCAAACTGAGAGCTTTTTGCTAAAAACAAAACGCCAAAGGAACTGGATGTTTACTCTAAGCATTTTTCAATTATTTTGTAAATGAGCCGCCATTTCTGTAATTTCGTCAAAATAGTTAAATATAAATTAAAGTAGAGGAAATGTTGTATAATTGATGTCTATAATATTGTTCGGTAAAATCAACAGTTTAGCTGCATGAGTAAATTCTATTTAATTGAGATCAGTCGTATCGGCATTAATATTATAAAATTGGTTAGCTAGGATTCGCCAGATATTTTCATTCTAATGACAGTAGGTAGTGCCAAACGCTAATGTTTTCGCAATCCCTACTGTCAATAGAATCAAAATATCTGTCAAATCCTGGCAAACTAGTTTTATTTTAATACGGACACGACCGATCTCGATCAAATAGAATCTCATGCAGCTAATCTATTAATTGTATATATAGAATGATAAAGTCATGTGCCTGACCACATCAGATTTTTTTTTTATTTTCTTCACCGTTTTCCTTTTTCTGTTGTATTTAAAATGTGTTCCAAGATGTATTTGTTCTAAACTTCGAGTAGTTTGGATCTATTATTATTCATTATCTTTTATCTATATATCTGTTATCTTGAATCTAAGTTAAACTTTATAAGGAAATTTTTGTCAAGCTTATTGATTGTATGATCAAAAAACCAATGAAAATATAGCCACTGAATTGTGAGGAAATGACGTGATGGTCAAAGTACACCAAGTACCCACCTTGGTTTTTAAAAAATTTCATCAAAACCAGTATGACAATGTTTCCAAAGTGCCTGTATTCAAAGACAAACTAATTTCAGTTTAATCTTCAAAAGGTCGTAGGTTGACACTTGTCAAGTTTTGCTTACATATGTTTGGGCTTTTTAGTTATAATCTATCACCCCGAGATATATCTTGGACCGGACACGACACTCCCTGTATAAAAGACAAGGTTGAGGTACTTACAAACCAGAAAGTTCAAAGTTGTTTTCCCACATACAATTTAAAGCGAAATTATTTGTACACAAAGACAATTATTACCCGCTAAGTATAGCTTTGGTCCCACTGTGATTCTGAACCATAGCTCGTATAGCAGAGAATTGCGAAAGGGTAGAAACTTCCGCGTGCCGCCACCTTACGCTACACTTGTTGGAGCCACTTAGTCTCCCTTCCACGACCCCTCCCTCCCTCCCACTCACGAAAAACGATCCCCCTTTCTCTCGTACATAAACACGAACGAGACGGTCGGATCTCGTATATCTGAACTGCCGGCTCGTTTGAGGGCTTTATTTTCCGAACTTCCGGGCGAGATAATTATGTGGAAGGTACCTTTAATTGTTGCCCCGGGGTGTCCCGGCATCAACTCTTAGACTTGTCCCTAAGACAAAGGGGTTTGCGTTGAACGTGTAGTAGGCCTTTAAGACAAACAATCCCATCCTGGTGATAAGTTGGAGCTCGAATGCGTTATCCGCAAGTGCGAACGATGAAGAAGTTATGAACGAATTTCTTAGATATTATAAGATTATAGTTAGCGTAATGTAACAAAAAAAACAAAACGTTTATGCTCATTTGATGATATTAATTGCTTTGTAGAAAAAAGTGATAAAATGTTTAAAAAGGTCGGCATCAGGTTTGTTTTTCTAATTTTATATTTATCATATTTACATTCAAGTAGCAACTTTTTGGATAACTATATTACCATCCTGTTATAAGAGACTCGAGATACTTTTCATGCTTGGGTGACTCCAAATCCCAAGTTAGTTCAGTTTAGTTTATGGTGCAAAATATATATTTTGGAAGGTGAATTCGAATAATGTCCTATATAATAAGTATTATCCTGTTCAAAACTGGTAATCATTTTTGAATATCTTATATCAACATAGATATTTAACCTTTTGTTTTTGTCGGTTATGCCTATTTTCTCATTTGTACTGAAGTCAACAATATTATAAACATTAACACTGTTGCTGGCTCATTTTTAGCTACTTTACTAATTTTTTAAACTCAGAAAATATCGTTAAGAATACTCTATTATTCGAAAATTCTACATTCATTACATTTAATTTGGTGTAATACTTTTAATATTCTGAACAACCCTTCAGAATATTTACGTGTTTTAAGACTAAATATGCTGTTTTTGACAATAAAAACGTCTGTAACAAAAGTCTTTGGAAAATGTCGTTGTATCTAAACTGATAACTTGAATGTTGCATTATTATCCAGTTTTCGTTAAAAAAAAAATCTGATGTGGCCAGGCACATGACTTTATTATCCAAATATAAAATTAACAGTTTAGCTGCACGAGAATCTATTTGACTGAGATAAATCGTGTCTGCATTAAAATTAAACTAGTTAGCCAGGAATTGACAGATATTTTGATAGTCAATAGTATCAATAGAAGGTATTGTCAAAGCATCAGCATTTGACACTTCCTACTGTCATCAGAATAATAGTTGTTTATCTCACAAGTGCCGAAAGTACGGAATAGCGCGACGAGCGGGGATGCGGCGCGTCACCGATGGCGGAGCGTCGCCGTCGCATGTGAGCGGGTCATGTGCTTTTCGGCAGGAGTGACATCAACGTTTTTTGTGTTGCTTATTGAGAAATAAGTATTTAAAAAAATCAAAAATGGTTATTTTTCTGAATAGGAAATGTTAGGTTTATACCACGTCTACGAAACGTCAAGTTTAAAAAGTTAATTCAAATTCTGACAGATTTATATTTATTCATGACACTGTAGATGTCACATCCGTACCAACATACTAAAATATAACTACACTCATCGCTATACATTATTTACTTTCTCAATTTATCGCTTTTACAATTAGATATAACAACGGGTTGATATATCTTATCAACAAACAATCAAATTGGTGATCTTATTTTATTTGAATTTTGTATTTTGTGCTTTGCCGCACTAGAGCGGCAACGTTCCATAGCGGTTCTCCAACCTCTGATGAAATCAGCTGTTTTCGAGTGTGACAGCCATAGACATTTCTGTGGCGACCGCACAAAAAAATATTTGTCAAAATTCTGGCTACTATGTATTTTCATTTCAGTGCAGATGCGACCTATCTCGATCGAATAAAATTTGCTCTTGCAGCTAAACTATTAATTTTACCAAAAAATGTCATAGGCATAAATTATTCAAAATTTCCTCTACTTTAATTTATTATTTAACTATTTTGACGAAATTACAGAAATGGCGGCTCATTTGCAAAATCCTTGAAATAGGCTTAGAATAAACTACCAGTTCCTTTGGACCCTTTTGAACCAAAGGCTTTTCAGCTCTAAGTTAGGTCATGAAACTTCTAAATATGAACTTTCGTCCCGATACTTTTAGTAGTTTCTCCGGAATCGTCGTCACAAAAATCGTTTACACACACACACGCACACACACACAGACACACACACACATAGACATTTTTTTGTACCTTGGTCAAAAATGTTCAGGGGACCCAAAAAGACCTATTTCCGCTAAAAACTCATTTTTACTTTATCATACGCAGTATGGTAAAGTATTGTAATCGTGCCGAAAAAAAAAATTGGGATTTTAGCGGAAATAGGTCTTTTTGGGTCCCCTGAACATTTTTGACCAAGGTCCAAAAAAATGTCTGTGTGTGTGTGTGTGTGTGTGTGTGTGTGTGTGTATGTGTGTATGTGTGTACCAGATTTTTGTGACGATGATTCCGGAGAAACTACTAAAGGTAACGGGACGAAAGTTCAGATTTAGAAGTTTCATGACCAAACTGAGAGCTGAAAAGCTTTTGGTTCAAAACGGTCCAAAGGAACTAGTTATTTACTCTTAGCATTTTTCAACGATGTTGCAAATGAACCGTCATTTCTGTAATTTCGTCAAAATAGATAAATAATAAATTAAAGTAGAGGAAATTTTGTATAATTTATGTCTATAACATTTTTTGGTAAAATTAATAGTTTAGCTGCAGGAGCAAATTCTATTTGATCGAAATCGTGTCTGCATTAATAGTAGCCTGGACATTTTGCGACTTTTGACAGTATTCAGAACGTCATCGGTTGCGAAACGTCAATTCAACACGCAAATGCATGGAGCAACACGCGAGCAAGTACGCTATGTGAAACAATATTGAAACATCTTGGTGTCATACACAAAGTCAATGTGTATTTCGAGTGCGGGATAGCAATGTTGTTTTGAATTTTTTAAGGATTTTGCAAATGAGCCGCCATTTCTGTAATTTCGTCAAAATAGTTAAATAATAAATTAAAGTAGAGGAAATTTTGTATAATTTGTGTCTATAACATTTTTTGGTAAAATTAATAGTTTAGCTGCAGGAGCAAATTCTATTTGATCGAAATCGTGTCTGCATTAATAGTAGGTAGCCTGGATATTTTGCGACTTTTGACAGTATTCAGAACGTCATCGGTTGCGAAACGTCAATCCAACACGCAAATGCATGGAGAAACACGCGCGCAAGTACACTATGTGAAACAATATTGAAACATCTTGGTGTCATACACAAAGTCAATGTGTATTTCGAGTGCGGATAGCAATGTTGTCTTGAATTTTTTAAGGATTTTGCAAATGAGCCGCCATTTCTGTAATTTCGTCAAAATAGTTAAATAATAAATTAAAGTAGAGGAAATTTTGTATAATTTATGTCTATAACATTTTTTGGTAAAATTAATAGTTTAGCTGCAGGAGCAAATTCTATTTGATCGAAATCGTGTCTGCATTAATAGTAGGTAGCCTGGATATTTTGCGACTTTTGACAGTATTCAGAACGTCATCGGTTGCGAAACGTCAATTCAACACGCAAATGCATGGAGAAACACGCGCGCAAGTACGCTATGTGAAACAATATTGAAACATCTTGGTGTCATACACAAAGTCAATGTGTATTTCGAGTGCGGATAGCAATGTTGTATTGAATTTTTTAAGGATTTTGCAAATGAGCCGCCATTTCTGTAATTTCGTCAAAATAGTTAAATAATAAATTAAAAAAGACGAAATTATGCATAATTTATGTTTATTTTTGGTAAAACTAATTGTTTAGCTGTAGAAGCAAATTCTATTTGATCGAGATCGTGTCTGCATTAATATAAAGTTAGCCAGGATTTGCCAGATATTTTTATTCCAATAGCAGTAGGTAGTGTCAAAGGCTGATTTTTTGACTATACGTACTATCAATATCTGTCAAATCCTGGCTAATTCGTTTTATTTTAATGCAAACACGATCGTTCTTGATCAAATAGAATCTCATGCAGCTAAACTTATAATTTTATATATTGTATGATAAAGTCATGTGCCTGGCCACATCAGATTTTTTTTTTTGGCGTGATTACAATACTTTATTATACTGCGTATGATAAAGTAAAAACAATATTCAATACTATAAAATTCAGAATATTAAAAATCCCGGCTGTCTCTTGGGTCAAGCCAGATAACGATTTTGACATGCAACTTCTTTCTCTAAGTTAAGATTCGTCAGGAAATTTTGTCCACCAAGTTCTCATCAATATATCTAAAACTATTAATACATAAAATGTGGGCACATTATATTTAATCTTCTGTATTAAACGATTTTGGGGGACAAAAGTTTTCTAAATAAACTTCTTCTAATTAATCTTGACTTCGTTGATTGTGTTCAATACTTCATCAGGAACTAAAAAGTAACAACGAGTTAGGAAAAACAGCAATGCAAGTACAGATTCATTACGATATTACCTTAGCAACAGTCTTACAAGCATACACGTCTATTTATATTATATTTAATTAATTACTTCGAAACACTGAGAGCTGTACCTAGGTTTGGGAGAATCAGAGTTGGGCGTCACTCTGAGTGATAATAATCTGAGTGAAGTAACACTCATGGTTAATGAAATCACTTGTCACTCATTACTCATCAATCATAAAACTAAATTTCACTCATCATTCATTAATCATCGAAGCGGGTGTTACTCGCCATCATTACTCGTCAATCTTCACTTTCAAAATGTGGTTGTTTCGTAGGTATGCACGATATTCCAATACATTGAACTCTCTTTTTGGTACAGTCGAGGTGACTTTGAAAGATAGATTTTCATATCAGTGTACGGTGTATATTAAAACCTGGTAAATAAACGGATTTCTATTATTATATTCTTTACGGTCTGCGTAAGTGCGTACTACTTTGAGTTTGCATTCTATAGTGATCCAACATTGATTAAATGTGAATTGGAATGTACATTGAACGTGAATGTACCTAAGGTGTCATGAAAACCCTAATAAAGATTTAAAAAAATCAAGAAATGGTTAAAAAAAATCAATAGTTGAAATTTGGAAATCAAAGAGTGTAATTTTACCAGCCCAAACAAAATTTTTTCTTGTACAAGTATTATATTTCTCTTTCTTATTTTCACTTTCACCAGACCTTATGTCTCATGAAAAGAACAGTGGTAATTATCTCAGTGGAACAGTGGCTCTAAATTTTTTAAAAACAACGTGTTAAAAAAAATTCAAAGATCTTCAAAGAAGATTTATGCAGCGTTTGCAGAAATCTGTCCACATACAAAACTTCAACTCGATTGGACATTGGAAAGTAGGTAACATATCGAAACTAGTGAAGCTAATATAAGCGTAGTAATAAAAACTTAGATTTTGGGGGGGTTGGATGAAACATTTCTTTCGTGTCGCTATTTTGACTTTCACTAGACCTCCAACCTATACAATCACACTCAAAAAGTAGATCGAGTTTCTATTATGTCTTTAAAACAGTGTAATTTTATTGAATAATTTTCACAATAATTCTTCGATGATAAATTTTGTATAAAAGTTGTTTAATAAGCGATTATTGTATTTTCTAATTTTCGTAGTAGTTCGACTCTAATTTCTGATCATAAACATACAGATCTCTATAATTTTTTATTAAAAACGTAATGAACTAGACCGAGGGCTGAGATTTCAGATACTACATTTCAATTGGATATTTAAGCATAAAATTTGTTAACTTTAGAGCAAATTAAACAATTTACCAAATATATTAAATGTAAATTTGGCAGTGGCTATGGACTTTTTAGAACACCCTCTCTTGTTATCGAGAAATTGGAATGTAGGTCCATTGTACCATTGTATGTTTTACACTATATTGTTTTGTAATTAACTATACTTTCTTAAACATATGCAAAGGTGAATAATTCAAAAATAATTATTCCATTTTAACGGAAGGCTTATATTTTAACGGAAAGGTTGTGTTTTACAGTATATTTGAATTAAAATAATAAAAAAAGATTATATTATTTATTAATGAACTGAAATATTCAATTTACAAAATTACTCCAATTTCAATAATAGCAAAAGAAACAATAATAACATTAGCGTGCTAAGCAAAAAGGTCGTATAATTAATGTCGTAACCTGGCGAACGTAGCTTTATTATTGCATTCTAAATCCATCTTGAAAAACTATACCTGAGATTGTATCATCACATTTATATCACTTTTCAGGAAATGCAATGCAAGGCAATATCAATTCACCATCTTCTCAATTTCGACATTAATTCTTCATTTGATCACTAAAACCGAGACAAATCCTACTTCTGCTTTTAGAATATTATATATATGTATCGAATTATAATCTTCTTTGCGGTCATTTTAAAATATTTTGAACATAAAATAGACATTTCAACTAGCGCAGTAAATAAACATAAACTTAACCTCAAAGTAATAAAAATTCTAAATGATCTTTCAAGCACATTGAGGTGTCAATACGAACACCAACCAACCAAAGCGCAATCCTTCACCAAACCCAATTGAACAGCTTTAAAACTATTAAAATAAATCCCGACAGCCGGAATTCTGGGCAATACCTCGGCCCCTGGATAGGCCAATTACCGACCGAGTACCCGGTAAATCACTCGACTAAGTTCACCTCGGCAAAGGTGGATAGATTAATGGGGAATCTTTCGAGTGTGCTCCGCGCTCCGCTTGCGGACTGGGGGAAGTCCGCGGGGACACCAAACCTAATTAAAACAGCGTCCCCGCGCGGCGCGCCGCCCGAACTACGAACGAACGCGCACTCACTAGCGCCCTCTGCCGCCGCTACCGTCTAGGTATAATTAACTGTGTTAAATCGTATGTTAAACACCGACGAGCACCATTATGAGGTATTGTAGCGGCAGCGCTTGCGTTTGACGTGCGTTCCCGGCACCGGAAGCGGCAAACTTTGATGACGAGGCATGAACACTAAAGAGCCAAGAGGGGAGAATGAAGTGCAGCTAGATTCCGCCACGCCGGAATGATACGTTGATGGTGGGCGACTCTATATTCTCATGTGGAGTTGCCTTTTTATTCGAATCGTCTATCAAATTGTGCGCATGCTGTGTGTGTGTGGGTGTGTGTGGTGGAGTGGAAGTGTTCTTCCTTTCATGTTTTGAAATAATGGTGATGTTGGGAATAATGAGGTAGACAGGAAATTGAAAATGTGTACATATTTAATAAGAGTTTCCAGTGGGCGATGCACTGTTTTGCTTTAACGCAGTTATACGCCAGAGTTCTTTTTGTTTGCTCATCTAAAAGTTTTCCATACTTCATTTATAAAACTTAAATGGGGTTTAATTTACTTTCAGATTAATAAACAGCACACCAAGCTTTCGACAACAACTTTTACACACGGTGGGTTATAGTCCTGCAACCGCGATGCCTATTCGACAGTTGGATTTTATACAATTTCTGGATTATTTGTTTGTTGAGAATGAAGTGTAGCTAAAGTCCACCAACCAGGAATGATACGATGCTGGTGCGGCCACTCTACAAACTGATGTGACGATGCCTTTTTATTCGAATTAACAATCAAATTGTGTGCTGTGGTGGAGTGGAAGTGTTCTTCGTTTTATGTTTTGAAATAATGGTGATGTTGGTAATAATGAGGTAGACAGGAAATTGAAAAAAAAGTATACATATTTCATAAGAGTTTGCAGTCTGCGGTGTATTGTTTTATATCTTTATATTATTTATATCTTCTAAAAGATATCATAATTTATTTATAAAAGAAAAATGGGAATAAATTTACGTTTAGAGTACACTAACCTTGCAATAACTACGATTACACACGTTGGGTTTGCAGTAATCCTGCAACCGCGATATCTATTTGTCTGTTGACTTCATATAATGTCTGGATTGCTAACTTGTTAAGAATGTAGTGCAGATGGATTCCTCTATATTCTGACGTGGAGTTGCCTTTTTATTCGAATTGGCAATCAAATTGAGCTGATGCTGTGTGTCGTGGAGTGGACGTGTTCTTGTTTTATGTTTTGAAATAATAGTCATGTTGGGAATAATGAGGCAGACAGAAGATTGAAAAAATAACATATATAATAAGAGTTTGCAGTCTGAGGTATACTTTTTTGCTTTAACGCTGTAATACGCCAAAGTTTTTTTTTGCTCTTCTAAAAGTCGTTCATAATTTATTTATAAAAGAAAATCGTGGCTAAATTTACTTTTAGAGTAATAAACCGCACACCAAGCTTGCTATAACTGCTATTACATACGGTGGGTTTGCAGTAGTCCTGCAACCGCGTTATCTATTTGGCTGTTCGTCTTCATACAATGTCTGAATTGCTAAGTTGTGGAGAATAATATGCAGCTGGATTCCTCGTCGTTGCTGTTGGAAATTACATTCTGATGTGGAGTTGCCTTCTTATTCGAATTGGCAACTAATTTGTCGGCATGCTGTGGGTGATGGAGTGGAAGCGTCGAAGACTTTGTTTTATGTTTTAAACTAATTGCGATATTGGGAATAATGAGGTAGACTGGATTTGAAAATGTAAACATATTTAATAAAGGTGTCTATTCTGGGATGCAGTTCCTGCTTTGACGCTGTTATACGCCAGACCTATTTGTTCTTCTAGAAGTGCTTCATACTTAATTTGTAAACGTAAAATAGAGTTAAATTTACGTTGAGAGTAATAAATACTACATGAACTTTGCATCAACTACTGTTACACAAATTGGGTTTGCAGTAGTACTGCAACCGTGACATCTATTCATCTGTTCGATTTATGCAATTTATGGATTGTTTGTTATAATAATAATTGTAATGTACACATATTTAATAAGAGTTTAATTAGGTTTAATAAGAGTCTCCGATGCACTTCTTTGCATATAACTCTGCAATACGGCAAAGTGTTTTCACTATACCTTTCTAAAAGTTTGCAACAGTGCCTCCATAAAAGTAACAAGGTGGCAAATTTACTTTGAGAGTAATAAACTTCACACAAAGCTTGCAACACCTACTATTACACACGTAGGGTTTGCAATATTCTTGCAACCGCGAGTTCTAGTCGACAGTTCGATATTTTTTTACAATTTCTGGATTGTTTGTTTGTTGAGAATGAAGTGTAGCTAGATTCTTCCACGCTGGAATGATACGTTGCTGGTGGGAGGACTCAATATTCTGATGTTGAGTTGCCTCTTTATTCGAATCGGCATTTAAATTGTGCGCATGCTGTGTGTGTGGTGGAGTGGAAGTGTTCTTCGTTTCATGTTTTGAAACAATAGCGATATTGGGAATAACGAGGTAGACAGGTTATTGAAAATGTCAACATATTTAATAACAGTTTCTATTCTTGGATGAACTGTTTTTGCGTTGACGCTGTTATAAGTTCTTTTTTGTTGTTTTAAAAGGGCTTCATACTTATTTTATAAAAGTAAAATAGTTTTAAATTCACTTTGAGAGCAAGAAACACATCAAGCTTGCAACAACTACTGTTACACACATTGGGTGTGGAGTAGTCCAACCGCGACATTTATTCGGCTGTTCGATTTAATGCAATTTCTGGATTGTTTGTTTGGTATAATAATAATTGTAATGTAAAGTTACCTTTTTGTTGGAATTGGCAATTAAATTGTCCGCATGTTGTATGTGGTGGAGTGGAAGTGTTCTTCGTATTATGTTTTGAAATAATGGCGATGTTGGGAATAATGAGGTAGATAGGAAATTGAAAATGTAAACATATTTAATAAGACATTGCTGTCTACGATGCAGTGTTTTCCTTTAACACCGTTATACGCCTGATTTTGTTTTCTTTGCTCTTCTAAAAGTTTTACCATCCATCATTTATACAGTAAACGTTAAATGAGTCTTAATTCTCTTCGAGTGTACTAAACAGCACACCATTGAGGATCATTTACTGAAGTTTTATGCTTGCAACCACTAACACAAACCTTGGGTTTGCAGTAGTACAACAACCGCGATAGCTATTCGACTGCTTGAAATTGAAATTTGCGATTATAAGTTTCGGTAATGCTGCGTATTGGCATTAATTTTATCAGCTGGTATTCCAATAAACTATTGGAGACTTTTTAACCTATCTAAAGGCATTCATTATACTCTCGCTACTCGCTACTCGCTACTCGTTACTCGCTACGCGCTACTCGCTGTATTTTTGTATAATTATTTGTATTTTTATTTTATTTCAATAAAGACCTTTATTATAATTATTATTATTATCATAGTTTCGAGCAGACATCAAACCAAAAGTTTCGCAACATTTACAAGTTTTACAGCTCCCGTCCGTATCGTCATTTAGTTGAGAGCTTTTTGAGAACTTTAAAATTAAAGAACAATATCTTCAGATAAAATAATTAAGATAATATAGCAATAAATTATCAACTAGCTTTTCTATCTCTTGAAATAACCGAGATCATCATCTAACTCGCACTCGAACGGATTGTTGTTATTGTATTTGGTAACCGGCTAAACTAAACTAAAGTGGCAAAAAATGAAATCTTTCACTGATTTAAATAAATTACTATTTCACTATCGATATAAAGATATAAAATAGTTTACAGTATTTTATGTGAATATTGGTGCAATGAATGTAGGTATGCATTTACTGAAAATTAAGTGCAACAAACTGTGATATTTAATTTTACGCTCTGGCGACAATCTGCACCATCAGCACACACATATATTACTTTTGTTCATACGCCTGAACAGTAATTGTGAAACAAGCTAATTACATTATTCTTGAAGTGAAACGTGGCATTTTGTTATAACGTGCTACTGTATCATAACACCACAATGCTGTTCAGACGGATTGTATAGAGTTTCACAAATTTCCAGAATTAAAACATACCCTTCTTTATACAAAGTTGATCAAAAAGTGTGGTAATGAGTTTAAGAGCTTGTTGTTTGCATTGCATCGAACCCCTATCTTCTTTTTTTGGTTTGTCTTTCCTCTTGTGCGTAACTGTTATCTCTATTATACAATCGTTTCCCACTTTTACCTTTTCCTATCATAATGTTGATTAAGTTCTTGTTAGTATTTTACGATTGGATTTTCCTTCTGTTTTTAAACCAAAAGGTTCATCCAAAGGAATACCCATAGAAAAATGAGATATATTCAAACACGAATACTAAAACAACAGAAAAATCCAATACCGCCCTTAGCCTCTGTTATCTTTTCAAATTTAATTCGAGCGCTCTACCCGGACCGGGCAAAATCGCGCAACCCGATTACCATACGAAATCCCCCCCAATACGGTAAATCAGTGCGGCCAGGGGATTCACACGGCCGTTTTCGATAAAAGTTCTCAGGCCACCGGCGCTAGGGGGAGCCACCGCGAAGTCGCATCTGCCGCTGCGTCAGATTCGCAGCTTTCATAAATATCCATCGACGGGGCACTTGGCGGTGGCGCAACCCTCGCCAGAAACGGCCCAGGGGTGGTAATGCGCCCGGTATTAGAGTCACGTAGGAAAAGTTGGATGAAATGTTCTGTTTCGATTTGGGACCCAGCGGTCGCAAATCCCTCACAATCTTCGAGATCTCTAGCATGCGATCCAATATATGGGGTGGCGCTGGCGCACCCCTCCTATTTTCCGGCGCCTTCGCCAAACCTGTACACCCACACGTTCAGGCGTAAGGGGAACAAACAAAGCCAATATATAGATATATATTTGACTGTTGCCACTTTCGGGACCACCCCCACCTATTCGGGTAAATTGCCGTGGAGAACGCGGGAGAGGAAACGTCAGGATGAATTTAATAAAGGGATTTTAAGGTTTGTTTCTTACGTGGGTTGAGTTTCTGCAGATTTGTTGATTTTAATATTAAGCATGTATGAGTTTAAGGTATCACGCACAATCTTAACAGTAGGTTATATGGGAAAAATACGACTCCTGAAAAAAACAGTCTACTTTTCTGCTGATTGGCAATTGGATTATCGTCGTTTGTATGAAAACGAGTAAAACAATTTAAAATAAAAAAACAACTTTTGTCACCTGATATTTCTAATGCTTGCTTACTGAATTCTTATTGTTCCAAGACTTTTGTAAGGATACTTTCCCTTAGCGTCTTCTTCACATGTTCACACTAGTTTTCCGATTTTTCCGTCGCAACCGGAATTTTTCGGATTGTAAAGTCTAATGCTCCTTTCAAATTGTGCTTTGTTTGCGATGAAGACTTCATCATATCAATGTATTTGACAAATACCATAAACTACCATTAAACTTTATTTTTAAACCCGCCCACATTTTATGTGGTGAGGGTATATTGAGTTTGACACAACATTTGTAACACCCTTAAGGAGGCGTGATGCACAACGGTAATATTCGCCCGATATTAAATTTAGGTTTGTCAAATTATTATTATATATATTTTTTTGTGGAATTTTCTTCTTTTAATAAAGACATTTATATATTATTTTATTATTAATATTACCGGGGTAATACTACTGGTAATTTTGGTAATATTACCGTTACCGTTACCGGAGGCACAAATTCTCGCTGGTAAATTACCGCGGCGGAAATTTTACCGATAATTTTGGTAATATTATGGTATTACCAAAGGTAAGTTACCTTTGTTAAATTACCATCGCGGTAATATTACCGGTACTTTTGGTAATATTACGGTAAGTTACCTTTGTTAAGTTACCGCGGCGGTAATACTACCAGTACTTTTGGTAGTATTACAGTAAGTTACAATTGTTAAGTTGCAGCTTCGGTAGTATTACCGATACTTTTGGCAATATTGCAGTACATTACACTTGCTAAGTTACCGTGCCTGTAATATTACTGTTACTGGTAATATCACTGGTAATATTTAGTAATAACTGGCAATATTACATCGTTTTCTGAGATGAGCAAATTAAATTTAGTGGGTTTTAAGAGGTAGTCATTGCGCATTTATTGACATGCAATTAAGAATTTAATGTTCATCAGTGGCGCGCATAAGAGTAATGATATCAGATTTCAATCGTCAGTTTTTAAGAAAAACTTTAACACCCCGAATCACAGAAAACGAAGCATTTGCGGACATACGTTTATATAGCAAACTATCATTATTTTATCATACAGAATCACCCCGTGAAGTTTTTCGCACTTATTTACTAACGGCCTGTAGATATGGATTTGATCAGAATTGAGATCTGAATAGATTTAGTTATGTCCGTCTGTCTGTCCGTCTGTCCATCTGTGTACACCATAACTGCCGTAATTTTGAAATAACTGATCTGAAATTTGGTATACAACCCCTTATCTCTTAAAAAGTAAGGACAAGTTCGTGAATGGGCAAAACCGGTTCACCTTTTTTACGGTGGGGGGTATTTTAACTTCAGCACGGCAGAAGATAATTTTCTCATTAGTTCTATTTATAGAAAAACAAATTTAAAGTTAATTAAATAATTATTTATACAATATAAACGTTATAAAGGTAATATATTTGTTTTGCAAAAATTACAATAACACTAAGTTAACCAAAATAAATAAATGTGAAGAAAAGATAAATAAAATAGGGCAATTGCATTATTATTTCCAGTCTTAAGTGCAAAAAAAAAGTCTTATGCAATTTCTTTATGAGATAATCATTATAATCAGATAATACATTTTTACTTTATCATACGTAGTATGTAAAGTATTGTAATCGTGCCGAAAAAAATTTTTGAGATTTTTGCGGAAATAGGCCTTTTTGGGTCCCCTGAACATTTTTGACCAAGGTACAAAAAAATGTCTGTGTGTGTGTGTGTGTGTGTGTGTGTGTGTGTGTGTGTGTGTGTGTGTGTGTGTGTGTGTATGTGTGTGTGTGTGTGTGTGTGTGTGTGTGTGTGTGTGTGTGTGTGTGTGTGTGTATGTGTGTAAATGATTTTTGTGGCGCCGATTCCGGCAAAACTACTGAAGGTATCGGGACGAAAGTTCATATTTAGAAGTTTCATGACCTAACTTAGAGCTGAAAAGGTTTTGGTTCACAAGGGTCCAAAGGAACTGGTAGTTTATTCTAAGCCTTTTTGAAGGATTTTGGAAATGAGCCGCCATTTCTGTAATTTCGACAAAATAGTTAATTAATAAATTAAAGTAGTGGAAATTTTGAATAATTTATGCCTATGACATTTTTTTGTAAAATTAATAGTTTAGCTTTTTAGTTTATTCTAAGCCTTTTTGAAGGATTTTGGAAATGAGCCGCTATTTCTGTAATTTCGACAAAATAGTTAATTAATAAATTAAAGTAGAGGAAATTTTGAATAATTTTTGCCTATGAAATTATTTGGTAAAATTAATAGTTTAGCTTCAAGAGCAAATTCTATTTGATCGAGATCGGTCGCATCTGCATTGATATGAAATTACATAGTAGCCAGGATTTTGACAAATATTTTTTTGTGTTGTCACATTCGAAAACAGCTGATTTCATCAGAGGTTGGAAAACCACTATGGAACGTTGCCGCTGTAGTGCGGCAAATTATAAAATACAAATTTCAAATAAAGTAAGATCACCAATTTGATTGTTTGTTGATAAGAAATATCAACCCGTCTTTATATCTAATTCTAAAAACGATACATTGAGAAAATTGTAAATAAAGTATAGCGATGAGTGTAGTTTTATTTTAGTATGTTGGTAGGATTGTGTCATGAACAAATATAAATCTGTCAGAATTTGATTTACCTTTTTAAGGTGCGTTTTCATTAGTGACAATGGCAGTGGTAGCAGACGCCGTTATAGTATTTCCAATAGAAAATTGATAGTGACTCATGTTTATGTACATGCAAACTAATATGTGTCATTATCACGATATGTAAGAAATACTATAATTTCGTATTCTACCACCGCCATTAGCTACCATTACCTACCAATCGGAACGCACCTTTAAACTTGACGTTTCGTCAAAGTGGTACCAACCTAGCATTTACTATACAGACATCATTTATTTTTTTTAAATACGTATTTCTTAAAAAGCAAGACAATAAACGTTGATGTCGCTCCTGCCAAAAACTAGATAGCCGACTCGCTCATATGCGACGGCGACACTCCGCCTTCGGTGACGCGCCGCATCACCGCTCGTCGCGCCATTCCGTACTTTCGGATTTGTGACATAAATAACTATTATTCTAATGACGTAGTGTAGGTAGTGTCAAATGCTGATGCTTTGACAATACCTACGATTTATCTCAATAGAATAGATTCTCATGCAGCTAAACTATTAATTTTATATATTGTATGATAAAGTCATGTGCCTGGCCACATCAGATTTTTTATATTTGGATAAGTTACTTTCTACATCCAGTGACGTTATTAGCGATAATTTCAAATTATTAGAAAGAACGCTAATGTTAACTAATGTTGATTAATAAACACACCTTTCAGTATGGAGGTGAATTTGGAAAGTTCATTTTATGACATTTTCCAGTAGGAGTTGTCATTAACTAACTTGCCAATAAGACCATGCACTGAATTTGTTTGGTTCTATAAAATTAACGATTCTAAAATGTCCTTAGTTAGTTTTGAGAAGTTGAAAAGTTTGTCAAAGGAAATATTGTTTCCCAACTTGTGAACAAATTGAAACTGATTCTGACACCCTTTTGCTGAGCAAAAAAAAAAACAGCTAAAAAACTGGTAAACTAAGCACGAATATAATGAAAAAACTTTAAATTTAAAAATAATAAAAAAGAGGAATAGCATTGAACAATTTATTGTTCGAATTTCGTGGAGATACTTCAGCATATTACATGTTTACAATAAAATAAGGTAAACAAAATGCTTATAATCCACTCTAGAATCCACTTTAGAAATGTGATCATTTCCCTTGCGATAAAATGTAAGCAAAGTAATTATAAATAGAAACGTGACCATTCACTTAGGTAATTATCGACAGAGAACAGACATGACTTGGAAAATCAATTTTTATGGTTTACGGTTATTGCTACGTTTTATTGTCGTCATCTTGACATTTTGTATCTTAATTTTTCGAAATTGTTATTGTTTCGACATTTTTAGCAATAAATTATTTTTGGAAAATTATTTTTAATTTAATTCGTTTTTCTTTTTTATTATCGATACCTAATATATATATAAAATAATTTGAATAAGTTAAGACTGACTAACAAGGGTTTGACAACAAAAGGACCATAACAATACTAATTGTATTTGTAACTTTTGGCATGTTTTCCACAATGTTTTGCCAGTTTGCCAATTTGCCAAACTCTGTTAATAAAAATGCGGCGAAAAACCGGTAATGCGTGAGCATCTTAATATAGGGCACATGCTATAAAATTAGTAGCTACAATAACATTTTTGCGTAGGTTTTATATTGTTTAAACTGTTTAGTGCAAGTGAATTAAAGACATTTAAGAATTGAATATATACAAAACACATATCACTTGGAAAACTTCACTTTAAATTATATGCGCTCAGGGGGAAAAAGATCACAATAATGTCATGAAACCGATAACATACTTTCCCGACCAGTGACCTGACGCTAATCAATTTATTCGTCCACTTGAGCTCGCTTATGGAGTCAACAGTTTATTCCAGAAAGCTATTAAAGTCCATGTAGCTATAAAGAGGTTACAACGGTATTTCAGGAAAGTCTTCAATTATTTCAGTTGTGCCAAACAAAATCAATTTTAACCAAACAGACACCATTTAGTAACTACGAGAGATATACATTCAAATGAAATTTCACGAAAATAATACGGACATATACAGTGTGTTCATTTCAAAAGTAGCCACCCTCAATAACCCTTAATGACCTGATGCGATTATTGCTTTGAGTGGAAACCCCTCGATTTAGATATTGAGGGGGAAGCTCAAAATTGGTACCTAGAGAATTTTAGGGGCAATCCCTTCACCCCCCAGCCACCCCACTTTGAAATTTCAAATGGCACCCCATACCTTGTGATACATCATTTAAATTAGCACAAAATTCTGTACTCAATCATGATCAAAAAATCGCTCGATTGGTTCTTAAGATAGACTACACAGAAGATGGAAGGTATGAAACCAATTATTATTAGCGAAATTAGCGGATTAGATACAGTATTGAATTAAATTACAGTCATAAGAATTTTAAAATTCAAATAAATAATAAAGTAAGAAATATGAAATTATTTTATGGTATGTTCGAAATGGCCACCATTATTTGCTAGACAAAAATACATTCGAACTGTTCGCGAACACAAATCATGGTGACCATTATTCTACTCTATAATTTCGAAGTGGGATGGCTGGGGGGCGAAGGCCAAAGGATGAAACCTAAAATTCTCAAGGTACCATTTTTGAACTTCCCCCTCGATATCTTAGTCGACGTGTTTCCACTCAAAGCAATAATCGCATCAGGTCAAGAGTTATTAAGGCTGGATACTTTCGAAATGAACACACTGTATAATAAACGATCCATAGCAAACCCATCAGTCCGCATATCATCCCTCATTCGTAATGAACACCCCCGCCATCACAGCAAACAAAAATCCTAAAAACCGATCGATACCAAAAAATTTTAAATTCGGAAATTAATCGTCCAAACTTCACCCGACCACCCACCACCCCCACCCCTCTCACCCTGTGCGTCCTCCTCATCCTCTCATCTCTAAAAGTGGAAGCCCAGGCGCGAGCCTACGAATCCACGAAAGACAAGAACTAATCGAAGACGATATCTCAACTCGGCCAGGAGAAATTAGAATAATAGATGGGAATTTGAGTCGATGATTGATGGGCGAGCGCGAACCGTCGACGGAAGAGAGAGAGAGAGAGAGGGGGGCGCTGCATTATTCATTCGCCGATAAAAGGGCCTCGCGTTCTCGCGGCGATGAAAGCTTCCTCTTCTTCGACTACCACCGTGGAACTTTTATCTACGCTCAGTAATTTGTTTACAGAATAACAGCTCGTCGATTCTCGAAGTGATGCTGTGCGTCCGGGGCAGGGGGAGGTTGCGATAGGACGAGAAATTGAGGGAAAATGGAATTGAAGTATGTGACGATTTAGAGATGGTGGTAGGTACGAATTCAAGTCCTACAGATGGGCTGGTTTGGAGGTATTAGTTGGAATTTAACTAATTTGCGAGAGAGCATATTTCAAACGTCAAATTTAGAGAAAAATAAACAACTGTGACCACCACAGAACCGACCGTATCTTTGTACAATGTACATCAATATATTGCATCTATTTCCTATGGGAGCGTTTTAAATTATGCAAGCACCACAGACTAAAAAACTCACTTGGAATATACGTATTATTCCACCAAGAGAGTTCGTTCACTTCAAATAA
Source organism: Melinopterus prodromus (assembly GCA_964023965.1). NCBI lineage: Eukaryota > Metazoa > Arthropoda > Insecta > Coleoptera > Scarabaeidae > Melinopterus > Melinopterus prodromus. The sequence goes on from OZ030397.1 coordinate 10,460,223, forward strand.
AACATGTCTCTTCCTACAGGAAAGATATTTTATCGATTTATTTAATAGATTTAATATATATATAATTCTATTTCTTGTTTTCAATAGTTCGTATATTCAACTGAATTAAGTATGTAGACTATATCGATTATTTTAATCAAAAATAGATTTAATCATAAGGAACAGATCATAGTGTCTCAGGGAAATAATATCTTTGTGTCTACAGCGTCAAATCAAGACATCTATAAGAGTAAATTGAAGGAATATGTATAATCAATGTTTAGGTAAGAATCCAGTATATTTAAATGAATCTAAAGAAAATTTGAACATCAACCCCCACCGTGATAGGCCCATGTGACCCAGCGCCTATCTTGTAGTGGTTGTTTGTGCAGTTTGTGGTAGTCTGTACAGTATTTCGGTTGTGTAATAAGTGTTTATTTTGTTAATAAACAAGACAGAATTCCGCGAATATTAAAACTACGACCGTTATTTACGTGTTCCCAGAGAGTCACATATACGTATGTTGTTGTATATAGGCACGTATCTGACGGTGAGGCAGATATACGCCATTTTGGCGACGCGACAGTTTAGTTTAGTTGTCGGGGCTACCCCGGCGACACTTGCAATGTAACAGGCAAAACACGATACTGCTGTAACTACTGTATTAGATATAGTTGTTTAAGCTGTTATATTCTTATATTTTGATATTATTATTAATTATGTATGTGCATCTACATTATTTTTATATTATTAAATATTGTAGTTTATTTATTTTATAGATTAATTTGGATTTCTAGTCACTATATCCAAATTCAACTAGTCCGCTAAGTTTCTTACAATTGACGAAAATGGTGTAAAACAACTTCGCATTTTAGAGCTTCCAGTTGGGATGTGCTAAACACATGAGAGTAAGTCTATAAAAATAATAAATAACATAATAATATTGTACTACAATAAGTTGGAAGCTGAGCATCTATTACTACTGTTATAGATGCTAAGTTTTGCAACGCAGCTATATGTCCCTCACCTAATTCGCCCAAATGTAGAAACACGATTAGGAACACACATTGGAAGTACTCCACTATCGGAACGGAAGAATCTATGATAAGTTTGGTTAAGGTACATAATACTTCATACTAAATTGATAACAAGACTAATGCAATTTATTTTAGACTCCTAGGGATATCGAAGAGGAAACTGAGAAATAAAAAATGTTAATTACAATATCATTTGCATAGTTAGTATTGTTATTTAGTATATAGTGGTGTTTGTGTACAAAGAGACTGTACTATTTGAAGATATATTTGTATGGACGTACTTACCTCAATATATTATTTCTTTTCAAACAATGTATTGTATAATTAACCTATTTCTGCATCTGGAAAGCATCAAACTTCTGTAATTCAACTGACAATAATAAAGCCGTGAGTGGTGTTATGTCACTAAAACAAACTGTGAAATAAATTAGTTTTGTTTTTAATCACTTTTGTTCAGATTCAATCCACCTAAGCAATTATATGAAATTATTTGCCCCTAGCATATAATTGATTAGATTGATTGAAACAGAACAAAATTGTTAAGAAAAATATATTAATTTACTTCAAAAGTTTGATTTTGTAACTTAACAGCTTCATCCACTCACATCTTCAATTCAAATAATACGAATATCGTGAAACGGTTACATACAGTATACCTTCTTTTAAAACAAACAAATAATTTACAAGAATCAAGGTAGTAGTTAAGTTGTTGAGATAAAATCATAGTTTCTTTTTGAATATATATTCTGATCATTTCTACAAATTCTTACAATCATACTATTTCATTAAATTTGATTGACTGGCATTCTTTACTTGATGTGCGATATAGTCAATGATCTATACAATTGTTCTAAACACATCATACCATCAACTTTGAAATATTTATGTCTTGATTGAATACGATATATACGATATATAAAATACGATATACGATATATTAATACGATTCCTTATATAGGATCTTACCATGCCAAGTATTAAGTATTAAGTATTAAGTATTAAGTATTAAGTATTAAGTATTAAGTATTAAGTATTAAGTATTAAGTATTAAGTATTAAGTATTAAGTATTAAGTATTAAGTATTAAGTACGCAGTTTTTAATTTTCCCATTGAAAATTAGCAGATGTGGTAAACCAGATTTGACAAATGACTTAAATAATTGAAATTGACCGGCTCTAGCGCGGAACACAAACACGATATTTATTAAGTCCGTTTATTTCATCTCATGGCAAAGATAGTTATAACCTGAATTAATTGCTTCGTCCACCTCCTTGAATAAATTTGCACGCGAGGTTTTTGTTGCCAAACCACAGAAAAAGTAATACATTTAAAGCAGAAAATACAGATAAGCTTGTATTAAAAGTACATGCTAGCCCATTAGAATTGAGAAGAGATTCTTTTGTAATCGGATGTAAAACTAATTTTTCCATCTTTCATATTTTGAAATTTTGAAGTGTATAAAAAATGCCCCTAAAGCAGTGTTCTGTATTTTTGTACAGTTTTATAACCCATGGTATATACCAGTCAAAATTTCCTGCATTTCAATTGAGAATTTTATCATTACGCTTTAGGGACGTGGTATTTAGATACAGTATAGAAAACGATTGGCTCTAGGTGATTATGTTGAGTAAGTTGTAAAATTTTAATGATTTCATATAGAAAAAGAATTTTAAATAGTAAATTGTTTCTGTCTTTTATTGTAGAAGTTATTACGCCGATACAACCGACGAGTTTTTCTAGAATCACGATCTTACCAATTAGGGCACGCTCTAACGAATGAATAATTATAATGTTTTCCCTCAAAGAAAGTATTTTTTATTGTAAATAAAACTTTGAAATAATTAAAGCAACAAGCATGTTGCGCAGGACCGGATACTGCTTACAACAGCATCTACTTCGTGCGCATGTTTTTTTTACGAAACTAATTTATATTGGACAATAAAGTGTACTAAATTTATAATAATAGAAAAATCATTGATATATTGTGCAATTCGCTGAAAGGCTGTTCCAAAGTTGCATAACATTTTAGGTCTCTAGATTACAACGTTTTCTTAAGGTGGTGTTTAAAAAGGTAATGTAATCATAATTTTCCTCAAATACACTTCAACAGTTACATCTACACTTACACCTCAATGATGTTACGGTAATATTAGAACCTATGTCAATAATTTAAAAAAATACCCGGTCCACTTCCGAAGATTGTTGGTAATGAATGCTTATGCATATTGTGCTTTCAGCTGAAATACCAGGTAAAAAAATAAAAAATTATAGAGAGCAGGCGATGTATGGATAATCTCAGTGAACGAAAAAGAAATAAATGATTGTTTGATCTTTATTAGAAGTTAAAACACATTTTTAAAGCTTTTTACATTTCTGGACTTGTCTTATTGATTCTGACAGGTACAGTTTTGTCTAAACACACATTCTATAAACTCACATACAAAATTAGGGATAAGTAATAAACAAAAAATAAAGAGACAACCGAAAAATATTGAGGAGATTTCAGTTGAATACACCACTTGAAGGATTTCAGGTGACAGTCCAAATTTAGTATGAAACTTTCAGTATTACAGGCAAATTGTTTTTCTTAAGGCGTTAGACGTCATTTTGTAATTTTATTATTAGTTCAAAATTTACTATATTGTATGCTTTGCGAAAATTCCTGAACAATTAGCTGTATCGGTAATAAAGACATAAAGTCTATTTGATTGCCTATGTAGATTGTAACCATAACTTTAATAAAACGAGTAAGAACACCAATTTACACGAAACGGGACTATACAAGATAAGAGAACTACAGACTAATACATATAGAATTACAGGCACAATTATGAAAAGATCCTGTAATGTTTTGTATGAATTAATATGAACGAAATTCCCTAGAAGCTTTAAATAGATATTGAAGTAAATTTCAGCCGCTGTAAATTCACAGACTGTGACAATAAAGTCAGGATTCGTAGCGTATAAAATCTAGCTTAAACGTCATATACATTTTATCTGCAACTTCGCCGGTTCGCAGAATCAATATTTCACGATTAAATTAATTAAATAATCTTTTTCCCAACATTTTTTGATGTGAGATTATCACATTAGCATACCATACTATCTGAAACTTTCACTTGTCAAGTTTAGAAAAGAAAATACGCCAAAACCTTACTTTATAGGCATCCTTCAAGACCAGATATAACCTGCAAAAACTGGTTAAACTGCAATGGTATAAATTGATTTGTAATACCTGGCATAAGTTGGGTGTGTATAGCACACTTTTTCCAATGGGTTTTCTTTCCTATATTTAACAATAAGAAAATACGTCATATTACGACACTATCATACGCATTCAGATCGCATCAAAATGATGCTTTTCATAGGGATGACGTTACTGTCTGAATAAAAATATTATTCCTATCCCTTCACACGGTACGTTACTTCGGGTTTCTGCCGTTGAGAACGCAATCGCATGCATTCGCATGTCCACACTCTTCCACGTATATACCCTAGAAGGGCCGAGTTATTTTACCTTATGCATAATAATGACGACCGTTCTCTTTAGGGATTTGAACCCAAAGAGCATTTCCACGACTTGTTAGATTGTGAACAAAGGCCAGGTAGTTATTTTCTAAAAGGAAATTCCGAGAAATTTCTTGTGAGGTGAGTGGTAATAAGATTTGACTGTTGCCAACTTTCCCTTACGTTGAAAAATGAGTCGATCTCGAAAATATCTCGAAACAATTATATTTCTTTTTGCATGAACAAACTTTTATAAAATGCATGGTAATACTCCAATGGAAGCATCGTTATAAATATTACAAAACAAGAAATATTTCATTAATTACCTTCACACCTTTAATGTCATGCGGCTCTTATTGATTTCCACCTACTTACAAAATTCTATCACCAATCATCTTCACCAACCTATAAAATTTCCAACATTTTGACAAGCAATGTGCTAAGAAATGATAAATGATTAAACAATTACGTTATACAAATAATTAGTACTGGGTAATAATAAACACTAATGAGACATTGGGACGCTATAACATAATTAATATAGCAATTAACTGCCGGAACAACCCACTGAATAAGTTATCGTCATCAGTTCGGGGTAAAACAAGCCCGCAACGAATTATAATTTGCCCAAACCACCAGTAGATTACCCCCAGAATTCCAACTCGAAATCAAACTTCGGAACTAATTATTTTCTCCACTCGTCCTACCCGACACAAAAGAGACCCGCAGTTTGTATAGAAAGCGTCTACGACTCCGTACGCTACTGCATACGGGACCAAACGACAGAGAACGGTACAGAACAGACGTTCTCAACCGTTTAGTATCGTAATTTAGGGGTTGTTTACCACAGAGAAAATATCCGAGCCTCTAGCTGTATCTACCACGATTAATTACCTAAAATTTGATAATTTTATATATGAATGAAGGTTATTTAAGAATATTTGTTAAAGTTACAAAGCATGATAACACTAATCATAAGATTTTGCATTGCTGGGGTAATTTCATGGGATTTGTGATTTTATTTATTTTTTTGAAACTGAATTGCTCTACAATGTTGTCATAAGGAGTTAGAATTATATGCAATTGTTTATAATGACATGTGCTCTTATTAGCCTTTGTAATTCATTGAATTTTATACAAAATCGAGCATAGGTTTCACCCGCCACTTAGCATTGACAAAAATAAAATTTCTTTAATGAATTTTGTTGTATACTTTTTCAACACACACACACACATACACATACATACAATATACACACAACAATCTGTCCAATTTGGGTAAAAATGGCTAAATTTGCCATGTTTTTCCTGTGAACAACTTTACAAATGATCAATTTAAGAAGCGAATGATAACTTAATACAGGATGAAGATAATTTATCATTTGCTTCTGAACTAGTTTCTATATGACGCACGAGTCTATACGAATAACCATTACCCTTGGATTTATAAATAATATAATCAAATCGAAAAATAATTACGACCTTCTTTTAAACGGATACAATTGTTAAGAAAATCGCCAAAATGATAAATTTCTCTACAATGTGTCTCAAAGTTATGTAACAAGAACATCATTTTCGTTCTTCCGATATAATAAACTGCAAGTTTCCTTTTTTTTAACATTGCAAAGGCTTGGAATACGTTTGACCATGTCCATGTGCTGAAAAATAATCACAATCTGTTAGTTCACAAAAGTGATGAATGGAAAACCAATATATTGGGAATTCATACGGCTTTTTAACAAGCTACTTGAGAACCTGACTAAGTGATAAAGTGTCTCAAACTTAGACCATCAAACCATCATGTAGATTCCCCTAGTATATTAAGCTCTAGTCAGTCCGTTTCTAAATCTTCTAAGTCCGTATGTTAATGGCACCCTCAGAGTAGTGTCGCCAAACAAATATAGTCTATTTAATAACTAGGAGGAGTAAAACCAGACGCCAGAATCATAGTAGGAAAAAAATTGAGGGAAACATTAACAGAAACTGTATGTATGAAGAGTTCCATCTTACACATGAAAGAAATGTCACCAGATTTTATTGCGGTTAAATTTGAATTATTTTGAGGTTAAACGTATTTCTAAACAACAACAAATGTGCTACGGTGATAATTTTAACGAATGTTTCGCTGTAAAGTCTTAATCGTTTAAACGTATCGAACTTAAGCTTGTAGAATATAAATTAGTTTAATTATATAAAACAAATTAGATATTTACACTACGGGTTACTGAGTAATCTCTTCGACATCGGAAAAGTGTAATAAAAGGTAACTATTCTGTATGTAATATATTATCAGTAATAAAAGAACTCCAAATACAATTAAATCATTTTTACAATCGAAGAATTTAGTATGTCATTTTTATGCATTTTGTAAGTGCGTAGAAAAACAAACAATAAAAATATATATATATTTTATTATAATAATAATACTTAAATTAAATATCTTCATCATCGTTATCGGTACTTAAATATAAATCACTATCACTGTCGCTATCTGTATTAATATGAATTATTTATTAGTGGTTCAACAATTTTGTCCACGATCCCATCTAGAGTCATCGTTTTATCCTCTTCCGTTATTACATGTTCTTCACAATTACTGCAATGTGTGCTTGTTACATACCCAATGGCTTCTATTAAACGCGGTTTGACGACTGCCAATTTAAATGTGGTATTATTAGCTGCAACCTCATTATTAATTTGGGCCCATATGAGCTCGATCAGATTCCACTCGCAATGATATGGTGGTACCCGCAGCACAATTTTATTGTTGTCTTTTGCTAACTCATCGCAAACATGCAAATCGAACTTATTTTTTGTTCCTTTATTATACACAATAATTCTGATCGTATCATGTCCGCATATATTCGTCATATATGATATTCTTTGAGCGAAGCCAATCCTGCATATGTTTCTTCGTTGAGGATGTTGTTGATATTTTTTCAACCTTGCGGCTGTGGTAAGAAGCATTGTCTATAACAATCACTGTGTTATCTGGCAATTTTGGTAATAAAGCATTAAACCAGTTTTCAAATACATCCGCATTCATTTCTTCGTTAGTAACAATCTGTTTGTACAGATTTAAAATATCTAGCTTTACAGCTAACGTTAAGTGAGCCATTTCTACTATTTTACGCTTTTGCGGGGCGAAACTTGCACTGAACTTGTACTTGGCACAGAATCCATATTTAGTTCTTGTACTAGCTGCTGATAAAATTGAACTGAAGTCGCGAATCACACACAAAACAATGAAAAACCGGTACTCATGTTTGTTTATGGTTTGTCTACCGTGCACCTAACCTAACGGCATTGCAAAGTGCGCGCAATAGTGTAAATTTGCCCGGTGTAAAACCGTCTGGGATCCAGCCAATCACAGGCGAGGTCCTCCTAGTAACACGTTTGAAAAGTTCCTCCTAGTTATTAAATGGACTATAGTATTTGATAATTCGGTCATCTTTCTTACCTTTTCACTCAAATAGCTAGAACAGTAAAAACGTCATACTGTACAGTTATGTTTTAAGAGTTTACCCGAATATAATTCAAGTGATTGACAAATTACAAATATCTGCGTACATTCTAGTGTAACCGCGGTAAATATAAGCCTTGTTATTTAGTTATCTTAAGAAAACAGGCAGTTTTGTTTTTTTTCACGGATTTATTAACACACCTATGAAATGTGAAAAAACAGTTTATATTTTGTTTTTAATTCCAAGAAGTTCGTTGAGAGACGCAGTGTTGATAAAATGAGATGACCAAACGGCTGACACGATATATCAAGAACCAATAGCCTGAATTCATAAGCCAAGTTTTTTCTAAAAGTTTATTATTGTGTGGCTACTATTAACAATTGAAAAATATAAAAAAATCTCTAAATAACAGCTGACAAAAAAAAATTTTCTTGGTGTCTTCATCCGATTGCATTGTCTTGTGTATTGACTTTCAAAATAACTAATGACTACCTCCCTGGCTTACACAAAGTACTTTGCTAAAGAACTTAACTTTTGATGTACACATTTACATTGCCATTTTGACATACCCTGTACCCTCGGTTGAGAATCGCTGGTATGCAATATACAGAGGCCAAACTCAAGAGACCCAGCGCATCGCAATAATCAATAAGTACTGGCAAGTTTAAGATTCCGCTAATTAACGGAGTATTGTATAATGTGACAAGGAATTCATGCGCCTGCAGAGCATAGCAAGTCGGGGACCGAGACCTCTCGTTCCGGCTCGTCTGCCTTGGAGCTTATTCGCACGTACAGCGACAAGCTTTTAAGCTCCGAGAACAATGGCAGGGGTATGGGGGTGGTACCTCTTCCTCCGCCTCCCGCATCCCCTCTATGCTACTAATCTCGCGCAAGTTCGGGGAGTTTGTTGTAAAGTTATCGGTTTATTTGAATTTGTTATGATAGCGAGGACCCGGGTAATTACTACCAGATATAGTAGGCGCGATTATCTTTGGACTCTATTGTTTGTACGGGTTGGTTGCTTCAAAAACGTCGATTTGATTAAGATGGGTTTGGAGATATAATGGCACTTTGCACCCGCAAATTTTTGCTTAACGTATGATATCATAAACAATTTTTTATGGGAACGCCTCACTTGTCCTATTGTGAATATCAATTAATTGTCTCAATGGTAGCATAAAGTATCAATGACCTTACATAAGAAAATCTTAGAAAAATTAAGAACATGCCAAATCTTCAGGCATATTTCCATGCGCTTCCCATAGTATTGCAGTCAGTAATTTCAAGTAAATAATTTTGCTTAAAAGATTTCGTATTAAGGCAAACCGTCACCGCAAAACATGAAGCTCTCGCACATTTTCACCATTTTTAATTCCAATTTTTCAAATTAAACGGCTCTAACATCACATGAAACACGTTACTCAAAATAATATTTACTACTATAAGAACCTTCATCTTTTATTCACATTATTTTTATCATTCTTTAGTATTGTTTATTTACGTTTTATTATGATCATTTTGTTTTTCGTTCTTCCTTCATTTTAGCATTGTTTAATAATTTTTCCTTTGAGTTGTTAATATATAACTGGGCTGCAGCTATTTACTGATTCGATAAGCAAATAAGTAAACTTGAATTTTTCGGAATAAAATTTACTTAAAAAGATGCCTGGGGGGAAGTTTTTGAAAGCAAGGCCAATGTATAGGCATTTTGTGGATCAATTTTTGGAAATTCAGATAAATATAATAAAAAGGGTAATTTTGGAGATCATAGGCCATTTGGTTACGTTATAACACGATTTTACACATTAAGTTTATTTTTTCCTAAAATAACATAGTCATATTCAAAACATTGAAATCTATGGACAATGCTTATTTACTTTGCGCCTCAACATTGTCAAAGTTTTCCAAATTTTAAATTGATTTTTCTAGAATATTAAATATAATATATAATTTCAAAACGGTTATTTTTACTTTATCATACGCAGTATGATGAAGTATTGTAATCGTGCCGAAAAAAAAAATTGAGATTTTAGCGGAAATAGGTCTTTATGTGTCCCCTGAACACTTTTGACCAAGGTACAAAAAAATGTCTGTGTGTGTGTGTGTGTGTGTGTGTGTGTGTGTGTGTGTGTGTGTGTGTGTGTGTGTGTGTGTGTGTGTGTGTGTGTCTGTGCGTGTGTGTGTAAACGATTTTTGTGGCGACGATTCCGGAAAAACTACTAAAGGTATCGGGACGAAACTTCATATTTAGAAGTTTTACGACCAAACTTAGAGCTGAAAAGCTTTTCGTTCAAAAGGGTCCAAAGGAACTGGCCGTTTCCTCTAGGCATTTTTCAAGGATTTTGTAAATAAGCCACCATTTCTGTAATTTCGTCAAAATAGTTAAATAATAAATTAAAGCAGAGGAAATTTTGAATAATTTATGCCTATGTTATTTTTTGGTAAAATTAATAGTTTAGCTGCAAGAGCAAATTCTATTTGATCGAGATCGGTCGCATCTGCATTGATATGAAACTACATTACTATGGATTTTGACAAATATTTTTTTGTTGTCACCCCAGAAATGTCTATTGCTGTCACATTCGAAAACAGCTGATTTCATCAGAGGTTGGAGAACCGCTATGGAACGTTGCCGCTCTAGTGCAGCAAAGTACAAAATACAAAATTCCAATAATATAAGATCACCAATTTGATTGTTTGTTGATAAGAAATATCAACCTGTTGTTATATCTAATTGTAAAAACGATAAATTGAGTAAATTGTAAATAAAGTATAGCGATGAGTGTAGTTATATTTTAGTATGTTGGTACGGATGTGACATCTACAGTGACATGAACGAATATAAATCTGTCTGAATTTGAATTAGCTTTTTAAACTTGACGTTTCGTAGAAGTGGTATCAACCTAACATTTCTTATACAGAATATATAACCATTTTTGTATTTCTCAAAAAGCAACACAAAAAGCGTTGATGTCACTCCTGCCGAAAACTACATAGCGCGACTCGCTCACAAGAAAAAGAAGAACGTGATTTTTTATTAAACCATTGTTTTAAAAAATAATGCCAACCAACATGTTATACATTTCGAAAATGAGAAAGGACGACTATCGGAAATTGTCAACATTCAATTAAACTCTTAACTATATCACACTTTTCGTTATTGGTAAACGGCATTTATAAAAATAATAATATAATATACCTACGATTTATCTCAATAAATTAGATTCTCATGCAGCTAAACTATTAATTTTTTATATTGTATGATAAAGTCATGTGCCTGGCCACATCAGATTTTTTTAATTTTAAAATGGATGAGATCATAGCTTACGCTGTTTTCAGTTAATGCCCAAAGTTTGAAAGTGGGACGGATGTCTTAAAAAAGCAAATGTCTACAAACATATTTCCTACAAATGGTATACTAACCAAGTCAACGCAATACACTAATATTTATTTTAAACTGTTATTAATTATATTTCATAGAAGTTGTACTATTAGGCTATAAATAACTGTTCAGTTTCGATAGTTTCACGTTATCGTTGACTTCTTCTAGATATTATGTTTGTAGACATTTATTTTTTTATTTCAGTCCCACAATAAACCTTGGGGTTAACCCTGGGGATTAACCGAAAACAGTGTAAGCTTTTAATTTTTCATTAAGAACACAACTTTCCCCCACAATACCTGTGTTGTATATCAGGAGAAAGCTCATAGAAAAAGCTGTAAAATGGCAGCTATACCATCTCTCTAAATTAATTAGGTCAGCCACAATTGGCCTTTAAACATATCATGTCCACACCTTTTTCAAATTTTACATACCCATAATTCCAAAACGGGATCATATATTATCATAAAATTTGATATTTTTCTATAACTCAATGAAGACAACAACTGTTGTCTTACAATTCCACAAAATTTCATCAAAATCCTAGACGATGAGGGATACTGTTGATTTGATATGGAATTACGCTACTTTACAAATGGTTTTCTTAACTCTCCTTCATATTGGGTTTTCCGTTTGCCCTTCACTACTAATGTTTTCGATCAGGAATGTTGTATATTTATGGCATATTCAAGGGATTCCGTGGATGCAGGGTACTATGAATGACGTGAGTCGACAATAATTGAAACAACTCGCTGGCGTTTCAAAACTTTCCACAATAACTTAAAATTTGGAAACCTGAAACTATGTAGTTAGCCAAATTTAAATAAAACCTAGCAAATTTAAAATTAGTTTCTTTTACCTTTAAGTAAAAAAGTCTCAAGCAAATTTATTCTGATAACTTTTTACTTTGCCTAGGATTACAACATATACAGCTCAAACTTTAAAGCAATCTCAGGTTCCAAAAGCTCTCTATCTTTTATTCCAACTAGTGCCAACAAAATACTGTGTACTGTGTTGACAACTGCTTCTGTTTCACAAGGCTGGTTTGAATTCATATTATAGAAAAGTTTTAAATAAAAACTGAAAACTAACGGTAACATTCAATAATTATTTGCAGTTTACCATGGTTGGGAAATAAAAATACATTCCAAATTTAAACAAATTGGCGATACGCATACATATTTCGCGTCTCGTCAAAACCCTTCAAAACATTTTTCAATTTTCTTTCCATTACTCCAATGACACCTGAGTGAACGGTACCGGAGGCAGAACGAATCGATTTTCCAGAGAATAATGTTTAAAATATACATACGATCCTGTCACTGTTTTCACACACCTTCTCCGAGCGCTACCCCCTATCGATTGGCGTCGACAAAAGAAAAATCAAATCGACTATAGTTCGGTGAACCTAGCGAACGACACATCTTAAATTCAAAAGTGCGATTTCGCCACATCAACCAGACATCGGAATATACCTTTTTTCTTGAGGGTTGTCTGCGAAAACAGGACTTGTGAAAGCGCTAGAATCCTTATGAAGATTTCTTCAGATCAAATCTGAAGGCAATATCGGTCTGTGTACATTCCCCTTTCAAATCACCGTCGAATATAGCTCCCCCTATCGCCGATTGGAACGTACTTTTACGGCGTCGGGAAGTAGGAAATACGTTGGCGGATAGTGGAGTCGTCGTACCCGGTTTCGTGTAATTTTAAGCTAAAGGTGAAAAGTTTATGCCAAGATTTGGTATAAAATCGAACGGCGTAATCTAGATGTTGGTATCCGTGTGGGTACTGTGATGTGTTTTATTGGAAAGTTAGGCAAATAGGAAAACGAATGTCAGACTTGTGAGATATTGTGGTGTACGATGTTTCTAGATTGTCTTTCGTATTGATAGTCACAAGACGCTTATTTGATTGTGAATATACCTACAAATGTAACTTAAAAAATGTAAATTAAATTTAAATTATTTAATTAAATTTGACGTTTGAAATAAGGTAAATTACAGAAATCATAATAGATTTGGACACTTAATACCTTGTTGGTTAAATGTCCCACCATTAAATGTGATGGAGAAAGAATTCTTCAAAACTTGGTAAATTTAGTTGCATCATGTAATCAACAAATGGGCACGTGGCGAATGGTCTGATAGAGGGCACCCAGGTACATCACAGGAATGACACAGATGTAAGCCTTTAGAGCCAGGAATTAGAAACGACAGACTGCTCGAGTAAAACATAAAAAACAACTTTACTGATTCAAAAAATAAAAATTATTTTAGTGATTATTTGACGTCACATGCTGTTAAATTGATATATTTGTTAATTGAATTCCAGCATTTTAAGTGTAAATAGGTTACTAACGTATGGTACCTATTTTGTCAAAATTTTGACGATAATTTTCTTCTTACCGTTGCATTGTTCTGGAGCTTCAAATATTATGGCAGGCAATAAATTAAAATTATCTTCATAACTCATGAAAGAAATATTTGTTTGCACTATGAGTTTGAGGTGGCTTTATAACTATTTTCATTTCTTAGTTTGCTTTCTTTTGCAAATTTGCAGATATTTAGTAAAAAAAAGTATTTTTTAATTTAGATATTGTCATTAAATAAATACTCTTTCCACCGTATTCTAGAATCTAGATGATACACAGAAATTTTTTCATAGATTTAAACATATTTTAATTCTATTAAAGAATAGTTTATAGCTTGTAACGTAACGTGGATGTAATGTAAATTACAAAATAGGTTTCACGACGCGTGTAGTAATCTTTGTATATTATGATTCTAAAATTTCAGGACTTTCTGTATACATAAATGAACTCAAATAAAATTTAAGTACATTGTAGTTTTACAACGCTTGTAGCAGATTTGTAAAAATACGCGTGCAATACGAAGCCTTGCAACGCTTCTATTGTAAGTTATACATTGATTTGTGACTAATTTTACAGCAATTTTTCTCAGGCTACACTGAGAAAAATTGATGTAAAATTACACATAAATCATTGTGAAAATTACAATAGAAATGTGGCAAGTATAAAAATTGCATGTAATTCTAATTATTTTTACAAGTCTGTGTACTATTACAGTGATATTGCTGCTTGATTTCAATATTCCAATGGTCTTTTAGTAAAAATACAATGGAAATATACCTTAGAATCGTAAAATAACAACTGCTCACCCAAACAAAACGCAAACAAAAAAAAATTAAGCCAAAATATTTATAAATTATTCAACTCAATTATACATTGTACATTATTGTACAAATTCATTCCAAAAAATCGCTTTTATCCAAATCCAAGAAGTCAATATTTCTCAAATACGTCGGGTGTTCCACGCAGACATACTGCTTTCTCTGCTACGCACACAGATCCGATATGGATCGCGCTCTCTCTAGCGTGCGAGAATGCGTCGGAACTCGGAGCAGTTTTAATAGCAAACCGCGTTTAGGTGTCGCTCCGCCGCATAACCTCGCGAGTCCGCACATCAACCGACGTCAAATCGGCGCATAAGCGAGAAATGCGAGCATGGAACCCAACGCGCATGCGCTACTGGTTATCGTATCTCTGTATTGTAGTGTTTACATTGTGATTGCCACGCTGTGACGTCAGCAAGCTAGCGGTGCGCGCTCGAGTTGTGATTGGTTCTTGAAGATTGGTAGTTTTCAAATATCTACAATGGCAACGCGTCGTGCTACTTTGTTTCTCACAATTTTGGAGTATAGCGCCGGTTTGGGGTTATATTTACTGTTTTGTTTGGTGGTTAGTCAGTTTGCGGTTACAGTTGCGAGTGAACTGATGGTAATTTGTTGATACCATGGCAGAAACACTAGAAGACATAACGCAAGTAGTAGATTTAGTAGATTTTTATTAAAGAATTGTTTAGCCTTCGACTTGTCTTGCGAGGATAAGGTATAAGTCAAAGAACTAGGCATATAATTTGGCATTGGTATTGGTATTGGTTTTTCTTTGGTAGTGACTAAAAGAGTTTTTTTATCAACACCATTAAATTCCATTGATTTTTTTTGCCCATCCAAAGCAAATGTGCACGAGCCGCCACTGGTATGTTATGATTTCAATATCATAATAGCGGGTTTGTTGATATTCTAACGCCCAGGCGCATGTGGAACGTTTGATCAGCTGTTTTGCAAACGAACGCCGGCACGCATGGCAAAACTGGGAGAGCTGAAGATTACTCATAGATTTCAGCTGTTATTTTAGACATACGTTACAGAATATTTCTAAATATTGACGCGTGTTAAAACGAAATAGCATACTTTTCATACGTCTGCTGTATAATTTAAATGGGCTAGACAAAAAAGTACGTCTGTTCTTAGAACCATAAGAACGAATGACAGCGGTAGCAACCTAACCTCCAATTCGAGCACGAACGTGTGATGTGAACAAAATGTTTTCGTTGGTATGTTTTCACTTTGCTTCTGTTAAACATGCTAATGATGGATATATAAATTAGATAGGACAATTATCACAATTAAATGACAGTATTTTTAATAATTAAATATTAATCTTGAACGAACTACCTAGTAGGCAACTTAATATACACAGCTAATAACCAATTCACGCGGTACGTTCATATCTTGGTTCATACGATTTTAAGCGATGAATCACCTTCAGCTTTCCTAGTTTTGCCTATACCATCGGGTGCAGTATATAGTTGGGCGCGTAGTATTCCTGTCTCCGGCAAGTAACAGTGATACAGGGACTAAAACTTATGTAGATACCATGTAGGTGTAGGTTAAAATCCTATGCCACACTGTAGAACAATTATATTGTCTTTGTAAATCACCAACGATGACAACCAGCCACTAGAGATTGATGTCTTAACGCCATACCTGGCAGAATGCTGTAAGTACAGTCTTTGTGAAAACTTGCTTGAAGAATGCTGTAAGTACAGTCTTTGTGAAAACTTGCTTGAAGATTGCAGGGTTTTATTTTTATACCAACAGAAAGATAATGTGCAATCTTCTTCTTAGGTTAACTTTTTAGTGTCTGTCTAATATGTTTCCTTGTACTATTACAGATACAGATGCGGAACATCTTGCACCAAGTTTGTTTAGCAGAAACAGAGTGGACGAGTATGTGCGTTCATGACTGACCGAAGTGCATTTATGTGTTTATTAGTGTGTTTAGGTCGTGTTTAAGTATTTATTAATTGCTTCTCGGTAGTCTTAATGTATTTTTATGTACCTCAAACTATTTTGCACTTGCTTACACTGTAGCCGTTTTTTTCTGGCTATATGAGTTATTATGCTGAATTATTCTTTATGTTTCTCATCTGTTAAAGGGATTCGGTGGAGGCGCTGCAATGCAGATAGAAGTGCAGCCATTTTACTTGGCTACAGTGGCACACACGTACACCAGATTGATAAAAACATCAAAAGGAAGCGGACATTATAACTCACATACCCACACCAAAGCATGTCACGCAAATACATCTCTATACCATTCCAAGGCAGAAGGCCGGTTATTAAAAAGATACACAACATAACGAAACAGCTAGAGAAACTAGCAAATAACAAGGACAAGAAGGAACAACTAGAGTCTAGACAATAGTGGGATATACAAGATTGGGTCCAAGGATTGTACAGCGATATATATTGGACTAACTGGAAGGCCCTTGAGGGCCTTTCTCAGCACCACCTCAACTATGGAAGAACACACCCTAGATGATGAACAAACCACCCTAGTACACACGGTGGAAAAGTCAACAAAGATGGACTTATTAGAAATATAAGAAATTCAGAAAAGACTTAAAAACGACGAAGAAAAGTTAGGTAATGACATCGCGGATTTTCGGGGAAACCAACACATTTTTCAACAATTACGTAAATTAACTACCTAGCCTGCACCATAGTTACGAGAGATGCCTACCCAGAAGGTGCTAATATTCCTATAATTCAAACAATTCCATCATACCTTACGCCATCTACGGCACTTCTGTATACTATATTTAAAGACTCAATTTTTGACACCTGCGGATTGTTGCGGAATTCTAATTTTGCTGTATTTACAGCCGATTTGATATCGTTTGAGTTCCACCTGTAATTACCGCGTAGTTTTAATCAACATCACTTTACTTATGTATGATGCTGAGTTTGGCAAGAGACGGTGAGTGATGAAGAAAAATGATTGTAGAATAAATATAACCAATAAAAAAAGCCACCACCTAACTTATGAAAATTGAATTCTCTAACTATGTATATTCTTTTGCAGTTAGACCTGAAGAAGTGGTAAGACGAAACATGTAGTCTAGAAAATTAACAACAAAACGAGGAACACTGGTTTAATTCATCAAACCTCTTATTTATTACAGTTCAACTATTACTCATTCGCCCATATATCACTTAAACTTACATTAAAGTCGGTGTAATATTCCGGCCAAAATCTTGTAAAATCACAGTGTAAATATACAATGCCAATGTAAAAATACGATTGAGACGTAAAATTACACTGATTGTCGCAAGGCAAAAAAACTACTATTCCTACTGTAAATTCTTATCAAGATATTTTTCAGTGTAGCAGTAATTAGACTTGGTGGAAAATACATACTTTTTTGAATTAACTACTAAAGAAGTTGTATTTCCAACTGTGTAGGTAGTATACATGAAAAGTAAATTCTTATTTAGAGAACAAATTCGCAGTTACAGATCTTATATACGATGCACATTTTTGTCTGACGACTTCGTCAGATGAAAACCAATAGGAAGATGTGAATGTCATAGTTTTTAGATCGAACAACCTGTTGTTAGATATTTGTATATTATGCTTTTTTCCACGATTTATTGCACAAATTTATACTGAAATAGAAAATATAATACACCAAAGAACGTTCTAGCTTCGCTCTGATTTCTGAACCATCGTAATTTCGTAGTAATGCAAAGAATTAGCAAAGACAATGCACAATGCAAGACTTGCCTCATGCATAAACTAGACGTAGAGTCATTGATGTTTGCCCGGCTGAAAGTTTACCTGAACAGTGGTTATTTATCCAGTAACAACGGGCGAAGTTGGGGAACTATAATTACTGCATAATTTACTAGAAAGAGCCGTTCCATTTACGGCACGGAGTGGAGGAAAAAGCGCCACAGAATGGCCTTTACTTACGACGCTAACGTTTTCTCTCTGCAGAATTATTAATTGCGTACCCCTTGCACCCCGCGTTCATGTCCGCCGGCACCGCATTAGACCTCCTCTATTCTATCTCACTTCCACCGGTCGCGCCGGGCGTTCAACTAATGCAGTATATTTGAGAGGAAACAAAACCGGTTAAAATTTCACGAATGGAAGGGTTACGAGCATCAGTTAAACGCTGAAAGGCATCGTAATGGTGTGAGATTACGACCTAGATTTGTGTTGTTACGCTAACACACTTCGTGATGAGTGATTTTAAGGACAGTTTAATTAATTTGTTTCTTAAGGGTGAGTGTAAGTCAAAATAGAGACAACTCATTTGATATTGCTTTTCATAATTTTAGGGATACTTTATAGAATTCCCTAAGTAGGCTAAAAACAAAAGCTTATACATTAGCTTATACAAGCTAAAAACAAAAACAACTGATTCGGTCGGTTCGAAAACAGTACAAGTCCACAAAAGTGGGTTCTGAGGAAAGTAACAAAATAATTCTGTCGGTGCTATATCTTGAAAAGTATAGCAGTTACCTATTTTGTGCCAACAGACAGAATATAGGGTAGTTCACAGAGAATTAAATGTATTACCTATTTTATTTATATTTGCAGTACAAGCAGAGCTATGATTAAAACAATTATCATGGACATACACAACAGTATGTATAGTGTTTTTGAGCTTTTCTGATTCCAAACACGTCATATTTTTTAAATTAAAAATGGCGGATTTAATATGGCGACTAGAAAATTTATAAAGATGTCGAGTACTTGTAATTTATTTGCTGTGATATTTGAAGATCCTAGACTCCAAATCCAAAGACAAATTTTCAAAATTCAAACTGGCGAAATTATTATGGCAACCGAAAATGTAAAAATCTTGGATTTGCGTAAAACTTACTTTCCGTAATAATTGAAGATTGATCATATCATATTTGCAAAATAAATTCAAAATGGCGGATTACACATGATTGGTCAAAATTACCGGAGCACCTTAGTAATTCTTCAATCGTAAGGAATTTGAAGAAAAATTAGACAAAAGTTTTTTGATATTAACCAAGCAATTAATATATTTCAATTAATATATTTTTCCGTCGATCGTTTATTTATGAGTCAGTTTAGTGAATAGGAAATCGTTTATTAAAGTACTCCATTAATGCACGATTTATATTAATGCATGATTTGTTATAGCCAATCACACGACATACTGACGTCGTTTGATTGGCCAATCGAACATATGTGAAATGAAATCATCCAATCAAAACATACCGCCCTCTAGAATTGTCAGTGTCAAGTTACATAAATTGTCATATCACCTAAAAAGACATCGGCGAAGAAAAATCTATGTAGACGACGCTATATGAATACAACCGACAGAAATTTTTTTTAACCAACTCGAATATTAAACGGCGATTAATGATCTCGACAATTACAGTCTCGATCATTAATCGCTCTTTTTAATATACTTGTTGCTTAAATAACTATTAAATATACTTCATTTTATTTTATTGTGGAAATTTGGTAACTTTATCTACTAGAACAGCCTGTATATTTAACATTTTTTAATTCTAACATTAATTGTTAGAGTTTTTTTGTAGGAATATTTTATTTTATAAAATGCATCAAGTGTGAGTAATGAGCAACGAATCGATCATTTACGGATAGAAAATAAAAAAAATCAAGAAAAAATGACTAACTATGAACTAGAATTAAATTAAATATTCAAGCTGCCAAATTAAAAGAAATGTGAATGTGGGAAAATATTCTTAATTTGAAGTCCAGAAGTTTGATTAATTGCTTATAATTAAACAATGATGGTACAGTACAAAAAAAATAGAATTAAAAAATGTGTACTGGCTGTGCTATCAGAAAAAGGAAAAGTTACCAAATTTCCAGATAAAATAATAATAGTTTGATTAAACACCAAAAAAATTTTAGATATTTTTTGTTTTTTTTTTGCAGAATTATTTAGGTATTTCGGTAATTTTGTGTATTTTTGATTAACTGCCATAACGTAAAAAAAAATTCAAAGTTTCACTTTATAAAAGAATCATACAAAAGATCCTCAGAATAAATCTTATTATTAAAATATGTAAAATTATGCAGGATGGTTCTAGTTGAAAAAGGAATGTTTACCATTATCCAGAATGAAATGAACACCTGTATATTAAAAATATATTGAAAAGATAGATTGTTTAAAGCAAAACAACTTTTACTTGAAATTTTTATTGAAAATAATTTACGGTCGGTAAATTATGTGAGGTGTTTCGGTAATTTTTACTAAGCCTGTATATGGTTATATGATAGAGTGTGATATTAAAGAGTTTGATGATTATATACATAATAGTATTAAATTTCCTCTTCTACGGTGATAGTCGGTCGCGAAGTCACGTGGTAGTAAAATTCTAAATTTTCACCAGTTACATACTTGAGGACTTTTTGAAAATTACCTATCCTTTTTATATTGATATTCATATTGATTACTTCGGAGTACCTCAACAAGGATTTGAATGCAAATTACGAAGTTGGCGAATGTTTACGACTGATATATTAGTAGACGCTGAGTAGAAACAAGATAGCACTGTTCTGGACTTGTTTATTTGGCTCAAGCATACTCTTTAGGTCTATTCAATAGAATAATATAATATAATCATAGTGAACATTTTGGCTATTTCAGTTCAAAATGGCCAATTTAGGACCATTCGACTGTTGTGACTACTCTTTCAACTGGTATATTTCCTTACGGTCAAACCAAAACTGGCACGTTTCCGGTTAAAAAAAATTATATTTTGTGACAATTTGGTGAAGTATATGCCACGACAGAATTCTTTAATATGGCAAAATAAAAAAAAATTAAAGCATGCACATTGGAGTTATGACACCTTTAAAGTACAAATTAGCAATTACACATTTCAATTTACTAAACAGAAGAAAGTAATTAAATTTTCTTTATTATTTTCAGTTCTCAATGATATAATCATGTAATCACTTGATCATGTCGATTATATAAAAATGTAAATTTTGTGGTACTCACCTTTCTAGCTGGGTCTTCCAATGTTTGGTCTATTGATGTATTTCATTACAACCTGGATGACATGTTAGAGTAGATTCTTCAATGGTGGCCTCATCGTTATCACCGCCGTGTGATATACGAAAGTAACGACTGTCTAGCTGTAATAAGTCTCTTGAATATAGTAGATAGAGCAGATAGAGAATGCATCTACCTGTTTTATATAGAATAATCAATCTGATTATAGGATGTTTGCAGATTGCTTGTATTTGTACGATCGTATGGGTAGCACACTTTTCATCTTCTGTATTAAGACTGTACCAAACCTAATCAAAGGCTTGTATCATATCAAGAAAGATTGTTGAGCAAATAACTCTTTCTTCTAACACTTTCTCTCTTGAGTCTGCTATTCTATGAACTCGGTCTATAGTAAGGTGAGTACCTTTTTTTTTCTGAAACCAAGTGGGTGGTTTGAAATTCCACTTTTTGTCTCAACTGTAGGTTTCATCCTCTTTAGAGGCAGCTCTTCAAAGTCCTTTAATATCATTGGTAACAGTGCTATGGGACGATATCATTTAGCATCATGCGCTGGTCTGCATTGTTGTAGTATTATGATGACTTCTGGTACTCCTGAAAAAAATATATTGAAAATAAAAAATTAATTACTACTATCAACTTTCATGCAGGAGAGAAACTTGGAAAGAAATCACATATATCTTTTGCAGGTATACTACAATCTGCATTTCGTTTCGTTTAAAAGCATTTTGTTTTATTTCACATATTGTAAATGATACACAAGCCGATTTTTTTGTTGTTGAACTTAAAGGATGCTTAAATACGAATTAAAATCATTAAAGTTAAGGCTACATTAAGCGCTAATGCTCCCGTCAATGAGTTGGTAATATGTACTTCTTAATGGTTCCTTTAAGTTGATAACACACTGTATTGTGATAACTAGAGGTACCTGTATGGCCTTACATAAAGTAATTTTCAAGAAAAATAAAAGCTATGACAAAAACTCTGGAACGGCTTGACCGATTTTAACGAAATCTTGTTTTATAATATATTATAATACAAGTTTTATAAGAAAAAACTGGCGCACGAGTTGTTTTGGGCACGACGAGCGTAGTGAGGAGATAGATAGTCATCAGAATGGGTGTTATATGCAAGTACCTATCAAGAACAGTAAGTACCTATTAATTAATAAAAAAATAAGCATGAAAATTACAATCATTCACATTCACTCGGTATAATTGGTATAATTGGACATGAGACCTTATTACGTCACAATGTTTAGATTGCAGTTTTGACTGCTTGTCCTCCGCCACTTTTGAATTTCATCTTCCAGAGCCAAGAAGAAATAAGAACGGTTTATCTGTTTATGAGATAGTACTAAAAATTCTATCAACAGTGTTTTTATACCAAAAAAACTTTACTTTTAAATATAGCGACGTCAGAACATCATCAGCTAATTAGCTGGGGAAAGTTTGAAATAACCAGCCTGTAGAATATCATCAACACAATATCATGTCCATCATTATCTACTAAGGTTTAAAAAAACCTGGTGTAATGAATAATATAAAACAATATATACGGGAAATGAGTATTATTTATTAACGGCCAAATCATGCGTGTTTAAATATTTATTACTGCGCTCATCATGTTTATTTTATTTTTTTAATAAACAGCATCCCGCCGTAGGAAATTTATCGAAAAATCTCAAATATTTAATTAATTTTACGCACCATAAAACATAAATATATTACCGAAATGTACCGAAAGGAGCCAGTGTGCGGCACTGAAATTCGGTTGATGATTTAATATATTCAGTTTACGGCAGTCGCCGGTACGCGCCGCTGCGCTCGCCACCATAATTTCCGATTAATTTAAACTGCATTTATGATAAATCAATAATAATTTATGCGATTCATTGGTAATTAAAATTTTATAATCGGCGACAAATTATGGTAATCCGAAGTATACTGTATTCAATAGTTAGGGCCCGAATTTATGACGGTTATTCGAAGTTTATACACGACGCGCGCGGTGCGGCGTTCCTCCCACCTCCCGCCCGCATTTCCAGTGATATATTCGATAATTTTGCGTTAAACAACTTGTAACACCGGCCGACACAATAGTTTCGTCCCACCGCCACTAATATAGTTGGGTTTGTGGTTATTTTGAGCTTTAACTTGCAATTTAGGATGGGCCGAAGTTGTGGGTTAATTAAGAAAAGAAAACATGAAAAAAAATTATTTTGATGTTTTGAACTGCCGCAAAGGCTTTAAAATTATTTTAATTTTTGATAATTTTTTTCTATATTTTGTTTGTTTTTTAAATATTATATAATTCGGGAATGTGCAATCATGGAAAAGGTGTGAGTTAATGAATTACATAAAACATCTAATTTTATTTTTCTTTATCATACATAGTATGATAAAGATATAATTGATATAATACTATATAGTGAGCCAGGATTTTCCAAACATTTTCAGTCTAATGTCAGTACCGGTAGTGTCAAATCCTGATGTTTTGACAATATCTCACTATATCTACTGTCAATAGTATCAAAAGATCTCATATTGTGTTACCGTGTACGGTCATTGCCTGGCGGTGTCGGATAGGCAGCGTGTTCAGCGTGTCCAAAATGCATGTGTTCTGTTTGTTTTTGGTTTGAGGAAGTATGATCATGTATCGAATGCGCTGGGCGACTTGGCGACTTGGCGACTTGTGGTTGAACATGGATAACACTAGGGTGTTGCATGCAGCAATACTATATCATAAGTTGCTATCTAAGAGGATCCCACAATACCTCATGTGGAAGAGACGCTGTAGAACGGATGTCCATAACCTTAATTTAAGATTCAGGGGTTTGTTTGCTCCACCTGCCCATCGCGCTGAGCTGTATAAACGGTCATTCTCTTACCAGGTCAGTCACATTAACAATGGTCTCAGGGAAGATATGAAGAAATTATCGTTAAACAGTTTTTGGGGAAAGGTGAAGTGTTGTCTGTTTGCTCAACAGGGGGGACTTTAGGCATTGAGCGCACATCGGAGGCTGTTTTAATTTTTATTTTTTATGGGCATGTGCGATGTTTTGTTGAGTTGGATTTGCGGCAATTAAGTGTATTTAGACTCTAGAGTAATTTTTTGTTTGTTTTAATTTGATAAGTTCTCGGAATTATTGTTATCTTATTGGTACAATTGTCTTAGTTCTAGTTTGCGTAAGGGGTTGAAGTGGAAGAGCAAGGCAATTTATTTATCTGTCAAATCCTGGATACCTAATTTTATTTTAATGCAGACACGACTGATCTCAATAAATAAATAAATAAATAAATAAATGCTTTATTCTATAAACCCAAGAGTGTAGAACATGTCAAAAGTGTAGGTATACATGTATATACACATATATAAATGCAAACAAAAGTGCACAATTAAAATAAAATTCAAAACTCAAAATTGAAAATCATCACAGTCCAGGAACTCTCTTACAGTGTAGAATGCATGACTCAGGAGATGTTTCTTCAGTATATTTCTGAATCTCATACTTGGTAGTAGTTGATATGAGTTTGGAAGATGGTTGTATATCTTCAGTGTCTGTGTAATAACTCCTCGGTGGACATTGGCAGATACAGTCTGTGGAATTCTCAGTTTACTTTCTCTATTTTCCCGAGTGTCATGGCGATGATTCACCTCATACTCTGAAAAAAGCTCATTATAATGACTCTTAACTAACAAGGCACACTCATAGACGTATATTGATGGAACGGTAAGTATATTATTTTCTTTGAATACTTCCTTGCATGAATCGCGAGAGGTCATCTGGAATATGCTCCGTAGGCAGGATTTTTGTATCTTAAATATTCTAGGAAGGGCCACAGAATTTCCCCGCAATTGGATCCCATACCGTATCCTGGAGTATACATACGCATAATAGGACGTCATTCCGGCTTCTCTGGACACTAACGTAGCTATCGTACGAAGTGCATAAGTGAAAGCTGATATTCGTGCACAAAGATCATCAATGTGTTCCTTCCAATCCAAACGTGCATCAATTACTACGCCCAGAAACTTTGTACTTTTTACAGAGGTAAGTTGAGTATTGTTGTACGTAACATCAAACTTGTCTTCAGATTTCACTGTAAATTGTACTATTTTAGTTTTTTCTACATTTAATTTTAAATTGTTGTTATGGAACCAATCCGATAGTTGCTTCATGCTTACACTAATATCTTGTATCATTGTGTCCTTTGCATTCAGTTTGTATAATTACAGATGTATCATCAGCATACATTCCGAGTTCATACGGAATCACACAGGGGAGATCATTGCAGTACAGAATATACAGGATACATCCCATCATGGAACCCTGGGGGACTGCTTTCTTAACGAGTTGCCATTCCGAAGCAAGCTGTTCGCCTGACATATCATGTTGTGCAATAACACGTTGGTACCTGCTACTTAGGTAAGATTTTATTAGTTCTAAGATTGGACCTCTGAATCCCATCATATCTAATTTATATATTAGCGTCCGATGATCTACGCTATCAAAAGCTTTAGAAAGGTCCAAGAAAACGCCCGTAACATTTTTCTTGTTGTTTAGTGATACTAATATTTTACTCACTGTCAAGTACAGCGCTCGTGTAGTGGACCTACCCTTTAGGTAAGCACTTTGATTCCCAGATATTAGGTCATTCTTTTCAATAAAACTCATTATTCTGTCCAGGATTGATCTTTCAAAGATCTTGGCTACCGTTGATATTAGTGCTATAGGTCTGTAGTTAGAGATATCTGATTTTAGTCCGTTTTTGTATACTGGTCTTCTTTAATTGCTCCGGAAAAGTCATACTTGCGAAGCAATGATTTACAATATTTGATAGAGGATCACTCAGGTCGTTTGCACACATCTTCAGAAGCTTGGTAGGGATACCATCTGGGCCTGTTGTAGCAGTGTTTTTCAGTGCATGTATTGTATTGAAAATCTCTGTTGGCGTTGTGTCAGTGAGGTACATTGTATTAGAATTTCTCTTAATATGTTTCGTATTAAATCCATTGTTAAAATTATTTAAGTCTTGACAGACATTAATATAATACGTGTTGAATTGATTCAATACCTCGACACTACTGTCATTTTCCACATCAATGTTAAAGTGGCTCAATAAATTTTTGTCTTGCCGTCTTTTTCCAGTCACGTCATTGACTATTGCCCACGTGGCTTTTATTTTATTCGAGGACTTAGATAAATTGTTGGCATAAAATGATTTCTTCTTAACACTGATTAGTTGTTTTAAATCTTTTTTGTATTGTTTATATTTATGCCATCCTATACGTTGTTTTGTCGCGTTTTCATAAAGTGGTCTTTTTATTTTGCTCCTTATTTTTATTCATATATATATATATATCATCTATCCATGGTTTGGATTCCCTCACATAGAAGGATTTTATAGGGCAGTTCTCCTGGATTGCTGACTTTAGTGTGAATAATAATCTTTCTAGTTTCATAGTTGGGTCTCTGAGATTGAGCAAATTTACCCAATCTACTTCACGAATCTGACTGTGGATTTGTTGCATACTAACATGTGTAAACTTTCTCGCTCTTTTAATTGTATTGGTCTTTGCATTCCTAAGATGTATCCGAAACTCAACCTCCTGTCCATGATGATCTGATAATGCAGTTGTTAGGACGTTCCCTCTGTATTCATTGAAATTTACAAATATATTATCAATTAGAGTAGAAGATGTATCGGTTACTCGAGTTGGTTCATTTATTGTTTGTATGAGATTGTACGAGCTCAGGAGACATTTAAGAATTTTTACTCTATCGTCATTTACCTCTAGCAAATTGACATTAAAGTCCCCACAGAGTAGAACTTTATAGCAACCATATTTTTGAAAAGTATCGTTCAATATTTCTTCGAGTATTTGAATAAATTCGTTAAATTCTCCGTTCGGGGAGCGGTATATGTTAATTACTATAATCTTTAAGTCTTTTATTTTTACAGCAGTGCATTCCAATGTCAATTCCTTTGATTTTTGTTTCAGATTAGTGAGTTCATCAAATGCCAGATCATCTCTAATAAATAAGCAGCTTCCACCATGGATTTTTGTCTGTCTGAGATAGCACGATGCCAAGATATATCTCTTTAAATTTATCATTGGGAGCTGGTGATTCTTGAGCCAGTGTTCAGTGATAGCTACAATATTGTATTTATTTATTTATTTATTTATTTATTTATTTAAGAAGCAGGGTACCCAACAGGAACAAGTTCCCAGTAACAGGGTACCACATATACAAACATAAAAAATACAAAGTGCACAATGTTACGGAGCAGGTCGAATCAATTCACACAACACCAAATCAATTACATACATCAAAACGAGTGTGACAATCCTCTTAGGTGCCCCCTCAAACTATTCAACGATGAAAAAAACAAGTCCACATTATTAAAATGAGTGTTGAAAGATTGCTGCATACGCTGCAGAGGAGAATTGTAGTGATAATTTGTGCCAGCAGAGGGGGCATAGAAGAGCAGCGAGTTTCTCGTATTATGAGACGGTACACGGAGAGAGACATAACTAGTACAGAATTCGCTATCGCATAAATTGTTAAACAGTTTGTACAAAAATAACACATACTGGGGCTCACGTCGCCCCATCAATGTGGGTAGCCCATACAGCGTCAGATTCTCACGGTAGGTACGAAAATACATATGCCTATTAAATCTAAAATTTAACCAATCAAAAAATTTCCTTTGAACACGCTCGACTCGGTCAACATACCTGCTGTATACCGGGTTCCAGACAATTGCGCAACATTCCAGGTGACAACGGACAAGTGCTCTATACAAGACTATGAGGGTGTTAGGATCCCTAAAATCGCGGGTGATTCTAAAAATGAAAGCTAGGGTCCTCAGCGGCTTCCGGACAACCCTGTCAATATGCAGTGAGAATGAAAGTTTTTCGTCTAACAAAACACCTAAGTCGTCAACACTAGACACTATCGGCAACTTACGTCCACGCAGGAACAGTTGAAACCGAGGCGGAGCATGCTTACGGGAGAACACAATGTACTTGCACTTATCTTCGTTCAACATTAGATAGTTCATAGCACAATAGTCAGTTAGTCTATTTAGATCGTCTTGAACGAGGGCGGCATGCCCAGGGGTATCATAAGGTGCAAACAATTTTAAATCGTCGGCATACAGCAGGCACTGGCAATATTCAAAACAGTCTACTATGTCATTAATGAAGATGTTGAAAAGAATAGGCCCCAAATGGGAACCCTGTGCCACACCGGAAGTTACAGGCATCCCACGAGACTGAAAATTCTTTAAGGCAACAAACTGACTCCTGCCCTCCAAATACGACGCGAACCATCTAAGCAACGAGCCGTGCACACCAAAGTTCTCCAATTTTGTAATTAATGTTGAATGATGAACTTTATCGAAAGCTTTGGAGAAGTCAGTGTACACAGCAACGACACTCTTATGTCCAGCCAGCTCATCCTGAACGCTCTGTACAAACTGAATTAAATTAGTAGCCGCCGACCGTCCCCGAATAAAACCGTGCTGAGCAAACGCGACACAACCCTTCACAAGAAAGAAAAACTCTTCACTAACAATGGCCTCAAAAAGTTTTCCCAGAATCGACAACAGGGAAATCGGGCGATAATTACTGGCCTGAGCTCTATCACCGCACTTAAAGACTGGAATCACTCGGGCCGTCTTCCAAACTGACGGAAAACAACCTTCTCTTAGAGATTTATTGAAAATTAAAAACAATGGCTCAACGATAGACGATTCACATTGCCTTACAAAAAATGGTGGTATCTCATCCGGTCCAGTTGCCTTTTGGCAATCTAAACGTCGAATGTGATTGCTGATTACGTCACGACTAATATGTTGTATGTTGAAAAAGAAACCGGAAGAAACCCTGCTCACCAGCACCGGTGCAGCAGCGGGTTCAAAGACAGAGCTGAAGTAGTCAGAAAATAGGTCGCAAATTTCGCCCCCCCTCTCAGCAATCCTGCTCTGGAACGACAGCCGATCTGGAAAGGTGTTAGCCCCGCGACAACCCGCTACATGTGACCAGAAGGGCTTAATATCCTATTTTATATTGTTCTCGAGACGAGCGATATAATTGCGACGATCGACAGCGATCGAACGCTTCCCTGCCGCGCGGAAATGTGAAAACGACAAATAGTCGCGGGCGTCGCGGTATCTCTTCCATTTCTTGTGAAATTTATCCTTCAACTTAAGCGTGGAAATTGTGTCCCTACTAAACCAAGATGGACACGAATTCTTGTTGATCGTTTTTTTGGGTACATGATTGGAAATTGCTCTACGAAGAATATTATAAAAGATCGCCACCGAGTGGTCCACATCCAGCCCCCCCATCTCCTGTCCCCAGTCGATCCCAGAAAATACATCATTTATGGCCCGGTAGTCCCCGCGTTCAAATACATATCTAACATACGATTTTCCCGTCAAACATCGGTCGTGGTCAAGCGCAAGGGATATATCGAGAGCCGGGTGATGCTCGTCCTCCAAAACAAAGGGTGATTCGCACGCAGCAACCGTCACCGGTGCAACGTTTGAGAACACAAGGTCCAATACGCTGTCATTTATATTACGAACGTTATTAAACTGATTAAGATCAAGAAAAGAAAAGGCATCAACCATTCGCTCAGCACGGTCCAGCACCACATTACCCGCGACAAGAAGCCCGGAGCCGGGATCAGGAAGCCAATTAAGCAACCCCTCATTATAATCGCCAACAATTAAGAAATAGTCGCTAGGGTTACCTGAAGCAACCTCTGACACCTTATTAAGATGGCACTCGAGATCCGGAATGGTGGCATTGGGTGGAACGTACACACAACACAAATGCAAAAACTGACTTTCTTTCAGACGCACTGATACCCAAATATCTTCAACAACGCCCCCACTGGCCCAGCCACTCTTACACTCAGACACCAAGTTCGAAGATACACACACGAAAACACCACCGCCATCGGATCTTCCACTCCTAACCGGATCACGGTCCATTCAGTATACAAGGTACCCACCGGTCACCAACTCCGCAGATCCAATGGAGTCGTTCAGCCAGGATTCCGCGATACATATGACGTACGCCGAAGAAGCAAGATACGACGTATAAAATTAATTGGTTTTAGTTCTAAGTCCTCTAGTGTTTTGATAATATACCTGAAGATCCATGCGAGAGAGAGCTGTTGGAAATTAACTGTGTACTACTAAATTAACTGGTTTAACTGGTCTATGTTTAGCTTAAGCGTGAGAGGCAGTCCTCATTATTCATTCATTGTTATTATGTTCAGTTAGTAATATCGTGATGTCATCCAATTTGTTGATTATACTCTGTATGTTTTGATGTAAGATACAAAATGTCGCTTCTATTGTTGTTTGCGCATTTTGTCTCTTAACTGTATTTTGAATAAAAAACGATTGAGCTTTACATGCCTTGGCCAGATCTCTGGATTTTTCAGTTTATCCAAATCATCTATTTTGCATGACACTTTAAATGAAGAGTACTCTTCCGGTCAATCAAATAGATTCTCATGCAGCTAAACTATCAATTTTATATATTGTATGGTAAAGTCATGTGCCTGGCCACATCAGATTTTTTATTTTATTTCTTTTTTAAATTTGATATATTAGTAGTAATAATATTAATCCAGGCCTTAACATCCCCCAACAGCTTTCGCAACTACTGGGGCATCCGCAGGCCCGAATTATCTTTATTATGGACCGAGTCTGTAGCACGCCTTAAGTTGTTTGGATTTCAGCATTCGCCGAGGAGTAAATAGCCCGCACAGACGTATGCCATAATAATGATAATTCGAGCCTGCCGATGCCCCCGTAGTGGCGAAAGCTGTTGGGGGATGTAAAGAGTGGATTATTATTACTAATATATCATATTAAAACAAATTTAAAAAAAATATCAAAAATTAAAATAATTTTAAACCCTTTGCGGCAATTCAAAACATAAAAATAAAAAAATAGGTGTTTTATTTAATTCATTAACTCACACCTTTTCCATGATTGCACATCCCCGAGCTTAAAAATTTAAAAAAACTGCTAAAAAATTCTTTCTTTGCGAACTTTCAGGATTTCAGGTAAAAGTGCAAAGTGTAATGTTTACTATGCATTGGCGCCCGCAGGCGTGTGCAAGGGGCTGCACTTGCACCCCCTTTTCAATAAGCTTTTCAAATAAGTAACGGAGGTGAAAAGTCCAATAAAAAGTCATGAAAAATGTTCTATCCTGAATAGAAAATTGATATAATATCGTTTAACAGGATGCTATATCTACCTAAAACATACGTTATTTCGCATAGATGCACGATCTGTTTTTGATGACAATACAATGTAATCTCGTGTATTTGTAGACAAACAAATAAAAGCAGCAAATAGGTTAATTTGGGGTAAATTAAAAAAAATTCAACCACATGTTTTCATTTTAAAGATTCATATCGATACTAAGCTGAAACTAGAATAAATGTTAATATTTCAAATCTTGCACAAAAACCAGTGGGACCAGTCATTTTCACTCTTTTGCTTCTGCATTTGGTGGTATTTTCACAAAGTAAATTTACTGCTATGCTTTAATATTGGTTGAATAGAAAAAAAAATCTGCAATGCTCAATGAAAAACAGAAAATACATAATTATAAACAGAAATATGCTGAGAATCTACTTCCAAATAAAGATATGGTAAATCATTGATCATTAATAGTACCTACATTCCACAACATGAAAATCCAATATTTGAATGGCTCCCTATGTTTATACCCCCACATTTACTGTGGTAGGGTATGTTGAGTTTGTCACAACATTTGTAACACCCTTAAGAAAGCGTCGCAGGTATCTCTTAAAAAGGAAAAGTTCGTGAATGGGCAAATTCGGTTCACTTAATTTTCTAAAAAAATATTTTACGTTAGGGGTATTTTAACTTAGCCCGGCTGAAGATTATTACTAGCTTTTTTTTATCTAGTTGAATTGAATGAATTTATAATGTTTCAGTCAAAATGTTTATTTCAATTGTTTTTTTTTATCAAAAATTCATCATTTAGGTTTTGGTTGATATCTCAAAAACTATAAACATTCTTAAACACTCAACATAATTTTAAAATAATGTGTAGTGTCAAACTTAATTAACATTAATAAAATATAAAATTCATTTTGCATATTATCTTTAATATATTTGAATATTATACAATTACACAATCATTAACAAAGAAAAATAAGTATTATACTTTGCAGTGCAACTGGTTATAGTATGTTTTCTGTTCATACTTTTTGGTGCAAACAAATGTAAAAAACATGTCGTTGGCATTAGTTTTTCTGAAAAATTAGCGTTAATTAACGGTTCGACAAAATTCCTGGGTGTGTGTAGCCTACCCTCAGCGTCGGTGATTGGCTTGAGTTGCGGAAATAGACCGACCTAACATAAACAAGTAAAAAAACACTTGTTTATCGAGATTTAGTTTCTACAGAAAAACACATCAGAGCAGGTTGATAATTTCTATTCGATTATTTTTTTTTTGACAATATCCTTTTGTTCTTATTTAATAACATAACTATTCTAATTACCAATAATAAAAAAATCTGCGATTGTTTTGATATCTACATTTAATAGTCTGCTTATTATTCTTTTATTGAGTTATTGGTGTATGCAAATTTATTATAATGAATAAGCATAACAAATACAACTTTAATTAATTTTGGCAGCCGATAGCAACCTTAATATTATTTAAAGTTTATAAAAAAATCATGTAATTGCTATTGTTATTTAAGAGATATTTTAAAAGGTGCGACTTAGAGATAAGATTGTTCAGAACTAGCTAGTCGGTAAGCAAAAAAAAATATTTTTATGATGAAAAATGTGCAATATCTTTAATAAACCCACCCCGAAAGACACCGAGGTTGTACGTTTTGCACCCGCTGGAAATAATTCGGCAGGCGCCCATGTTACTGTGTGACCCTTTTGGGGTTCTTAGGACATTATGTTCTGCTGGCGTAAATTAGGGGTTTTAAAAACATAAATTTAATAATTATTATTATTAAACTCATGTTTCCATACTTTGTGCGCTCTCTTTATAATCTACAGTGCATTAACGAAGAAAATTATACATCTATACTGTTTACGAAATATCATATACTGTATAATGCAGCTTATTGTACCAGTAACTAGGAAATAAACATCACAAACCCATGCAGAGTAATCTTCCGGCAACAGGTTTGATCTGCAAAGCATTCATGAAACTCTATCAGCGGTCGAGCAGGAAACTTCATTATCGCACACACTGCCATCCACCAATTTTATTGTTCAACAATAGGCTTGTACACCAGGCAGATATAATTCAAGAGCGACTAGCATTGTTTGTGTAACACAATACTTCAAAATTGAGCCAGCAATGCATTGTACAAGCACGCAATTATGTGATAATGCATTATTGGAATATCCGCAATATACCGACAATGCGTGTATCGATATCGTCATGATGTTCGGCGGTCACATATCCATTTTCCCGGTACGTACAAGTTGACAATTATGATGAAATGAATTAAATAACAAACTGGAGCAAGCGAGTAATGCTGCATTATATTGGATCTGCAAATTGTCTATAATTACACTGGTCAACCAAAAGGAATTGCCGTGAAATGACAACTGATTTGGATAGAGGGATTTTACTTTATCATATATAGTATGATTAAGTATTGTAAAAAAACGTCTGTGTGTGTGTGTACTACGGTAGACCTTATTTTTCGTCCATCGTTCTTTTTCTTGCCGCCCTCTAGATTTGTTCTAGTTCTTATAAAAATCAATTCTGCAAAAATAAAACTCAATTGGATAACAGGAAGGGGTGCCGCAATCGACTTGAAGTTTGAAAATTTCAGCAATTTTGTTTTAATTTGACGTATAACTCTTATTTAATATTTTAAATAAGAAAGATATTATTATGATATAAAAGTATCGTACTTTGGTTGTCTAATTACAATATTTACTTAAACACTAAATAGTTTATACGAGAATTTAGAATTTTACAATGCCGCGTTGCCGAACGGCGCTGTCTATACAGGGTGAGTTATTAGTAAAGCTGTGATTATATGCCAAATGCATATTTTGTAATATTAGAGCAAGTTACTTTGTGTATCTACAATACTTACGTAAAAATGAAGCATTTGAGCCTAATTTCAGTTTGCATATTTAGCATATTTGCTTGTTTTCAAGCATATTTATAAAGAATATTGCATACTTGGTCATCTTTGTATATTTTTCTAGTAGTGAAGGATTGCGTAGGGGATTCTCTCTCGATGTATAGTTTAAAAACATTTTTCTACCCAAGTTTGCTAAAGCAGTAAGCATTGGATCTTCGTACATATCGTATTAATTTGAGGTTAACCCCATGCCAAAGAAAATTCTTTAATGCCAATGTGGATCAAAGATTATCCCAAACTCATTCTAAATAATGGCAGCGTGTTCTGTAAATACTGCAGTAAAACAGTAAGGTCATATATCATGTTTTTTGTTTGTTTTTATGATAAATTCTTATGTATTATGATAACATGCGATAAAAAATGTCAAGTAATACAGCATATTGGCACTAATTTGCATAAAAAGGAATTTCCACAATACAAATTTTTACCACAG
Organism: Melinopterus prodromus; assembly: GCA_964023965.1. NCBI lineage: Eukaryota > Metazoa > Arthropoda > Insecta > Coleoptera > Scarabaeidae > Melinopterus > Melinopterus prodromus. The sequence goes on from OZ030397.1 coordinate 10,495,410, forward strand.
CTTAAAGAACAGCTTAAAGAATGTAATTTTTTTTAATAGAACGCCCTGTATATTTTATTATTGTATGAATACTAATAAATTTGGTTATCCAACGGTATAGGTTGCTAACTCTCAGAGTTAATAGTACCTGAGATATTCAATTATTTTTCCAAAATATGCCCGTTGCACGATCTTCTTTAAAACTATGTAAAAATGAAATGTTTACAGATTTTGCTTTAAAACTATGTCAGACAATAGCTAAAGCTAGTAGATAGATGGTAGTATCCAAAGATATTAGATTCACTATAGAGGGTGTCCATAAAACTTAGTACATTTGATGTTATTCTAATCGCTTTTCCTAAAGTTTTTTAAATGGAACAACTTGTATTTTATGTGCTAGTTGAATTGCTCGTCAAGTTCCCTTTAATTTATGTCAAATATGTCGTATGGCCAACTTTAGGAGTTTTCGTGTTATTTACAATTTAAAAGAAGTGTAATATTATCTAAATATGCCATTATTTGTTCTTTCTGTTTGTTTGTCTCTTAGTTGTATATCAGCAATAGTAAATTCACATATAATTTAAGAAAAAGAAAACTTTAATACTATCAGCGTTTATTAAAAAAATCTGATGTGGCCAGGCACATGACTTTATCATACAATATATAAAATTAATAGTTTAGCTGCATGAGAATCTATTTTATTGAGATAAATCGTAGGTAATGTCAAAGCATCAGCACTTGACACTACCTACACTACGTCATTAGAATAATAGTTATTTATGTCACAAGTGCCGAAAGTACGGAATAGCGCGACGAGCGGTGACGCGGCGCGTCACCGAAGGCGATGCGTCGCCATCGCACGTGCGCGACTCGCGCTATCTAGTTTTTTGGGAGGCGTGACATCAGCGTTTATTGTGTTTTACATGTTTTGAGAAACATGTATTTAAAAATAAATAAATAAAAAAATGGTTATATTCCTGTATAGGAAATGTTAGGTTGGTACCACTTCGACGAAACTTCAAGTTTAATTCAAATTCTGACAGATATTATTATTATATTATTATATTTGTTCATGACACTGTAGATGTCAGATCCGTACCAACATACTAAAATAAAACTACACTCATCGCTATACTTTATTTACAATTTTCTCAATTTATCGTTTTTAGAATTAGATATAAAGACAGGTTGATGTTTCTTATCAAGAAACAATCAAATTGGTGATCTTATTTTATTTGAAATTTGTATTTTGTAATTTGCCACACTAGAGCGGCAACGTTCCATAGCGGTTCCCCAACCCAACCTCTGATGAAATAAGCTGTTTTATAGTGTGACAGCACAAAACATATTTGTCAAAATCCTGGCTACTATGTAGTTTCATATCATTGCAGATGCGACCGATCTCGATCAAATAGAATTTGCTCTTGCAGCTAAACTATTAATTTTACCAAAAAATGTTATAGGCATAAATTATTCAAAATTTCCTCTACTTTAATTTATTATTTAACTATTTTGACGAAATTACAGAAATGGCGGCTCATTCGCAAAATCCTTGAAAAAGGCTTAGAATAAACTCTCAGTTCCTCTGGACCCTTTTGAACCAAAAGCTTTTCAGCTCTAAGTTAGGTCATGAAACTTCTAAATATGAACTTTCGTCCCGATGCCTTTAGTAGTTTCTCCGGAATCGTCGCCACAAAAATCGTTTGCACACATACACACACACACACACACACACACACACAGACATATTTTGTACCTTGGTCAAAAATGTTCAGGGGACCCAAAAAGACCTATTTCCGCTAAAATCTCATTTTTTTTTCGGCATGATTACAATACTTTAGCATACTGCGTATGATAAAGTAAAAATAAATCCCTTTTTACTTAGTAACCTATTTGAATCAAATTCAGAAAGAAATCTTAAACACTTAATAAGCATTGCACAACAAGTAACTATTACTTTAATTAATATTTGGTTGTTTAAAATGATGCTGATTGGTTTACCAGCTCCTTCACATATCCCCATAAAAAGAAATCGCGTTTGTTGAGGTGGAGACCTTGGTGGCCACAATGTAGGACCTCCTCTTCCCTCTTTGGTCGCCGGTTTAGTTCTTGTTTTGTGGTGGTAATTAATATTACCTGTTTCTTTAAATTCTAACCGAACCCTGCTTATAACACTTGGTTGGGGATGCCGTCTATCCGGATATCGCAGTTCATACATTCAGGAAGCTACTAATGTATTTATGTCGGCTTCGCCATAGATGTAGATCATGTTAATTCATTCTTCTTTGCTATAATTATAACTCATCGTTCAGAGAAAAGACAAATATTGTTACAAATTTTGACAGCAATAACTTATTGAGTGTTGTTAGATCTCAATTATTGTTTGTTTCTATGATTAATAAATGCTAATAGTATTAATTACCGTTTTTAAGTTGTATTTTAATACAGTATTACTGATTGACAAATAAGAGACAAACAAAAAATACCAAAAAATAATGGTATTATTAGATAATATTACTCATTTTTCTTTAAATTGTAAATATCACAAAAACTACTACAATTGGACATATGGATTATTTAACATAAATTAAAGGGAACTCGGAGGGCAGTTCAACTAGCACATAATATACAGGGTGTTCCGTTTAAAAATCTCAAGGCAAAGTAATTTGAAAAACATAAACATTTACCAAGTATTATGTATTCCCTGTATAGTGAATCTAATATCTTTGAATACTATCATCTAACTACTGGCTTTGACTATTATCTGACATAGTTTAACGGCAAAATCTAATTTAATAGCTATCGACCGCCGGGATACTAATAACTCGCCCTGTATAATAAACACCTACTTTACAAATAGATACTTAAACCTGTGGGGACCTATAGTATCTAACGGTGGAGCTGTACTAACTCAGCATCATTCAATTCTTTCAAAACAAGGTTCTAAGAAACATTGTGAAAGTTCTTTGGTAAAGTGGGGTGATAAAAGCATGACATAAAAACATTAGTACATAGTAACTATGCACTTAAAATTGCAAGAATATTAATAGTTGCATGAAGAAAACATTTCGACCAATCATTTGGTACGCGGTCTGATAAAATGGTAGTTCAAAGTGTACCAATTATCATTTCGTTCAACTGCTATTACATCAACTATTGTTTTGCGCATATGTTAATATATAAGAAAAACTATCTGAATCAGTTGACATTCGTCGCGCAATTTGAAATCGATCATACGATGTATTGATTTCCGGCTGCAAACCGCGTTGAGGACCTTGAAGCAGTCGACGTTTCGCGCTGTGTTGCAAGATGCATCTTCAGGAATAAGTTATCAAACCAAGTGCTAAGAAGCACTTAGAAACGTCGACTTCTTTAGTCATCAACGCGGTTTCCACACGGAAATCAATATATCATTGACTCAGACCGCGGAAGTCTACAATCTAGATATGTATTTGAAATCGATCGTTTTTTTGCCAGTGCATATCAAACTATAGTTAACTATATCAAGAAAAATATCCCCAATGTACAATTATCCAAAAAATTCGCTCCGGTATCCACTTCCGGCGTCCATAAATCAACCGGATGAGTGTATCATTCATCAAGGAGGCTGTTCGTCGATTCGAAAACATTTTCCCTTCCGTTACCCCGGACCCTCAAACCGGTGCGCTGCTCGAGAGAAAAAAACCAATTTGTTTGCGACAGGCAGTCCGAAATAATTTAATATTGTAGGCGGCAACGGTCGCGGCCGCCCGCTTGCTCTCGAAAACAAAAAACCATCGAAACAAATTCGAACGGACGCGAGCGCCGCGCCAAAGTTGAAGCACAGGGGTTGGATTCGGTGTTGCGCGACCCCAACGTGGAAAGCGGCTTTGGTATAAGAGAAACGGGTTTCGAAAGCATCCGTGACAGTTAATAAGTCAATTTATCGCTGCATGAGGAATTAGGGGTGGTTTGTTTTAGACAAGGACCGGTACTAGCTTACTATTGAATTGGCTTTCTATTCAATTGCTCCTCCAGAGGTTTTAGTTTAAAAAAACATTGATTTACACAAAACATCTTTGTTTAATAAATTTAGACTAAAGAAATGGTTATGATATTCTTTATAGTAATTTTCTTTTTATAAGGTAAATGTCCGAAATTCAGACTCTATCCTAAATGCCGACATATTTCTGTTTAGTTGGATAAAATAAGAAATCTACGACATTGAACTTTTTTTTGGGCCAGTTTGTTGATTTGATATGACACTTATCAACCCACAATCGTTTCTTATTCTATTAATGACTGCGTTTACATCGGGCGCTTGCATCCGATCGAATATGGATCGACTTGAACTTAAAAACGTCATGTCTTATCAAATTGACATTAAACATTGTCCATATCGACAGGTAAAGGCTTGTCAGTACATCAGCTGATATGTGTCACATTTTGAGCGTCTCAAAGGCTCTCCAAACGAAAATAAATTTCAATCCGATCCAATTCGATCGGATGCTAGCGCTCGATGTAAACGCACTCAATTGTTCCAACGGTCAGATTGGTCAGAATATAACCTAATAGTTTGACAGATGAGTGTTAATTGAACGTTATGCTAAAAGTTGATTTTTTCCCTATAACGTAACTGGAATTGGACTTTTTTACATCGCTACAGGATAACAGTAATTAAGCAATTACTAATAATATTTATTTAGGCTGACTAAAAATGCTTTATATTTTCATAATAATACGGTGTACTAATTTTTTCACCAACATTATTTACACATTTAGGGGTTTCGGAATTAGGTACATGTAAATATAGCACGTCCTTCAATCAGACATGTTTGTCGGAATTGTGTACATGGTTAGAAGTAATCTCTATTGCTGTCTTTACACAAGAAAATGACATAGTTTACATCGTTTGATATATTACAATTAATTGTACAGGTTTTGTCCAAATTCCGACACGAGTGACGGAATTACGGACATCAATAAACCCTAATTATTACACTAGCAGAAGAGTAGCGATTTTTTGCATTAATACACCACCTTTGGAGATAACAAGTGAACACATGCCATCTCCATGAAAAAAATTATCATTCTGGCCTAAAATACCGAAATAAAGTAAAAAGAAACTGTTCTTCTGTAACATTATTATATGGAGACATTGCCATACAAATTTTCGAGATGTGTTCCGCCGATGTCGTGTTTACTATTTGATATGAAATAATGTCTTATACAAAATCATTCCTGGGATCAATATTGGGAAGTACTTTAAGAAAAGTATTCAACAAAATTTGCTGTCTTCCATTTATTTTATGCATCTTATAAACACCTTTACAGCATTGAGCATATTTCGCCACAGCATTCAAAACATTTCTGCTTCGATTTTCATCGTTATCATGGCCAATAAAAAAGTATTACCAACGCATTATTTGCTTTCTTTTTCGGGTCATATTTATGCTAAATTAAATATGTAATTGTTCAATGTAATGCCGACTTTGAAATCATCAAAAACAAAGTTACGCTCACATAAAGTTCTCAGATGTAAATAAGTAAGCAGGAATAATGATGACACAAAATTTTATATTTATTTTTTGGTCAATGACAGTTTCACCGTTAACCGGCGTTGTCATTAGTGGTATTGGTAGTGGTAGAAGACGCCATTATAGTATTTCTTACCAGATGTGATAGTGACACATATTAGTTAGCATATATGTTAAGGATTCCCGTGAAAATAAAACAAACTATCACTGCTACAAATCAATTTACTCCGCACAACCTTTCGTATCAAATACAAGAACTCAACTGTTACCAAATTGTGTCATCCAAACGGTCACAGGCATGATATCATCGAGCAGGTATTTAAAAACTGGTATCCCTAAGTTAAAGCCGGGGTTCACGTATTCAAGTGGCGGGAAACATCTAACATGTCTATAAACATGAGTCACTAGCACCTTTTATCTGAAATACTATAATGGCGTATGTTACCGCTACCAATACCACTAATGAAAATGCACCTCCTAGTAAGACTACCACTATAAACAACTACTATATGTGAGGGAATCCCCGATTTATTTCATCTGTAAGGACGCATATCGTATTATAACAACGCAATCATTTTCGATTAGGGTACAAAAAAATTTCCAAACTTAGAGCTGAAAAGCTTTTGGTTAAAAAGGGTCCAAAGGAACTGGATAATTCCTCTGAGCATTTTTCAAGTATTTTGCAAATGAGCAGCCGTTTCTGTAATTTTGTCAAGTTAGTTTATTGATCAGTAATATCATACAACATTCAACTAACATAGGTACCTAGACACATTTGTTATTCTTACTGGTTGTTTCTTATGTACCTATACCTAGCAATCAACAACAATATTAGTCTGATCAATGGGATTGTAATCAGACTGGCTATACAAGTATGACCGTCTGTTCTACCTTACAACCCTAAACAACATAAACCTGTTCTCCCAGCCACCACATGAAATAAAATAAATTATGGGTAATTGTTATAATCTGTCGTCAATCCTCCACAAAGTAGAAGATATTCTGTATAATTTATGTCTATGACATTTTTTGGTAAAATTAATAGTTTAGCTGTATGAGCAAATTCTATTTGATCGAGATCGTGTCTGCATTAAAATTTAGTTGGCCAGGATTTCACAATTATTTTCATTCTGACAGTAGGTAGTGTCGAAAGCTGCTTTTATGCTATTGCCCACTGTGAATATTATCAATCAAAATATCAGTCAAATCCTGGCTACATGATTTATTTTAATGCAGACACGATAGATCTCGATCAAACAGAATCTCATGCAGCTAAACTATTAATTTTAATTATTGTATGATAAAGTCATGTGCCTGGTCACATCAGATATTTTTTGTGTATAGTAACTGGATATATACCAACATTATCATTATGTTTGCCTTGTATTTAATTGCTCAACCCTGGCTTATATTACTTGTTTTCTTGTGATGTACACTACTGAAATTGGTCTTAAGTATAGTTGTTAGCCTATTAATACAAGATGTTGCATTTGACCATATTATAAACACTAAAGTTATGGTTTTAAATAGAACACCCTATAATATTTGCTGGCTGCAAGAGTCCGTGGGTTAGTTTTTTTAAATTTGTTTACAATATGTCATATACCTATTTCCGGCAGGGTTTATGCTTTTTTAGACGGTGAATTATAACCATTATGCCGATTGTATAAATAGATACTATTCAGGTCATTCATAATCCGTAAGATTTTGCTTGACATGCTTTAGACATTCGATAATATAGAGTGAGTGAAGGCAATGTTAGGAGTTTATTTGTAATAAAGTTCTGCTTCACATCCTCTCTATATCCGGTGTCATAGATAACCCTCAGCGCCCTTCTCTGAAATCTGAAGATTTTTTCCGCGTGAGGTGAGTGTTTCCAGACTATCAGACCATACACACAATGAAACAAAGCGTGATATGCCAGAAGCAGTGTTTCATGAGGTACTTGCTTTTTCCGAGATCGAGTGTTGCTCACACTATCCTACTACGCCCATCTGTTTTTTAATTGTAATACATTTTTGTAGATAACTATAAATAGAATCATATGTTTATGCAGGGTTGCCCATCAAAATGTTGGCGCAAGTATTTAATTAAAATGAAATTAATTAATTTTTCCAAACAATTTCGTACAACAAGTTTGGGTTGCCTTTTTTTCGATGGCATATAGGATAGAGCGGCTGCTATCTACGCCGGAGGCCCGGGTTCGAATCTCGGCTTGGGCTAAAATTGACTGTCCTGGTATTTTAGACAGGGAACAAGTACCTTTGCAAGCCGCCTTCCATCGGATGAGGAAGTAGAGCCGGTGGCCCCGTGTGCTGCCATGATGCGACGTGCACGTTCAAGAACTCTTACTGGAGGATGGAATTCCTTCAGTTCGACAAAATTCCTGGGTGTGTGTAGCCTGCCCTCAGCGTCGGTGATTGGCCTAACTTCCGGAAATAGACCCACCTAAAATAAACAAATAAAAAGAAAACTCGTCACACAGCAGACATACAAAAACAATTTGCAGACAATAAATGTAGGAAATAAAGCCACATCCTTAAAAAAAAACTATTTTTTGTTCCTTCAATTCAAGATGAGGGACCGCGGCACCCTCCCCCAAGTTCGACAAGTTGGATTTGTTATTAGGGCACGGAACTAACTAACTTATTATATCAAAATCATTTCTGTCCAACCGTTGTACGGAAAACCCCCTATTAACTGGACTAATTGGCATTGTTTAATGGAGGATGTGCAGTTGGGTACTGTTGAGTTTATGTCTGTAATTACTGTCAATCTAGTTAGGTTATGCAGACCAAGCTGTCACCTCGTTGAGTGTTGACACAGAGTTGAAACTTTTCTGGAAACTTCATAAACATTTCATCAAATATTATTTGACGAAAGCTTGACAAAAATACCCTGTACATCACAAAATAAACTACAAACCAAATAACGACATCATTTTCTTTCCGCAGATTCTCCGATCGTCTACATTATTATTCGATCCGATGAAAATTCATAAAGTACGCCTCGGGAATCGCAAAATTTAGGCATCGTCGGCGTCCGCGTGTGGGCGAAGGGGAAGGGGGGCGTCTGTTTGTTAGGTCGCTTCCGATTCCCCAGCGTAAACGACCGTTGTTTCTCTACATTACACGAATAATGCCGTTGTCCCGCGAGGGCTCTCCATGGCGACGCCAAAGTGTCCATTAAAAACATGAATATGCAAATAAAAGCGATGAAATTTTCAAACGACACGTCTACCGTTTCCGCCTACAATCGCGCCAACTCTTGCAACGAACGCGAGTACATTAGTCGACGGTTTTGAATAGATGAACATAGTGAACACGCTCATTAAAAAATCTGAATAAGCTTAACGGAATATGTGTGTTTCATTGCTTTCGGGTTATTTTATTTGGAATGTGAGGATATTGTTAAGTAGTTCGTGGTTATGGACGGCTTTAGGTCACCATGGATGCAAACTGCACCCTGTGGTTTGGAATGTTTTGATACTTGGTATATTGCTGACATATAATTCCAGTACTGACTAAAGTCTTCGACATGCAATAACACTTAGGTGGTTGAAACTAATTCCTCCTGGTCATTTTCTACAGAATTTGGCAATTCGTCATAACCATGCTTTTGGGCCCAAAACAGTTAGGACTTTTGGTTCATTACAAACGCACTTCTGAGCAAGCAACTGACAACATTATGAATGGTTATTAAAATATACTTTGCAACAATATATCATGTTTATGATCACAGAACTAAAGGAATTTTATTTTTGTTTATGTCAGTCTGAAAATAATCGTTAACTTTGAAGAACCATATGCCCCAGTATTAAAGAAACAATGTTGTAGACAAAATTGTGTCTACAAATGTCTACAAAATGGTCCTGTCCCGTGGATACTAATCAACCTATTATTAGCGAAATGGTTTTACATCTGGCGGTGATGAACTCTTCGTTTAACATACAGCCAATATTTTTGTTTTAGAAATGTAATAAATTCAGTAATACTATCCTCACCATCTGAAGAAACAATTAGCAGAAATATTGGAAATACATAATCATCCTATGGAATTTAGGGAACTTGTCAAACATAAAACACGCGTCAGAAAAACTAAACTAAACAATAGGTTCAAACAACACAAGCAGAGAAACAAAAACAGCTTACCTACTTGCTGTAGAAAGCGGTGAGGTTGTACAAGATGCCGACTGTCCATGACCAGAGGTGCCATGTTTCTAAAATCACGAATTGGGAGAGTCACCTGAAGTAAAGAAAATGATGTTGAATTCTTTGTTTAAGTAATCAGATTGTTTAATGCAATAATTCAGACCAAATATTAAAATATCAAAAAGATATTTCCCACTGTTTTATCATTGTTATTGTAATACCATGGAAATACTTTAATTATTTAAGTGTTGGATATTGTACAGGGTGCGATTTAACTTTGTATTATTTAAATAGATACGTGCGTTAAAATAACATACATATACTAATAATAAATCCACGCCTTAACGTCCCCCAACAGCTTTCGCCACTACGGGGGCATCGGCAGGCCCGAATTATCATTATTATGGCCAGCGTCTTAAGTTGTTTGGTTTCAGCATTCGCCGTGGTGTAATGGAAAACCACACAAGAACCTTTACTCTGAAAGCAGGGCATGAGACTCAAACTCACGCCCACCAGACTGATAGCCAGGCGCTTTAGGAAGACGTTTGCAATTGATATATTTGCGCTGAATACGAATCTGAGCTTGAAAGTTGCATTTCTGACAGATTCTTGCGCTTTTTATAATTCTTCCGGCTGCGTCCGTACATCACCTAAAGAATGCTTCTAAATGCTTCAATATTTATGACCAAACTTTGAGGATTTAGGATTCAGATTAAGGTTTCCTTTCTATGAAGCTATTTCGAAGTTTCTAGATCAATGGGTTTAGATGGTATAAAATTGTAAAAATTACCAAAATGAGTTTTTTACATTTTTACCTCCCTTTTTTCGATAACTTTTTACGTGCTTATTATATGTGCGCTGCAGGTTGCAGAACATAATGCACTATATAATCTTTGTAGGGCGCAATATAATTTTCTCATGGTGCAATTTAGTTTATTGAATCCGCTTATAATATTTTCAAATGCTGAGTTATTTAAACCATTGGAAATATTTTCTTCAATGAACAAGTATTTTTAAGCTGCTCTTTCTAATTTTATAGAGGTACTGTATTGAACATTTATTTATTTAAGTGTACAAATACAGGGTCATTATAAATGATTGTTGTCGACGTAGGCTGTGTCAATGTTAATAATTTTGTGCCGCTATACCCAAACAACTGTCAAACTTGAAATAGGTTATGTAACTAAATTGACTTTTGTGTGTAGAACAGTGGTATTCCATTCAGATAGAGCGGCAACCTACAAAATTTACATTTGATTTCATGGCATACTTCGACTACAATCATTTATAATGACCCTATATATTATGAAAGGAACATTTAAATATATTAATGCACAATTATTTATTCCAATGCACATTTACACTAATTTATTGCACATTTTTCTACTTTATCATACGCAGTATGATGAAACTACACAAACTCCTCACAAACTAACATAAAGTAATTTACATAATGAGCAAAGGAGGAGACAACCACAAATATCACCTCCAAATAAATGATTATCTAAAACCAGTATACATATACAGTACATAAGACCAAAGAAAATTGGAATAACAAACCGTCGAAACTTTATTCAAATTTAACCACAAATAAAATGTTTCGGTAAGGTCCGAATAACTGTATACTTCAGAAATATCGCGGGCGCGAAATATATTTCGCTTAAGTCCTCGAATAAATTAGCAGAATGGAACAAAAGACGGCCAATTCTGTCGTAGAATTAATGAATATTCAGCATTCACTAGACATTCTATCTTTTAAGCGGTTTATTTTGCAGTTCGTTGCATTTGCCCGGTAATGCAAACTAATTGGGTTCGAATCATTATGTAAAATAGGCATTACCGGTTTGTTGGCAAGAGTATCGCCCATTAGCAATAATTTGCGTATTGCTGGAGTACTTACAGTGCCTCAAATAGGAATTATAAGGAGGAAACTTTCCTAGCGACAGAATTTGCCAATCAAAATTTGAATTTATCAGTAAACATTTCATAATTGAATGCAAATATTAAATTAAGGATAAGGTAATACAGTATAGTAACACATTTTTTACAATATGTCTATATTATAACTCAAAATACATCCAACATAATTTTTCGAAATTTGTCTGTCTAAACCTAAAGGTACGCAAAGTTTCATTATCTTTTTCTAAAAGTTTATATGGTTCTTAGGCTCTTACAAACATTAACATAATCCCAAAAATTCTTGTCAATGCATTCCTGGAAATATATACCTAATAGAGTCTATAAAGCTTGATTTTAGATTATATAATATTCCGTTTTTGCATTTACGAAAATAATTAAAATTTTCCATCAAGAACTGTCCATCTTCCGTAATCAATTTTGATGTAAATGATTTGTAGCACGAAACAAATACGTCAAGTTATATTCATGTCGATGTAAACCAACTGCATCGATTGTACGTTCAATCCGTCGAATTTGCATTTCCAATATAGATTCTGGTCGTTTATTTAACGGCGTGGAGGGGGTGGAAATTGGTGGTTTGTTGTCCCGGTTGTTCCCTTTTAATTGAATGCAACGTAGAATGTGATATTTAAATCGTCAAATTAATTAATATATCGGAATATTATCCATTACCCATTGCTCTATGTTGGTAGTGGTATCACATTGTAATCAGTTCACTGGAACAGAACAGTATTGAATTAACAACAAATTTTGGATTGACATTGTTAAAGTTTCCCTTGTGTAATTTCCGAAGCATCCGCAATTTTAACTAAATCTAGAAATATGTGGCAATTATTGAAATAATCGCTTTATGATAAGAAGTAATAACTATTACTGGAATGGAGAAATTGACAAAAAGTTTTTACGTGATTCCCTCAAAATCGCAGGGTCAATTTTGTGTTTTGTTATAAAGGTTGCATATACTAAAATCTGATAACATAATGAAAAAAGTTGATGTACTATCGTGGCCATATATTATGTCCCTTCTTTTGACGTCCATTTTCTCGGAAACGTAGGGGCATAAAATTTGAAAAATTCTGGTGCTGTCCTTGATTAGTATGCTACAACTCATAAAAATTAGAAAGCTGTATGTGTTGGCGTTTTCCCGATTTTTCCAAATTAAGAAGAATTGGCGTTGATTTTGCCACGTAAATTTTATTCGTTTAATTATAGCAATTAATTACTCCGGAAATAATACCTAGATTTGAACGAATTAAAAAGAACAACCACCTGCGGAATGCTAGCTTTCAATGTGCATTTTTGTAAAATCATTGGATTAGTGCTTGACCTACAAAAAGCTATATTATGCAATGCCAGCAATTCCTTTATTAAAAGAGCTAGAATAATCAAATATAGACTATGGGCTACCCACTAATTCATAGGTTTAAAGTTTATTACATAATCATGGTTTATCTTGCATTTGCCCTACAAAAGATCGAGTTGAAGCATCTCATGATTGCTGCAGTTGACGCGGCGCTCTTCGGCGCGAGCGGGGAAAGGCATCGACAGCGACGCTGCCAGTAGTGGCGGATCGCACGTGCATTACTATAGTTACTAGTGTTTACGGACACAATACATAAAACGACACGGCGATTATGCCTCGCCAAAGAAATTTGGATATCCGGCGACAGATTACCGAATTAAAAAATAATGGCAAAATAAGTCAATAAGATAACAGAACCACAAACAGGCATTTGGAAGTCCCATGGGAATTCTTGGCAATTTAAATCGGGTTTCGGGTTTAGCATTTAAAATTAATGAGTTATCTGCAAAATATTCTATGTGTCTACAAATTTACGATGCTAAATTTGTAAAAGTTTTTTGATATTTTTAAGTTTTATACGCTCAGAGCTGACGTTTGTAATATATGTAATATATCAAGAGTTGTATTTATTTTATATTGGTTCTGCATGTATTTAAATATTATTAATAAATAAGCTGTTCAAACTGTTATAATAGTTTGTATATTTATATAACAAAATCGGGCATAGTTTTTAAATATTTTTTGGGTTTATCAAGCAAGCTTAATTTAGTATTCACCACTAATCGGAAAATCTGCTATCTCCATATTATTAGATTTATCCGCTTCCATCAAAATCTTGTTGTATAAAAACTGAAAAAAACATAAACGCCAATCGATAGAAGAGATTTCTCTCGTACCGAGTCACATATTATAATCAAAATTATACAAATATTAAGAATTTTATTGTTAGTTAAAATTACTACCTTGTAAAGTTATGGTTCCTTTTTTTGTGTATTGATAATAAGTTGCCCCGGTTCTCCCAGCTGTGTCGGTTCTCTCCGACATGACTGCACCGCTAGCGCCTCCCTTCCCCGCAGCACCCCAAAGACCGTAGAGGGTCGGAATTCAAGCGGAGTTTCAGCACAATATTTTGTATGAAAAATGCAAGATAAACAATGATCTTGTAATAAACTTTATACCTATGAATTATTGGGTAGCTTATAGTCTATATTTCATTATTCTAGCTCTTCTAATAACGGATTGGCTGGCATTGCAAAATATAGCTTTTTGTGGGTCAACCACTAATCCAATGTTTTTACAAAAATTCACATTGAGCTAGCATTCCGCCGGTGTTTTTTCTTTTTCATTCGTTTAAATCTATGTATTATTTCCGGAGTAATTAATTGCTAAAAAAAGTTAAACAAATAAAAGTTATGGGGCAAAAACTGCGCCAATTCTTCTTAATTTGGAAAAATCGGAAAAACGCCAACACATACAGCTTTCTAATTTTTATGAGTTGTAGAATATTAACCAAGGACAGCACCAGAATTTTTTCAAAATTTTTATATACATGGCCACGATAGTACATGATACCGTTGTACATGTAGTCGATTACACGAATTCTAATGTATTATTATTAGAACTATTAGACAAATACAAAAAGCTATTTGTCTATTTCCTTAATTAAGCGTAACATTTACACTTTTGCAAAAAACATCACTTTATTCAGGTTCAACAACTGCAGATTTCCGAAGAATGTTGAAATTTTTTTGTAACAATTACACAAGTTCTGATATTTTTTGATTATATGTTGATGCTAGTTCTAAGGCTGTGTACAAAAAAGGTAAAAATGGAAAAATTTCCAAGAAGTCAAAATTCTCTAATCAATTTGCCATTAAAAGAAACAAAACTTGGTTAAGGTAAATGTCCTCAAATTAAGACACTGTCCTAAATTCCGACATATTTCTGTTTAGTTGGATAAAATAAGAAATCTAGAACTTTGAACTTTAATTTAGCACATCCGGTTTGTCGATTTGACATTACACTTATCAACCCACAATCGTTTCTTATTCTACCAATGTTCTAACGGTCAGAATATAACCTAAAAGTTTGACTGACCTTGATAATCGAGTGTTATGCAAAAGGTTGATTTTTTCGTTATAAGGTAACTGCTATCCGATTTCTTCTTACATCGCTAGAGGACAACAGTAATGAAGAAACTTCCAATAATATTTATTTATGCTGACCAAATAAGCTTTATTTTTTCTTATTAATACGGTGTACTACTCTTTTAACCACTATTATTTACAAATTTAGGGGTGTCAGAATTAGGTACATGAAAATACAGCGGTCCTAAATCAGTGTGTCTGAATTGTGTACATGGTTAGAAGTAATACATATGGCTCTATTGCTGTCTTTACACACGAAAATACCATATTTACATCGTTTGCTATTTTACAATTAATGGTGCGCATTTTGTCCAATTTCCGACACCAGTGTCGATATTGCGGACATAAATAATTGCTAATTATTACACTAGCAGCAGAGAGTAGCGACTTTGGAATTAATATACCCTTGGAGATAACAAATGAACTAATGTCATTTCCATTAAAAAATATATTATTCTGGCCTGAAACACCCAAATAAAGTAATAAGATAGGAAGCGGCAAATGTACAGAATAAAAAGCTGCGCCAAGAAAAACACTCAAAATTCCAGATGCAAGAAACATTAAGAGACAGGTGAGGGAAAGAAGGCAGACTGAAGAAGACTAAGGACTTATTTTATACTGTGTTTCAAAAAAAATATAAAAAATAATTGTTTAACATTTCTTAGTAATAAATCTGATGTAACAGTATTTAAAACACTTAATATTATACTTGAATGTTATGTATTTGTCGGAATAATGTACCACAAATGTCTGATTTAGGAGCACTGTTTGAATTAGGTTAACAGATACCCTTAAAAGGAAATATTTGTTTAAAAAAAGTTGACATTCTCACCACATAAATAATTTCTTAACCTGTCTGAATTTGGGGCGTTTACCTTACTATCTCCACCATTGTTAAAGTAACGCATTACATAATTTATTGAGTAATCTTAAATCTTATAGTTCCCATGTGTCTTGAGCTAAACATTAAAAGAATCGAGGTTTGGCTATTTTTGAACTGCGGTATACAAACCGTACACTCTCTATCCTAACTTATTTTTATTTCTTCATGTTTAAATATAAAGAATTAGTTCCAGTTCAGAAGTATTAACCTAGAAAACACCCTATAAATGACGCTGTCCAGCTTGTGGGTGTTCAGTGAACAGTGTTCACTGAACACCCACAACACTGTTTACTCTATGCTAATGTAAGGGGTGTACCCCTTTTGGCAACCACAGCGACGAATTACGAAACATCATGACTTTTCGTATCTGTTAAACCAATGAGTAATGAAAAATACATTCTTAGACTGCTATTCCTGCTGGACAAAATCAATAGTGGTATTTATAAGGTTTCTGTATGACTCTCAGCGTGTTATTGAAAATTAAATATTCATTGATTTAGGGCAATTATCTACGAAATCGACGAATGTGCATTGTGCAGTAGCATACTATATTTTAGGGCTTCTAGCATTTGAAAAATTAGTAAATAATTTGTATAACCATTTTTAATATAGAATACGTACAGGTTTCACATTTTTGTTGCACTAATAACACAAGTTATTGTTATTATGAGCATTACATTTAATTTAAAACAACTTGATCGTTTCGCATTTAGTATAAATAATAATTTTAACAAAATCAACAATCTTACTATGCGTGTCGTGTTTTTAGGACATCATAATCTCAATAAAGAACAACTTTTTCGGAAGAAATAATTTTTTTTTATTATTTTGTTAGTGGTTGAGAAGGGGGTGATTTATAATGTAATATTTATACGGTATACACAGAGGTCATTATGAACCAATTAGTTGCTGATGAAAAGAATACTTGGAACAAATGCAAAACAAGTTGTCATTGTTCTTTCAAAGAAGCTAAATAAAAAAAAAACACTCAAAACGTATTTGGTTTTGAAGGAGCTATCCTGTTATAGCACCCACCTTACCCATGCTATTTAAAAGTTGTTTGAAACCATCATTAGGTAAAGTTGTAACCATGTCCAACATAACCACATCCAGAAAACATACATTAATTAAAGAAACAAGCTAAAATTAATTCAATTCGTAATTCCCTTTAACATTACTACCCCGTAACCTAAAATCTCAGTCGCAGTGGAAACAAACTTCTAAATAACTTATCCGAGATTGCAAATAATTCACTCGACTAGCAGTTTGAGAGCATGGTATCCGCTTTAATTTTCCGGTAATTTGAAACGGCCAATTGGAGCCCGATAGAGGGCAGCAGTTCCCTGCCGCTATGGAAAGCGCGCTCTAGCTCCTAGGGCCTGTGATTCCCCGAGACCGTTATTAAACGATAGCAATAGAATAAAATAACCATTATCTGCATCCTGATTAACCTAAAATTCGATTAAGTTTACCCTCAGAACAGTCTCTTCTCTGCCCCTTGCCCGCTCCGCAATTCAGACACGGCACTCCGGCAGTCGCTCCGGGCAATTCGAAACCCGGAGTCGGCTTCTTGGCCTTTCCGGTAAAATTTTCGCTCCGGGAAACTTCGATAACCTATCTGATACAGAATTAGTTTGCAGTTCATAAACGAAACTTGTTTTCTTCAGCGTATACTTTACGCTGAAGAAAACAAGTTTCGGTTGCTTCTGATTTATAGAAATTTTATTGAGGTTTTACTTTATTTGTTTATAATAAATGTTTTTGTTATAGGTCATATTTTATTAATGCTTTATTAATTAGTGGCCGTTTGAATGCACCTCAGAGGCTCAGACAGATGACCGACTCCGCATCACTGTGGTTCACAGACGGATCAAAGACCTAGGAGGGTGTTAGGACCGGCACTAGTTGGCTGGATTTCTCACTATCCAAAGCCATTGGGCCATTCTCCAACCATCTCCCAGGCGGAAGTGCACGCAATTGACTTATCTGCCCGGGAATATTCGCATAGGAACATAGAGCTGACGCATTTAATTTCCTACGCTTTTAACCTGTTTGCTGTTCTTTGTAGCTTCTTTATTCAAAGAGAAAATGATGCGACTCGATTAATATATGATTCTATATCACGGAGCGCTGTAAATTTCAATAACATAAAATTATTTTATGTTTTGCCCTGTATATGCTAAACTTAAAATTTAAGTAAAAACTACTATCCCAACGCTGTTGTTGGGGAAATAACATACAATTAAACGAAACAATCATAAAAATTTTACAATTCGTTCAAAAGATTTTTTACTTAACTTCAAAGTTGACATGCATTTTAGGTGGGCTGTCTACATATATACATTAGCTCAGACAGTCAGGCGACATTGAAAGCGCCGCAATCAACAGCCTACAAATCCAAAACTTTCTGGGATTGCAAAATTATCCAGGAAAACTTTGCAAAAAAGAACAACGTTTCACTGGTGTGGGTTTCATGACATTTAGTGATCGAAGGCAACGAACAAGCCGACATCCTAGCCAGAGAAGACTCTAAGAAGACCTGAACCCTGTTGCGGTAACACCAAGAGCCACATAAGGAAGATGGTACAAAACTGAGAAGCTAAAACTAAACGAGCTTACTAGAAAACATCACCTGGCATGAGATAAGCTGAGACTAACATAACCTTCTCAGCTACTAAGGCCAGACTGTATCTCCTGCTAAAAAAACAGACCTTCAACTGTCATCTCACGAAGATTGGACGGGCAAACAACGCAGACTGTAGTTTTTGCGGGGGTCCCGCGAGAGAGCGGTACACTTATTGTGCGAATGTGTCGCTCTAATGCGCACAAGACAAAACCACTTGGGAGCCGCCATCATGGAACCAGCAGAGCTGATACAACTTACCCCTCGAACAATTGTGGACGTCGTGAAAAAGCTCGACATCGAAGGTCTCTAATCTATGAACGAAATACAAAAGATCTTTTAGGTGAAAGTATATTGAAAGGCACAGATGCCATACGACCCAACTCGACCATACCATACAGGTTATATTTTAATCGCCACTCCTTTACCAATTTTTTCTCACAAACCGGGTTGTAACTACTGCTAATTACTGCTATTTGTTTGCGAGGGTTTTGTCATAGCTTTGCTAATTATTCTGATTTTGTTTTGGTTATCTATATACCAGGGTGACCTTTTTGATACACCAAGGCACGACAAAAATCCAGAGGGGCAGGGGGGATTAGCAAAATACATACCTACTAACTAGAAATGAAAACGGATATACCGTATCATACGGAGTTACCGTAATGATGAAATTAATCAATGTAGACAGGTGATATACAGACGGGACGAAAATTTTTAAATAAATTAAAAATTACAGCCACAACCTGGATTTGAACCAGGGACCTGAGCTTTCAAACTGAGCTATTGATGCCCATGACATCTGTAAAGGAAAATTGTCATATCTAGGAAAGGAAGTAGCCAACCTTTGTGCTGGCAACACAAACGTCCCTGGTTCAAATCCAGGTTGACTCTGTAATTTTTAATTTATTTGAAAATTTACATCCCGCCTGTATATCACCAGTCTACTTTGATTAAACATATTGCCAATAATCGAAACATATCTTTAGGTAGTTATTCCCTTTTCATCGTCAACGTAGCAAGCTAAAAGGGCAAGACTTTTTGATTAGTGGCAGGAATCTACAAGAAAAAAGGGTAAAGTTAGGATTCTTAGCTAGGTCTTAGTTCTTTTCTTTTAACTTTTTTTATACATTTTATTAAAATTACAATTTAATATACGGAAATACCGTAATGGTTAAATGAAATAGGTGTCATTGGACCCGATAGCATACTTAGCTGTGGATTCATTGTGCTTTATATGAAAACTTGGTTCACATCCAGGTTGAAGCTGTAGCCTTTAATTCAATTTGATTTCTAATTTATATGCTGTGTGTGGCACCATCATTTGTACAATATGTTTATTTAAGAAGTTTGTAAACTATCATTCTGGCATAGATAATGATGAGATAACGTACCTGTTCTTTTCTGTTAATTGTTTCACCTCCACAGTCAGAATATTATAAATGTTCAAGAACTTACTGATACTTATTAGATGCAATATGTTTATTTTATTTCACTACCTTCAGCAAAAGAAACAAATGTTCCATTCGACTTTTTAAGTTGTCATAAATATACGTTTTTTGGCTATTTATCCTTATTGTAGGCAATGTTTTAGATTTAAGAAACATGTCTGTAAAACTATGTATTGTTAATAAAAAGTTTTATTTAATTTTAAGTAGGAGTTTTCAATACAATCTATGAATGGTATCAATCAGCAGAATGTACTGTTACCGCACCGGTACCAACCGGTTTATGATATTGATCCGTAACAATTACAAATCTGCTTAATGCCACTGGTACGGATATGAATTTATTTTTCATACGATGGGCGGCGCTGTACGAAAAACTGCGTAACCTCTTTCCTGTTGGACTTTTGGTCGTTATTGGCACAAGTTGTTGTAAGTCGTTCCGTATACACAGAAAAGTGATCTCTCGAACGAAGAGAGAATTACTTGGACGAAGTAGTTGGTAGGTTCGTATATACCCAAGAGATCATTGACCTGAACAAAGAAATTTTATTTCTTGAAATAATTACTAGATATAAGAAAGTTGTTACTCCGGTGAAGTAAGTAAACAGTCTTCAATGGAGTGTATATTTTTATTCCCAGTAAATATGTTTGACTACTTAATGTAAGAATTTTAAAGATTAGGCACAAGTCCATTTTCTACTATAATACTGATATAAATATGTAAGTATAACTACTGCATTCTAGTTCTAATTAACAAGCTAGATACGTTATACTTACATACTCGTTCTAAACTGTGGCGTGTCTTACACCAAATTGTTCAGTGTTGAAATGTTTATTGTACACTCTAATCACAAATATATATATATATATATATAATGTAACAAGGTAAATAAAAAATTTATTAATTGAGTTATATATATATATATATATATATATATATTAAAATAAAACACAACACGATTGTTTAACACCGTGTATTAATTGGGGTTGCTGGCTTAGTCACTTTAACACATTAAAACGTTAAAATAATACAATACATTGGAGTAACTGACGTTTCGGTGGTGTACTCCACCTTGATCACAGTAAACTAAATACATAAATAATACACATGGTCGACGTACCCCTACTGACAGAAATCATAACTGGGAAGGTCAACACGTGCAGTACAATGTGAAACATACAATTTTTAAGTTTTGATTTGGTTTATAAAAATTGTGTGTTTCACATTGTACTGCACGTGTTGACCTTGCCAGTTATGATTTCTGTCAGTAGGGGTACGTCGACCATGTGTATTATTTATGTATTTAGTTTACTGTGATCAAGGTGGAGTACACCACCGAAACGTCAGTTACTCCAATGTATTGTATTATTTTAACGTTTTAATGTGTTAAAGTGACTAAGCCAGCAACCCCAATTAATACACGGTGTTAAACAATCGTGTTGTGTTTTATTTTAATATAAAGTGACTTGGCTAACAATAAACATTTAAATAAACTATATATATATATATATATATATATATATATATATATATATATATATATATATACAGTATATGTATACATATATGTATATACAGGCAATAATATACAGGCAGGAAGTAAATTTTAAAATGAATTAAAAATTACTGTTACGGTACGTCCGTATGATACGGTGTATCCGTATATTCATTTCTAGTTATATTTCACGTTCAGTAATTGGCTTTAAATTACATTTCTGCTGTGAACCATACGTCATGTAGATGAAATTTGATAGGTGTCATGACAGGTTAGGTTTGGTAGTGTTTACTACTTCCTTTCCTTGATATGACAATTTTCACTAACAGATGTCATAGGCCTCAATACCTCAGTTGGATAGAGCATTGTGCTAGCGACACAAAGGTCCCTGGTGCAAATTTGGGTTGTCGCTGTAATACTAGTTCATTTTAAAATTTTACCCTGTAAACGCCCCTGTATATCACCATTTACCACACATTAAATACAAATTGTTCATTAAATATAGACAATTCGAGTAACATTGATAAATTTTATCTATAAGAAATAGTTTGATGGATGATAACTATTGATTTGCAAATATTTTTAAAATTGGTGGAGGCGCCGGGACAATACTTTTACATCTTATTCTTTAAGTAAATAAATTATTTCAAAGTTACATTTTGCATTTCTTATAAATTCCTTCAACAAAAAAACACCATTAATTATTCCATTTTACACAATGTACAACCACAATGTAACCATTATCATTCCGACACATACAGAATAATCAGGACACTAATAAATTAACGAGATAGAATCAAATGCCCGCTAAAAATTTCGGTACGTACGTACCGCCGCCCGCAAAAAAAACAACAACCCAGCAAAAAACAAAACGAGAAACGGGCACTGAATAATTTATTTCACAAAGGCCAATTTTCATGCAGTTACACGAGTTAAAACTGCGCCAAATAGGTGCACGTGATTTTTTTGCTAGGGGAAAGTTTCGCCTCCGAAGTGCAACTAAAATAGCACCAGCGGGGTAGTAAATCCGTTCTGGGATAAGGGAAGGGGTTGGTCGGCCGGTGACCGAACCCGTACGTAAAAAGAATATAAATTCAGGGCTAATCCCCTGAAAATATCGGGGTACTTTTGTGGCGGATTAAGCTCGCTGAAAACTATAAAAGTTCCCGTCTAATTCGAGCTGGCCAGCGGTGTTAGGTTGGCCGGGATACATGATACAGCATAGTCCGGTATGATGGTAAGTATCTAGCAGACTTCCGGCGGCAGAGAACCAATTCGATTACGAATATCGACTTTACTTTCGTTAATTAACGCCCTCGTTACAGCGTGTAACCTTATTAAAATTTGCAGAAAATCTGAGATTTTTAGCAAGACTTAACATTCCTCCAGTGAAATTATATATGTTAAAGGAAATAAAAACCCAAACTTGCTTAATGACCTATTTCGTAACATCCCTCTTTTTTTTATTTGAAATATTGTTTTGTAGGGATGTGTGCCATCTATATGTCATGAGAAGTAATAAAGTATTTTAGATTTTGTAATACTTCGAGCGCCATCTATGAACTAACGCTGTAAGTTCTCAACATATACCCAAATAGCAGTTGTTAGTTCTGAAAGAAATAAAAAAAACACCAAACATATTATTTAGTTTGGAAGGATTTACAACTAATTTTAGTATCAATATTTTTAAGCTAAGTTAGTTCGCTAAGGCACTTAAACTTTGTATAGGGCTGGATAAAATCAATAACCGCTCCTAGGAACCTGTATGTGGAGTACGGCGCCATCTAGTTTGAAATAGCAATGGGGTGCGGTTGGCAAGCAAGAACTTACAGTATCTAATTCAGCACCCCTATTCAAGATGGCGCTGTATGTATACTTTCAATACTTTTTGCGAGTGATTAAATAAATTGAAACGTCACTAATATATTCCCTCAATAAAAAACAAATAGCATATTAAAAAAATCTAAGTGTTTTCTAGGTTTTTATTATGTACTATTGTTCTTATACGCGTTTTTACTTTGGTATATATACTTGAGTTTACAAATCTAGCCAATGAAATAACTACTGGTGCATGTTACTACGAGTACATACAAAGTACAACGGTAACATTGTGCGGAATATGTAATGTGTGACGTATGGTGTGATAAATAATGCACAAAAAATAGACTTGTGTATTACGTACATTAAATGCTAGGACGTAATAAGTTCTAAGTTTATATCTTATTTATATAAATAACTTTGCCGATTGCCGATTAACCCTTAATATTGCACTTACGTAAATAGCGTTC
The DNA here is from genome assembly GCA_964023965.1 of Melinopterus prodromus. Classification (NCBI taxonomy): domain Eukaryota; kingdom Metazoa; phylum Arthropoda; class Insecta; order Coleoptera; family Scarabaeidae; genus Melinopterus; species Melinopterus prodromus. Next base: position 10,519,164 of record OZ030397.1, read on the forward strand.
TATTATACTCTTTCTTGATACTCTTTATTAATCAGAATGCTTCGATATAAATTGTACTATTAGCTAAATGTACTATAGAGTGGTATTTATAGTCACCGAGAATAACAATAATAATAATAACTATAATAATACTTTAATCATTACTATAAGATAACAATAACAATTGATTAACATAAAATGGCAATAATTTTACTATTATGAATATTTTGTTAAATCAAACGCCAACGGAACAGTTCTCATACTTAGACGGTTGTTCTCTTTATATTATTGTCCTAATGCCCTCCGTTTTTGAAGAATGTCCTTCTTGTACACCTTTTGAATGCAAAAACCGAATAACGAACATAAGCAATACCCATCGCAATCATAAGTAAGTACCTAAATTAAGTAAAGGTGAAAATCACGAAAACCACCAATAATAAAAATAAGTTTAATAACAAAAATATCAAACAAAAGAGTTGATAACAGTCGATATTCTGATTACTTAATATGATTACTTAATACTTAATTAATAAATAAGTTAGTTAAATTATTTATTTCTTCTTATTGTAACGAGGATTGTTTGTGTTTTTACTTCTATTTTGCATTATTTTATATATGTGACCGCGCACGAGAGAATCGCCGTAATTGCCATCTCTCGTTTCGATATAGTATGGACTCCTATGTTCGAAGACTCATAACTCTAAAACTACTGAACGGAAAAAAATTATATAAATTGTGTAATACTCCTTAATCATTTTTACATAAGTTGTTTGACTATCAACGTCTTTTGCCTATCGGTGTAAAAATGAGCGCGAGAGAAGTAAAAAAGTGTACCCGATTTTTGCGTTTCTAAATCAAGTCTCGTCTTTCCGATTTGTTCTCTTATTGGGAGTGTGCATACACCGTGGAGGGGACTTCAAAATCGATCTAAGCGCCCGTAGCGATGAAATACCTAACTAAAGTGCCTACATATGTGCAGTCTAGTTCACGGTGCATTATATTGTGTGCCAATCCGTCAGAACTAATAATATATCGTTGGTATAAATAATCATAATGGGACACAATAAGTGTTGCGTTATCAACTGTAATAATACAGGAAGAAATCTTAACAAATGCATTATTGTAATAAATAATATAATTTTGATGGGACGACTTATACAGTACAGATAACTGTAACATTTATTAGCAATCTGCACCATTTACGCCTCGTGGACCTACTACTGCCTACAGCTGTAGAGGCGTTAACATCGCGCACAATGCCAATCTCGCACGGTGGTCGTAATTGCACATTTAACACAAATAAATTTATAATTTGGAAAATCCTTGACCGATTGTTCCCAAATTTGGACACAGTATGCCTTTTTAGGAGTGAATTACTTGTGCCTATACTTAATTTTGATATCAACAATTTCCGGAGTTATGACCCAAAATATGGTCCCGGAAGGAAGTGCAAAAAGTTTTAATTAACGTGAAAGTATTAAATGATCAAAATCGGTATCAAACGAAAGCTGTTTGCAAAGCTTTTCATCGGATTATATTATATGGTTGCCACCTGCTCAAAATTAAAGTTACACATAATACCGTTTTTAAAATTTCGTTAAGAGAATGCCTAATATGTGAAATAAACAGATTAAAAAAATCATCATACACTTTTATTTAATTGAATATCTGGCGCCTTGAACAAATTAATCGAATCCGCCTCCAGTTTTTCTTTGTGCTACGTTTTCTTTGCAAACTTAATTCCAATATTTTTAAAACCAGCATTCTTTATGGTTATCATAAAGGAATAAAACTTCGAGACTTCGGTCGATACTACGAGAAGTAACTTATAATATATTATAGGAACTAGCCGCTTTTTGTCGTAGACCTAATGTAAATAGTCTAATCCAATTACTAATGCATAGTAAAAATAAATCAAATCATATGGTAACAAAAATCACAATTGAATATTACCCATTATTGTACTATAAAATGAGTGGCGCGCAGTTATCTGAGTTTGGTGCTGTCATATTCCAAAAAACCCACTTTTGCCAGATAATTTTTTAGTTTTATTATAGTTCAGATATTTAACTGTAAACCTGTATGATTTTAACATCGCTTCTATGATTGGCTATATTTTCTATAGTAAAGGTAGTAAACAGGATTTTGATGGAAGCGGATTTCTCTGAAACAAACGTTAGCAGGGCAGCCCAGTTAGTATACAAATAATCCTTATTTACTGCTATAGTAAACCTTGCATTTCGAGTATTTGTTAATTTTTAAGTGCAAAATAAACACGAAAGTATATTTTGTGCGTAACGGCTTTCCCTCGCGTGTGTTTTGAATGTTTTGACGCTTTCAGTGAATCCGTCCGAATCCTTATCTATAAAATATCATTAATTAGAACTAATTTTACGTTTAAATTCATTGTAGTATATTTAAAGCGCACTATCATTCAAAATTCCGAAATTTCTCTCATCGTATTCAGTAAGTGATCTTGCTGGTACTGTCCCAGCTAACTAAGTCCGCGCTGCATGAAATTTATAACTTTCATAAAAGTCGCTTTAAAAAATTACGTAAAAACTTCCATGCGATTGTTTTTCTGCAGCCACATTAAATAAAATATGGCGATTGTTTACGTGCATATCCCATTATTGTGCTAATATTCGTTACAGAGATATCCGCTTCCATCAAAATCTTGTTTATATCCTTTGTTACATAAAAATTTAAAGAAAAAAATCGCTGAACTATAGAAGATACTCCAAATACAATCTGAACAAAAATCAAATTTTTGTAGTAAGCGGTTTAGGAGAAAAAATCGGAAGTTTGACACACTTTATTTCAATAGTTTCTGTTCAGTAGTTTAAGAGTTTTGAGTGCGGGGTCACATATGTATTTCTTCCCAATTTGTATTTATTGTTTCAAAAAATAATAGTAGAAACTGCTGTAACTTTTTGGGGACTGAAGGTGTAAATTTGAAATCTTTTATTCACAACTACACCTGCTTTGTCAAACAATGCGGGAACAAAACAGGGACAGCCGCCTGTATATCTGTTTTTGTTGCGTAGATTAATCTGTAATGCTTTCTATGAAATCAAAACTGTAATTATCAACAAAATCTTCATCTGGGAATCATTGAATGTTGTAACCAGTTTCTATTTATTTACCTAATTGGGTCACGTTTGGTTTTTATGGCTTTTGTGGATGTTCAAGCGTAATTTTGATGCTTTCTTGTTTTGTTCAGCCTATGCATCTCTAAGTATTTGTGGCCATTTCTATAAATGAAGGTTGTAATCTAAGCCGTTGACGTATTAAGAAGTGTCGTTCGTTCCTTTTTGTTTGGTTTCAGCAACATCCATTGCTTATTTGCTTGATTATGATTGATTATTTGCACTTAATTACGTGAAATATAACATATTTTAAATAACATCAACTCTTTATTGACATAGCATATATCATCAGATCTTGTACAACGTGGCGTTCTTTTCGTTTGCACATAGGGTTTCAGAATATAAAGCACGCATAGGAGAGACGTCGGTAGTTATTTGTTAGATCTTCATTTATTTAGTAGTAAACATCAAGGTGCAACAAAAGTTGATTCACATCTGAATGTTTCCTCCTTTTATATCATTTCCACAGGGCCCAATTTAAGAGCGAACTTTGAAAGAGATAACCCAGGTTATACGAGAGTACTAACTAGACCAAACAGCCTTCAAAGTACCTCCTGATACAACTCCATTGGTCCTTCGCCCCTACTTGATATACCCCGTTTGTTACTGATATTTGTCCACAGTTGTAACACAAAAACAATTCACCAACATCCCTTCCTTCCGGCTACCCCTCCAACAACTAGAACATTCCCCAAAGTTTAACTCCACAATAAGACAAATTTAAACAAATTAACGTTTCGCGTCGCTAAAATGAAATTAAACCGTCCAGTCCACACATACAGAGAGAAACGGAGAGACAGACAGCGGAAGAGAGGAGAGCGTCCAGTTGCAAACTAACACCGCGAAATGGTACAACACAATTTCCTGTCCGTACGGCGCGGCGGGCGCGGGGGTGCCTGTAGGCAAACGTGTTTCGACAGGAATCGACGCCCGTTCCAACGCAGGAAGCTTGCAAGTGTGCTTCAATAAACAAATTTAATAAAGAGTTCCAACTGCATAGCTATGTTCCATGTGTATTATATCCTGGAGCCATGGACGCCGTTGAAAAATTCTCCAGGGGGGGAACTGTAGCAAACTTCTCTCCATAGCATTGAAATAAAAAAATCACCAGTTGTAAATGACACTACTATAAACATGTCTGCTTTTATTTCGTATTTCTTACATTTGACGCATGGTATAACGTAAGGAAATTAATGTGTTGCTTTCTATTTGAACAAATATTCAAACTGGACTGTGTTTGCGTTTTCTAGTCGATGATATAGTACTTTCACAATCGTCGCTATTGTTAACATGGTTGCCAACTTATTACAAACACGCACTACAATACTCCAGAGTGCAGGTCTACAAAAGTTCAGAAGAAATCAACTTGTGGTCTTATAGTTAACATTTAATTATATTTTATAATGTATTATTGCAGACAATAATCAGACGCAACTGCCATCGGAAATCATTTCCATATTTTTGGTCCACACCAAAATTTGCATCGATTATTTTTTGACGTTTCTTAAAACCAATGAAATGCTTCTTTATTTGTCACAAGGGTAAGTTTCAACCAATTATGTCATTATTATAGTGGGAATAAATCTCTTGTGATTATTCTCGGGAATAATCACTGTAGCTTTTATTTGCCTAGCAACTGTCAGATACTTGTCAAAATATACCTATACTTAATTGTGTCAACGCGAAATGGGTAAAAGTCATCGGTTTAGTACCTTTTCTGATGCAGAAATTACAAAAAAAGATTTTAGGAACTACTTCGAAAAATACTCTAATAAGTAATCAGTCTATATGGAGACAATTTAAGACCTTCGCCAAAGAAAGAAATTATATTCTGGATCAATCTACTACAACAGCTACTCTGGCATTGATTTTAAAAGATTGGGCTTATAACATGAAAAGAACAGACCGAAATGATTATAAAGAAGCAGTAATAAAGACAATGTGGAATAAAACGGCAAAATTAGTTCAAGAACTTTACTTTAATAAGTATAACAGGTCCTTTGATCCTTTCCATGATATAGAATTCAGAAATGCTCGGAATGCAAGAGATGCAAAAAGAAAAATTTTACAAAAACATCCTGAAAAGCACAAACAAAGTTCTGTGGCACTTTCTAATACAGAATTCTTGCAAATTTTTAACTATTGGGACGAAGATACACCTTGTGGATTGCAAAGAAAGTTTTTTTACGTTGCATCGTATGAACTAGCTTGGAGGGGAGGAGAAGCTACGAAATGTTTAGTTCATTATTTTAAAAAAGAAACCGACATAAAAAGATTAAATACTGGCCGCATTGAATACAATCCCATCTTTACAAAAATTGTACAGGGTGGAGCACAAAGGTGCGCTAATAGTAAATGGTTGACTCCAAACATAAATAACCCAGACATTTGCCCTGTTCGTCTTTTTGAAAAACTAATGAGTAAACGTGAAGAAAATATTAAAACGGAACGCTTGTTTCTTACTCCAAATCCGGCTTGGCAAACACATGGTTTTTGGTATAAAAACGTTCCTGTGGGAATAAATTCCATTTCAAAATGTATGAAAGAATACGCAGAAAAAGTAGGTCAAGACACAGTTACCAAAAAAATAACTAACCATTCTGCCAGATCAAGTGCAGTAAGTAACCTTTCAAAAGCTGGTGTATGAGAACAAGAACTAATCAAGGTCACTGGTCATAATTCTGCAAGTTCGATATAACCATACCATAATAAATAATCTTAGAGAAAATACGCAGGAGGAAACACTTAATATAACAAGCAATTCCAAATCCTCAATAAATAATGAGTCTCGAAATATTTTTAATAATTGCGTTTTTCATTGTACTAATTTAAACTGTTAATTCTTTTAATATATTCACAATGTGTCAACGATATTTTCATATATTGTAAGTAATAATTAATTAAATTAAATTTTTCAATAATTTTATGATAGTTTTATTCATCTTTTTTATTGTAAAAATTTGTGAATCAAAAAATAATCTAGTCAAATATAACTCGAGAGTTCCATAAATTAGAAAATAATTTGGCAGATTTTGTTCAAACTTGTTGCCATTTGGCAATAGCCACTCGAGCCCTGCGGGCTCTCGTGACTATTGCCTGGCAACAAGTTTTCATACAATCTGTCAAATTATTTTGAATTTATTCTCACTCTCTTGGTATATTATTACTGATAATTTTCATAAATATTCAAATTCCTTTCCGATGGCAGTTGCATAAGGCGAGAGATAATTCAGAATTGGCGAAATGATAATGACGTGGATTATTTTCACGTTTTTAATATCGCAGATGGAAGACTTAAGGCAGCGTTAATATTTAAAGTGGATATAACGTTGATGAATAAAGTCAATTTTAAACAGTTTCGTGTTGTTCATTACTTTTTTTTCCCACTAACGATACAAGACTTTGATTGCTTGCGTATCATTTCCGACATTCGTTCTTCTTGAATTGTCTATTGACAGTCTTAAGTGCTCCGGCTTTGGCAGGGTACACACATTTGTTTGTTCTAAACAACAAACAAATGTGAAAATATTCCGATTCGCATTATTTCCAATAATAATTGATGATTTCAAATTCCAAATCTGTTGTTTGAGATAAGCGGTTCTTCTCAATTTCTCTTTTTTTCTCTACTATTTCATTTTTTATTTGAAAGTTTTCTTGAACTAAATTCCGCTTTTTGGTTCCTCGTAAAAATGTCCTAATAGTTTAAATTCCTAATGTCTAGTTCCATTGGATTTTAAGTTAAACATTCCTAACTAAAACTTAATGTTATTTTGTTACTTCCTTAGTATCTCCAAAAATAAAGATAAACTAAATTGTTGGGTAAGTGGTTAGCTTAAGCTTAACTTAGGGAACAAATTTTACCATTTTTGTCAACAAACACTTACAACATTTTGTAGTTGAAGTCGAAGAAGAAAAATAAATAAATTTAATTGTTTGAGTAGTAAAAAAGATAAAGGATATGAATTTAATTTAATATCATTTAATTTAGGTATTTGTAAGGTTGATTTTGTAATTTTTAAACTTTCTAGAACAATAGAATGAGGTGAGACTTTATTATTTTATGTACTTAGACTTTAATTGGTGACTTAATAAGATTCATTTAGAGCGCTTAATTAAGTTGTAAACGATTAAAAAACGAAATGTTTTGAAACAAACATTTAAAAATAAAGGTGTGTTCGTTCAGTTTTTCGGTTTTGTTGCCATAGCAACCAATTTATTTGTTTCCAGTTGGAACAGTGTGTCTTTTCACTGACATTTTGTTTAGTATTTTTTGACGTGTATAGAAAAATGCTAATACTCGAATGCCCTGAGAGATATCAAATAAAACTAACACTGTTCGAACGAGCATTCTTCGGTCAATCTAAAAGTGGAAAAGACCGATCCGAAATAAATAAATTAGTATCCGTAATTAATTAGTAACTGATTAGGTGAGACGAAATATTAGCATAAATATGGATATTCAATAGGCTGTATCTCGTTGACCCTTTGCACAATTTTTATAAAACCAACACCATTCGATTCCCATCATCTTAAACTATACGAAAGTCAAAAGAGTCCGATCGCGATTGTGCAGCGTTTAAAATAGCAAGCGTAGAGAAAAATCGGCGTGTTATGCGACTGTTTGCGTTCTAAATTTGGACGGCGTGTCCGGCTTCCAGCCCCGCTTATGGGAAGTTATGTGTGTATAGAAAAATTCTAATTACTCGAGTACCATGTTCTAATTATATGACCATTCATGAGAAGTCTGCTTTTAGGAAATTATGTGATCTGAATCCATATAGGGTGGTCGAAAAAAAATTTTATTTTGCCATTTTTTTGGGGATCTGCCGGTTTAACTCGGTGTCTCTTAAAAAAGGAGTCTCCATTAAATCTTAAATTCCATACTTTTTTAATTTTGTTTTGACTGTTGATATATTTTTCATATTTTGACTGGCATTATAATATCTATCATGTTTACCACCCTCGTACCGGGGTTAAATTTTTACCATAGTTCATGTTAATGTTCAACAACTGTGACGGAATAAGCAACGGCGTGAGATCTGAATTTATAAATTTAACATCTGGTGGAATATTTATTGCGAGCTTTATTTAATTTTTGGCATTGGCCTTTTTGACACTCAGCAAGCTACCATTATCCATCATTTCCCGAATATTTGTGACAAAAACTCGAAGAATCCTTAAGCTACAAAATAAGAACGGTCATAAACATTACATACCTATTTTTTTTATTCTTTCATGCGTCACCGCAGAAACAATTATCTCAAAAACTAGAGTCAATATAATAAAACTGATGTCAGTTATAATATAATCTACTGGTAGTCGAAAATTTTTCAGTCTTTTGACCGGCAATTATCCAATATAATATTTTTTTTATTTCTAACCCCATTGCACATATGCAACTACGCCCCTGTCTGCCGCGTGCATACCGTTTCAAGTTACGATTCGATGCCGCTAGAGGGGGTACCCGTGTAATCGAAACAAAACCGTGCCGCTGCCGTATCCGATCCGCATGAATACAATTTTTGACAACCCCATCTATATTGTAATGCGATCTGGTACGCTCGCGCGATACATCGCTTAGTTTTGTGTGAAATTATAACCTCATCTGGGCCGAATTGTGTCGGCCTCGTTCTCTCACTAATTCCAGTTTCTCTCGCTCTCTCTCTGTTCCCCTCTGTCTAGTAGTGTAGCTGGATCGGATTGCATTTAGGCAACAAAGTGAACGAGCGAAACCGGGTTTAATTTGGTTATTTGGTTAATCGTTTTGGGTGTGTTATCGTATGGTTTTATGTATGGAAATATATGCGTGTGCATCTAGCCAAATTGGTGGATGCGCCGGTTTGGATTTAGTTGAGTGCGTTTACAAGATTGTTCCGAATATGCATGACAATAATAGTATATAATTAATTCTTTTTGTATTGTGTTGCCCTTTTTAATTAGCTTATCGAGAAACACATAAAAATCGTATGTAGGACTTTAAACGGAGGATGCCATACTATTACGTCGGTCATTTCCACTTGTACTCCAGTACAATTAGACAATTAAAGTCCAATCGATACCAAGCCTGCGACGCTAGTTATTCACGAATCTATTTATTCTCTACTTCTCAGACGTTCTAAGAAAACAACCAATCAACATGTATAACAAGTTAATTGTTGTTTCCGACATATGTTATTCAAAAGAAATAATCGTTTTATGTAAATTTCTACCCTTTTTATGAGATTCTTTATGGGAAAGAGATATAAATAATCTGGAATTAGCAAGCAATTACTAAGCCTAAAACTGCAAGTTTTGATATCAGTCCGTTCGATTTCGAGCAGTTACTTAATCTATTATTAATTAAGTAGGTCATCAGATTTAGATTCCACGTAAAAAGCAATTTTTGTTTAATAAAAAAATGCTGTTAGTTAATGTTTTTGCTCATTAACCATAGCGGTTCCAAACAATTTACGATGACAGTCATATGACAGTTATTAGTTATTAGGGTCTAACTTTCACGAGGTGAACCGAGAGTTTGAAATTGAGTTTGCAATAAATTTATTCTATTTCCTGTATGACGGCATGTGTGACGGCAACGGCTTTGTGAATATACACTGCTATGCCGTTTTATGTTAGATTTTATTGGCATTTAATGTGAATCTGGGATAAACTGCTCAATAAAATTTCAGATTACACATAACATACACCGGACGAACCCACTGTGCTAGAAATATCTCCATCCAAACCTTAAACTTAACCATTAGACGCACAGATGGCCTTTCTAAGTTGTAGGTTGAAATTAAGTAGATACATATTTATATTATCTTGATATTTATATATTTAACAACGTTTATTTACAATGTTACACAAATACATAATTTCTTTTTGTTTTTAAGAAATAAATTCTTTTGAATTTATTTTTTTATTCATGGTAGGAATAGCAGATACAATTTGTAGATGGTTGCAAATCTTGTATATATGTAGTAGCGTCGAAGAATAAGAAATAGGGTCTTGTTTGAATATGTTTGAATTGTTCACTGTTGTTAATTATATCCATACTTAATTCGTATGAAAGGTGGGATCAATGAATATTAACCCATTTCAAGGTCCTAAATACAGAAAATAAGATTATTATATGGTATTTTAATTTACTGCAATAAATTTACATACCAAAGTTATTAAGTTAATGAAAACGCGTTTAATTAACTTTTGTGTAGTTCTTCTACATACCGTATGGATTCCGCAAAAAACAATTCATTTTTTAAATTACACCAAATTTTTTTGCATTTTCTCATGGATATAATCGAAAAAATGTATATAATATCCGCCACGGTTTTACCTACAAAATCCATTTTTTTCTGGGATGGAGTCTCTTATAGTTCCAAAGATATTAAATTTTGTCTGACGTGAGACACGCACGGCGTGTCGAAACTAAATGAAAAACGCATCAAGCGACTAGTTCAGGCGTATACGCGACGTTCTTGAACATATCGCAGATAGCAGGCTGGTTTAACATGCTAGTGCAGTTTGCTTTTTTAAGAACGGAGTGAGTGGAAGTGCTTATTTATTTTGGCCTAATTTTTTTTATTTATTAAACGCTTTTAAATATGCCGAAGTCTTCTAACCGTATCAAACGTTATAAACTTTGAACCGATAGATGTTTCAAGCCATTCAATTTGCCTCCGCATCCAACTTTAAAGAATAAAGCATAGTTCTCAGAAAAATCACAGATAACAATACACCCATCGTCTTGTAAGGATTGTTTATTGCCGTCCATAAAATCATTTTGGCTTTTCACTAAATATGAATGCAATAGTAGTCTTTCTAAACCGGTCTTCAAATTTTGTAAATATTCATCAACTGGGGATATTATTAGTTGCAAAGTGGTTCTTTTGACGTTCATCCATTGTGTATAAGTGATTCGTCGATCAAATGTTTTGCACCAGGACATTCAGAATATTTTCCAAAATAACTATTTGTTGAGACTTGAACGAGAATAATACGTTTTGAACAGTTGTGATAATATAATTTTTAAATAGATGTTATAGGTATATTTAATGCCAATAATTGGTATTTTATTACAGTAAAAACTCTCAGGAACGCATTTTCCGTAAAATCTGCACCAACAGGCAGAAATTCTGCATTTTGTGTTAATTTTTATAGAATGGAAGAAAAGAAAAACAGCAAAATAACAAAAATGCTGAAAATTCTAAAAGTTCGACACAATACAGAATATCTGCTTTCTGAGGTAAATTTATTTACATATTATTATTATTAATTATTTATGTTATTTATTTATTTTCTTTATTCTTTGCTGTAAAGCAAATTTATAAATATATAAATATAAATAAATATATATCCCTTCTATAAAAAAAGTTTTAAATTAAGGACTACACTCATCTACACTCGGCGCAAAAATGATATAACAAAAGACCATATAAACAAAAAAAACATATATGCGAGTTAAAAGTTATAGTATAATTATCACTACGGTTGAGGCACGTTTTGCTGCAAAAAGAAGGTCACTTGTGACCAATCTAATTATAATAATAAGCAGTGATTTACATAAAAGAAATTACAACTGAAACTACACCGAACTTGTGACGCGATATTACTAGAAAGACCAAAATTTGCACCTTAAGTTATTTTGCACACTAAACTTTATTACAACAATTGCAATCAAACGTGTTAGTTCTGCAACTATAAATGTATGTTCAATCTTTACAATGTGAGCAATTATACATTTAAAACCAAAGTGTGTTACGACTCACACACAACTCAAACAAGTAATCTCCACCCACCCATCACAGCATAAATCACAAACTTAACAACCACTTTCGGCACACAGAATTGCCGCCACAAAAAGTTCGTCAACGAAAACAAATCGTTCCCTTGTATAGTATTTAACCTACAGGTTCGCGACGGAGTTAAAAGCATATTTTCTGTCGATTACCCAACCCATTTCTCGCAGTGAATGGGTCCGTGATTTCCGCCGCACTACTTTAATATCGATACCGATCGTCTACCGCGGCCGCCGCTGTGCCTTGCGGATAGCCAAAGGCTGTGCCGCCTTCGAGTTCGGCTTACGGCCGATTTCTCTCTCTCATTAGTGGCCCACAAATTACCATGAAACCGGCGATTGGGCTCGAGACCCGCTTTGGTTATGGATACGGTCACGAATGTTGCTTTTTTTTGTTCGTTCGTTCGTTCGTTTTCCTAGCCCCTCTCCACTTTATTGACACACGGAAACTTTTCTAATTACGCGCGAAAGGAGTCGGGGGAAAGACTGGTGCAAAGGGTTTCTTTCTGTTTTTTTTTTTGTGATTTCTCGCCTCTGCGTCGTTCAGGGCTTATTACTTCAACTTTTCTTGATTTGTTTTATGTAATATTCGTATTCGTAGGTGATGTAACCGTGGAGAAAAGGATAGGCGTTCAGTAGTCCACAGAAACTCAAAGATAAATTAAATGTTGGCTATTGTTCGTCTACTAAAGAATGAACTTTGGGTATGAAGGAACAGAATTGGGTGTATATCAGATACGAATCTTAAAGTAAGCGCGGGAGATACAAAAAAAAGATAAAAGCTAACGAGATTACATACAAACAAAATATTAAACTTAGTTCAAACTTCGTGTAATAACTTGGTTTTATAACAAGATCGTAAAAAAATCTGATGTGGCCAGGCACATGCCTTTATCATACAATATATATACAATTAATAGTTTAGTGATATATTTGTTGGTGCAATTATTTTCATCGGTAAGTAACAGTAAATAATATGAACCAATTGAAAATGGCAGAGCCGACACATTTTCCTGGAAATATAATTTCAAGGGGAAATGCACCACATGAAATCTATCATTAGTATTATTAGTAGTATTAGGACTATTGATAATTGATTGAAAATTTGTAGACTTATGTTGTTGGGTATATCTTTTTAACTAAAATATTTTCGGGTTTTAGCTAATTCCGGTTACACCAGAAATTGTGTCAATTTTCATATTTCAAAGAGACTAAATACCCTATATTTTACAGCATTTTTCAAATTTTGTTTAATTTTAGAGCAATTGTATGTTATATATACCTATACCTAACATGTGTCATTTTGAGTCAATTAATTTTTTCAATAAAAAATGACTGCTGAAAGGATACTTTCAAATATTTATCTGCTGTGACTCTTGGCAGAAACTTGTCTAGTAAAGTTATTGTGAAGGTAACATATTGTTGACACATTCGTAATAGCTTTCGAAAAGTTATACAGTGTTCTAATAATAAGATCAAAATTTCACTCGAGAAAAGTACTAGAAATTGATTTTTCAGATGGCAACCCTATCATGCGACTGCATTTGTAATTTTATGGAATATTTTAGATCTATTCTACTGTAAAATGAGGTATACCTAAAATGCATTTTTAAAACATTGCTAAATCTAGACGCGTTGGAAAACAACTGAACAACTAGAAATAAACAGAAATGCTTTGAGCATGTTTTTTAAGTCTTTATTACTACAACAACAAGTGTGTTACCGGCAAAACACGTTTTCATGCCGAACCAGTTTAACCTAAGCCAAACTAGTTCGGCCAAACCGCTTTAAGCACCACTAGTTTATACTAGGCCAAACTAAATTAACCTGGTATGTACTCGCACATTTCAGGTCAAACTGTTATGGCCTAGGCCAAACTGATTGCGATTAACGATTTTGAAGTGTACTATGATATTTCGCGCGTTCTATGTTGAGGTTGTTTTGTGACGCGCGTTTTCTTAAGGGTCGTGTGATTTGAAGCCTGTATTTTATGACGCGCGAGTTTTCCAAAGCACTTGTTTTCCGACGCGCGTGTTCTCTGAAACGCGTGTTTGCTAACGCAGGTTTCTTTCCAAGAGCGTGTTTTCTTTAGGCGAGGCTTCAACGCGTCAAAAAACACGCGCGTCACAAGCACACGTTCCAGCAATCACGCGAGTCGAGAAAACACGCTTGACAAAAAACGCGCGTAAAAAGTAGGCCCTTCAGAAAACGCTTTATAACGCTTCAGAAAAGCACACGTGTCAGAAAACACGTTATGGAGAAAACGCCCGTAAAAACATTCGCGTAAGGAAACGCATTATAGCGCTTCAGAAAAACGCGCGCCAGAAAACACGCGATTCAGAAAACCCGAAATTCAGAAAGCACGCAATTCTGAAAATTCGCGCGTCATAAGCCACGAGCTTCAAAAAACAACAGAAAACGCGTGTATAAATTGTAGTGGGGACACCTCAAAACCGTTGATCGAAACTAGTTTAAATACCTGTTTAAACTAGTTTAGCCTAGGATAAACTAGTTCTGCCTAACCCGCTTTGGCCAAACTAGCCTAGGTAAAACTGGTTCTGCCTGAAAACGGGTTTTGCCCGTTTGCTACCAAAGATAAGAATCAAAGGTAAGAAAAAAGTAGTAGAAAAAGATTCGTCAAAATACAAAGCACCACAGTTACATGGTGCAACACTGTGAGTATATCTTCGTTAAAAATAAACAAATAGTATCTAACAACATCTCAAATCAAAGAACCAAAAACATTTATAATCTTCCTATAATGGAATAATTGTTATTAAATGAGTTATTAAATGAGTTACTAGCTTACTTTTTATCAATTTTATTCATCAAATCATATGTGAAGTTGTGGTAATTAATTTTTGTTTTTCATTTCTATTGTTGTATCCTTTTCAAGCATTTGCAAAGACATAAAAAATGGTAATATTTGGCAGTATTTATGGACATTAGAGCAAAAGATAAGAAAGTATTAGTACCACACAAAGCAATGCTTGTAATCAAGCACAACCCTTCTGGACACCGATCGATGCAGTTAAATTTATGAGATATTACACTGGTTATGTCAGTGTAAAGCGCATTTAATTACCTTGGTGAGCTTTGGGCTGGACTGAGTTATACTGGATGTGCCAATAATTAGCGGAAGGATAGATATGCGACATGACCTGATGGTACATACTACATCTACCTACACGGTCTGCTGCTGCAATGATTGAAGGTTACGTTGCACCCTCGATGTTGACAATGATAGACCAAAATAAAAGAAGCTCTACAACACATTATTTCATAATTAATCCAATAACTACCAAACAAAGAGATTTGTAAACTACTCCACAGACTCAAGCAATAAAAGCTTTCCTTGTTAGTTGCGTATATTTATTCACTTCGATACAACAACTTTTCCATTTGCCAAAGTTGCACCTTCCCGCGGACATTAAAACTGTTTAATATTTCCCAACTACGCCACTGATTTGTGCAAGCAGACGGAAAACTTTCCGTAAACTTTTGCGGGTGGCTTACATAAACCCGGGTTTATAATATTTTCCCTAGTAAACGAGTTGGAGGAGAGATGCAACGAGAATTTCCCCATCTTGGCCTGCCAGCCCGCCGCTGCCTGCCTCGGACTACTTAAGGCGAATGGCGAGGCGCGGCGGCGAATGCAACGGGACGTTAGTTTTTGGGAATTTATGCAGTCCTCGGACTCCCCATGCTGAATTTAAACGAGTCCCGCTGATTAAAGCCATTCAAGGCGCGACCTAATTCGTTGGTCGTTTGAATTTTGAGTGGTATAAACCAGTTCTCGCGAAGAATGCTTCGTTAGTCATTATACACGTCGTGTTTCTGCCGTCAAAGGGAGAAAAAAGTCGGGATTCAGATGGGAATGGAGAGGAAAATGAGCGCATTTAGCTTTTTTTGCTTTACTTCGGTCGAAGATTTGTCGAAGATGATAATTAAAGAAACTTATTAGTAATGTTCTGAGCTTTGAAGTTGTTTCAGTTAACAGTATGGTATACAAAATACGATGTTCAGATTTTGATGGAATAACAATTTACAAACATGTAATGCAAGAGAATCTTTAAAGAAACTTGCAATCAAGGATTAAACATTGAACATGACTACGTACACGAAAAACAATCCGGTAAAAAAGCGCATGTTTTGAACCCCCACATTTACCGTGCAAGCGTGGCAGGTATATATATTTTTTATCGGCATTAAAGACAAGTCTGTGAATGGGCAAAATCGGTTAACCCCTTCTTTAAAATTTCGTACCAAAAATTTTTTACGGCTGAAGATAATTTTGGTAATAGTTTAGCGTTAAATTCTGCTTAAATCGCGATACAAATTAGATTAAAATCTACGTAACTATAATTGAACCCCAGAATTAATGGGAGGGATTTTTTCCAAAGAAATAGTTATTTATGTTACAAGTGCAGAAAGTACGGAATAGCGCGACGAGCAGTAACCCGGCGCGACGCCGAAGGCGGAGGGTCGCATGTGAGCGAGTAGCGCTATGTAGTTTTCGGCAAGAGTAACATACAACATTTTTTGTGCTGCTTTTTGAGTAAATATGTATTTAAAAACAAATCAAATTCTGACAGATTATATTGTTCATTACACTGTAGGTGTCATATGCGTAACAACATACTAAAATAAAACTACACTCATCGCTATACTTAATTTACGATTTTCTTAATTTATCGTTTTTAGAATTTGATATGACAACGGTTTGATATTCCTTATGAACAAGCAATCAAAGCGGTAATCTTAGTTTATTTTAAATTTGTATTTTGTACTTTGTCGCACTAGAGCGGCAAAGTTCCATAGCGGCACTCCAACCTCAAACGAAATCAGCTGTTTTCGAGTGTGACAGTACCAAAAATAATTTTTCTAGTTTGCGTTTGTTATAAACTCATAACGAGACCGCTTTCGGTGTCGTTATGAAAACACTAGATCACAAACTTCTAGTAACTTTTAAATTTTCAAGATTGATGATTTTGACCTCTAGTGTCAAATAAGGCGAAATCTCAATAGCTATTGGCTCGCGTCAATCCTAATTGTGGATTTTACCTCAACTACCAACTGTGGAATATAAAACTACTGTAGATTGTAAGAAGACAACCGAAATTTTCGTAATTTATGTAAAATTAATGTCGCAAAGTATAAAAAATAGTATATAACACTCGTTTTATAAGACGTGTTGGCGCACTCGTGCGCCCATTTTTGTCTTATAAATATATTTAACCGAGAAATATATTTTAAAGTCCGATCAATGATTGACACTTTACGGTTTTTCTATTAGGTATAATGAAGTCGTCTGATTGGCAATAATCGTAAGTCGTAAATTAACAGAAATTGTGAATTTTGACAGCCAAGTGACAGAAGGATTTCATTTCGTAAAATTCTAACACAGCTGGAGGTTTGTATAAACCTAATTATTTACGGCATGTTCACGGCCAAATATTACCTAATTTAGTTATGTTGGGAACAATATGAATTAACCATGAACATTATTAGGAAATTTCTAGATCTTTTAATTTTCTACATAAAATGACTGTCATTTAGGTGGCGGTTACCGTTTTCAAGTTATACTTCTTTAGAAACGTCAAAGGTACCGAAGAGTGACAATAAATTTCTGAGCTGGATGATTCCTTCTGCATCTTAAGGATTTGAAATCAAGATTGTGCTTCATAGTTTTTAATAAATCCCCTATATTACGAATAAAAAAACAATGTCTCGGTAGGTACTATTTATTTAGTTCAGTTATTGTTTTAGTTTTGGAACCCCTGGGTTCAGAAATATACATGGTGCTGAAATATCAGAATATATTTTTTATCATCCTGCATCCTGCGCTTTACAGTATTCCAAATATTTTTTTTCAAGCCGCATCTTTTCAAAGTATTATATATGAATCACAAATTGACTAATTATTTCTAATAAAAACGCATATGTAGGGGTTGCAATCGGCTGTATTTTTACTTTATCATACGCAGTAAGATAAAGTATTGTAATCATGCCGAAAAAAAAAATTGAGATTTTAGCGGAAATAGGTCTTTTTGGGTCCCCTGAACATTTTTGGCCAAGGTACAAAAAAATGTCTGTGTGTGTGTGTGTGTGTGTGTGTGTGTGTGTGTGTGTGTGTGTGTGTGTGTGTGTGTGTGCGTGTGTAAACGATTTTTGTGACGACGATTCCGGAGAAACTACTAAAGGTATCGGGACGAAAGTTTATATTTAGAAGTTTTATCACCAAACTTAGAGCTGAAAAGCTTTTGGTTCAAAAGGGTCGAAAGGAACTGGTAGTATATTCTAAGCCTTTTTTAAGGATTTTGCAAATGAGCCGCCATTTCTGTAATTTCGTCAAAATAGTTAAATAATTAATTAAAGCGGAGGAAATTTTGAATAATTTATGCCTATGACATTTTTTGGTAAAATTAATAGTTTAGCTTTTTAGTTTATTGTAAGCCTTTTTCAAGGATTTTGGAAATGAGCCGCCATTTCTGTAATTTCGACAAAATAGGCTATTAATAAATTAAAGTAGAGGAAATTTTGAATAATTTATGCCTATAACATTTTTTGGTAAAATTAATAGTTTACCTTCAAGAACAAATTCTATTTGATCGAGATCAGTCGCATCTGCATTGATATGAAATTACATAGTAGCCAGGATTTTGACAAATATTTTTTTGTGTTGTCACATTCGAAAACAGCTGATCTCATTAGAGGTTGGAGAACCACTATGGAACGTGCCGCTGTAGTGCGAAAAATTATAAAATACAAATTTCAAATAAAATAAGATCACCAATTTGATTGTTTGTTGATAAGAAATATCAACCCGTCTTTATATCTAATTCTAAAAATGATACATTGAGAAAATTATAAATAAAGTATACCGATGAGTGTAGTTTTATTTTAGTATGTTGGTAGGGATGTGTCATGAACAAATATAAATGTCAGAATTTGAATTACTTTTTAAGGTGCGTTCTCATTAGTGATAATGGCAGTGGTAGCAGACGCCGTTATAGTATTTCCAATAGAAAATTGCTAGTGACTCATGTTTATGTACATGCAAACTAATGTGTCATTATCACGATATGTAAGAAATACGATTAATTTCGTATTCTACCACCGCCATTAGCTACCATTACTTACCAATCGGAACGCACTTTTCGTCAAAGTGGTTTTTACTATACAGAAATCATTTCTATTTTTTTAATACGTATTTCTTAAAAAGCAACACAATAAACGTTGATGTCGCTCCTGCCAAAAACTAGATAGCGCGACTCGCTCATGTGCGACGGCGACACTCCGCCTTCGGTGACGCGCCGTATCACCGCTCGTCGCGCTATTCCGTACTTTCGGCATTTGTGACATAAATAACTATTATTCTAATGACGTAGTGTAGGTAGTGTCAAATGCTGATGCTTTGGCAATACCTACGATTTATCTCTATAGAATAGATTCTCATGCAGCTAAACTATTAATTTTATATATTGTATGATAAAGTCATGTGCCTGGCCACATCAGATTTTTTTAATATCTAATACATTTCTTTCACCGATTTCCAAATAGGTATCGCATTGGTCAAAAATACAATCATCGAAAATAAATTACCACACTGGCTAACAAAAAAAAACAAACAGACACAATTAGCGATAGAAGATCCTTCCTCCAATCTTAAATCTCAAGGTAGAAATTGAAATTTAGTATACTTTTTTAGACTTTTTTGCAGAGGTTCCTCAAGATATAGACTCAATTAGCAATTTTTGAGGCAGAACATGTAAAGTGAGTCTATTTTTTGAGTTGCAAATGTGGTTTATTTTTTATATTTTTTTACATTTTTGTATTTCGTGCACAGGTTTTCTCAAAAATAATTTATTAAGTTTATTTCAGAGATGACGCATAGAATTTATTGTATATCGCCTATTTCGTATCACATGTTAATTTTTTATTATTTACTACGGATGAATGGCATTTTTTCCGAATGATGTAATTGAATATCTGTGAAAATTTGTGCTGTGATGTCAGCATCCAAAAGCTCATTGATTTTTTTGATTAAATTATGTAAAATTTGCAAATTTGCAGTAGCTAACAGTATATTTTTATTTAATTATAGAAAAACATTTTTTTTATTCCAATAGCTCTCCCTAAACATTGTTTTGCTTCTCTTCACATAACATTTTAAACCGGTGCCGCTTAAAACGACATTTTAAAAAATTAAGAATTTTACGTTTACACCTACCCGCCCTCCAATGAGTTATTTTGACAAGCTGTTAAATTGTCCGGTTGATTTTCCTTTAAACTCAAGATATATGCAGCCGGTTATACTAGATTTGTAGGCAACACTGACTATATTAGAGGGCCAATAAGCATGATCTCGAAATACTTATAGCAAATTACTAAACATGAAACGTAGTTTTAATGACCATGTCCAATGTACAACATAAAAAAACGTATATTTCACCCCCACCCCCAGTGCTATTCTATCCTAACCACCACCTGACGTGTTCAACTGATTGCGCCATTTGCCCCCGTCTATGTGCATCTACTGGTCCACTTAACTAACGCAGTAAACAAGGCGACCATCAACATTAATCTATCGGCATGTAAATGATCAATAGGGAAGTTTAAAAGCACACAATCATTGGCATTTTGATTAATTGTATCAAAATTATTATCCACTAATGTCCCTTTAGAATACAAACAACATCGATTACTGATGACTAAGGCTGTGACTATATGCAAAATGAATATTTTGTAATATTTATATTCCAACAAGTTATTTTGTGTTACTTCAAGAATTACGTAAAAATAAAGCATTTGAGCCTAATTTCAATTTGGATATTTAGCATATTTACTCGTTTTCAAGCATATTATAGAGAATATTGCATATTTGGTCATATTGGCATATATTTGTCATTGTTTGGCTTTCTTATGCTTTATTTAGATTAAGGTCAGAATCGTTATGCTACACAGTAGTGAAGGAGTGCGTAGGGGGTTCCCTCTTCTTGTATAGTTTCAAAACATTTTCTACCAACGTTTTCTAAAGCAGTAAACCATTTGATCTTCGAACATTTCGTATTAATTTGAGGTTAACGCCATGTTGAAGACAAATTCTGTAGTGCCAATGTGGATCAAAGATTATCCCGAACTCATTCGAAACTAATGGCAGCTGTAAATACTGTTGTAAAACAGTAAGTTCACTTCGCATGTTTTTTATAATTTTATTTATTATTTATCCTTACGTATTTTAGATACCATGCGATACAAAATTTCAAGTAATACAGCATGTTGGTATTAATTTGCATAAAAAGAAATCTACGCAATTCAAATCTTTATCACAGCTTACAATACACCAATCGTTTGCATCGTCAAAAAATGAAGGGGAAGATTTGTTCCGTTTTGACTTATGCAATGCATTAATTATTTCATTTTTTGTACCAGTTGTGTGTACTTATTTTTGTCAAACATATTATCTTTTGTGCCTGTATTTTACCTTACCTTTCAGCATATGTCTGCATATTTAGTAAGATTAATTGCATATAATTTACAAAATATGCATATACAGTGTGTATCACGGGACATTGGATTGTATGGGTACTTATGTTATTATTAGAGATAGAAAGTCGGTTAAATAGACAAAGCAGTGCATATTTATGTGCTCTTTCATAATCGGTTCAGAAAACAGTTGAATTCCTAATTGTTCTCAAGCTATACTGAAAAAAGCAAAAAATGCAATTTTTAATTATGGTCATAACTTCTTTATTTGTGATCTAATCAAACACGGTTTTGACATTATAAAGGCACTTTCTTGTCTACAATCTGCTTATGTCAGTTTAAAATTTTTTCGCCAGTAAATTCGTCAGAAACAAACGAAACTTTTGTTTTTCTTATGGACGCCATATTGGTTTTATACATGTTTGGATTCATCATTTATTTCTGAGTAAGTTGAAAAAAATATATTTTTCGTTATTTCAAAATAGCTTGGGAATCATTTGGAATTCAACTGTTTTCTCAACGGATTATGAAAGAGCTCATAAATATGCACTACTTTGCCCATTTAATCGACTTCATATCTTTAATAATAACAAAAGTACCCATACAATCCAACGTACCGTAAGACACACTGTATATGCGCATACATCCCTGATTTTTCGTGCATATAATTCACAGCTCTACTGATGGCTATTCGAAATTTCATTTAAACTGATAGCCACCTGGCCTTAACATGAATTAGCCAGCGACAGTTGGCAACTTTGCAACGCACGGATAGCGGCGTTATCAAACGTATTACTCTCTGAAACCGGTTAGCGTGATACGTTAATATAACTCCGTTTCGTACCCCTTCTCTAAACAACACATACTCCGCTCCACGTGTATTTATACCGTATTTATACTCTGTTACAGGGCGATCTGATAAACGACCCGTTAGTTTATTTTTATAAAAGCGCGGCGACAATTACCGGCCCTTACTTACATAAATACGGGTGGAAACGAGGCGACCACTAGCGCCACCATCGCGCCGGTGGAAATCATGCGGAAACGGAGGGAATAATAAGTTTATGCCGGACGGTAATGGGACCTTACAGATCCCCAGCCAATTAAGCTGATATAATTCAGGTGTGGAAAATATTTTTCAACGTTTTATTACGCGCGATTAGCATCGGCGGGGATATTTTTGTAATTTGCATAACGGGCTTTTTCGGCGACGACATAATCTATCTGACAACCTAAGTGGATTAGTGGGGTTATGTTATCGCATCGTATGATACAAGATTTATGCCGATTCGTTAAAAATGTTTTGACAGGACTGATATGTCGATTAATTTTTAGTATTTTACGGTTTTACGCGATTGATGGATTGTTCCTAGACGGGATCTAATTATATACCATTTTTGTTTTTAAGGAAAATTTATCGTTATTTCAACCCAGTTAACTATACTGTTCAATAGGAAAATCGTTAAACACAAGTGCCTTTATGTGTACAAAAGAATATAAATACCATTTTTCGGTAACTTAACATACTGAGCCATAGGTATATCCACAAACGTATAAAACCACCGCATTTTCACCCCTCTTAGCTAAATTTTTGGAAAATAATAAATCTAGTTGCTTTGTTTTAAAAAAATCTGATGTGGCCAGGCACATGACTTTATCATACAATATATAAAATTAATAGTTTAGCTGCATGAGAATCTATTTGACTGAGATAAATCGTGTCTGCATTAAAATTAAACTAGTTAGCCATGATTTGACAGATATTTTGATAGTCAATAGTATCAATCGAAGGTATTGTCAAAGCATCAGCATTCGGCACTACCTACTGTCATCAGAATAATAGTTGTTTATCTCACAAGTGCCGAAAGTACGGAATAGCACAACGAGCGGTGATGCGGCGCGTCACCGATGGCGGAGCGTCGTCGTCGCATGTGAGCGAGTCGCGCTATGTAGTTTTCGGCAGGAGTGACATCAACGTTTTTTGTATTGCTTTTTTAGAAACACGTATTTTTAAAAAAATTCAACGATGGTTATTTTTCGGTATACAAAATGTTAGGTTGATACCACTATGAAATCTCAAGTTTAAAAAGCTAATTCAAATTCTGACAGATTTATATTCGTTCATGACACTGTAGATGACGTTCCATAGCGGTTCTCCGAGTGTGACAGCGTGGTGACAGCCATAGACATTTCTGTGGTGACAGCACAAAAAAAAATATTTGTCAAAATCCTGGCTACTATGTAGTTTCATATCAATGCAGATGCGACCGATCTCGATCAAATAGAATTTGCTCTTGCAGCTAAACTATTAATGTTACCAAAAAATGTCATAGGCATAAATTATTCAAAATTTTCTCTACTTTAATTTATTAATTAACTATTTTGACGAAATTACAGAAATGGCGGCTCATTTCCAAAATCCTTCAAAAAGGCTTAGAATAAACTACCAGTTCCTTTGAACCCTTGTGAACCAAAACCTTTTCAGCTCTAAGTTAGGTCATGAAACTTCTAAATATGAACTTTCGTCCCGATACCTTCAGTAGTTTCGCCGGAATCGTCGCCACAAAAATCGTTTACACACACACATACATACACACACACACACACACACACACAGACATTTTTTGTACCTTGGTCAAAAATGTTCAGGGGACCCAAAAAGACCTATTTCCGCTAAAATCTCAAAAAAATTTTTCGGCACGATTACAATACTTTACATACTGCGTATGATAAAGTAAAAAGAACGTAAATGCACTCTTTCGTGAAAAATGTGCGTTAATTGAGTAATACCCCAAATTTTTGACCCTCTTAAGGGAAATCCGTATCCCTAAGACTGTAGTGGAGTAATTAAGACAGCTAACTTATTTATTATAGTTATTAAGAGACATTTTCAGTAATAAGAAGATAGTTATGAAATGATTCAAGGGTTCGGAATAGTTTCGGGGTACAGAGAAACACATAAAATATGGTATTATTTTGTAAAATTTTGTAAAACTTTGTACGCTTTTGGCCATTTCCACAGTTTTCGCCTATGTTGTTCATAGTTAAAATCAATCAGTTTATTTATTAGATTGCGATATAGATTTCTAAAAAAACCTACAGAAACGCAAAAATCGATTTACTATATGAAAAATTACACGAGAAATCTTAAATCTTATTTTTTGCATTCAATTTGGGGTAAATAAAAATGTATTGCTACTTTTTATTTTATATTGTTTCCATAACTGCATCGCAAATATCCCAAATTGTCCCTATCCACAAACTCGCAGTAGGCTGCCTTTTACACCTGACATCTAACTAACGCACCTTCTACCTCTTAAAATATATTAAATACAGGGTTGTCTCCAAAATTCAAAATATCATCAAAATTTTGTTATGCTGTAGAACACGTAAACAAAATACAAAAACATATGAATTTGAATAATTCCAAATTAATAAAAATTAATTGAGAAAATTTATTATCGAAATTAACAACAGTAAAATATTCTTCTGTGGAAAACAACGCGTTTGTTGCCAGACACTGGAAATCATGATAGCTCAACCTTCGACGACCAAGGGAACTACAACCAGGCGATTAATTGCAAGTAAGTAATCGCCCTCAACTATTGTCTGGTTATTCTATCATCCACGAGATATTCACCTATATACTAAATATAAATGAGTTTCAAAGATGACGTCATACGTTGAGGACGATGACGAAAGTAAGTAAAAAGTAAGTAAACGGATTTGAGTACATCTAGATTTGAAAAAAGAACTACACAAAGTGGGAAACTTTTTGAGAACTTGAAAGTTTTGTCGAGTCAACATTAAGAGTGATGCCAACATCAGAAATGTATGAAAATACATTTCCGGAATGACAATAGGTTTTAATATAACATTAATTAGTATAAACTCTATAAAATACTCTATGTGCTACGTCATAGTTCTTTCAAATAAAAGTATACCATGTATTTCAATTATTTATTTTTTTGTGGAGCAATCGATTTCCTATATCATCAGGCTAACTAGTGATAAAAAGAGATAAGTACAAATAATAGATAATATACCCCAACCACTTACCTATAATAATATGACACATATATTTGTTTGACATATATTTATTTATTTGTATATTTATCTACGACTAACATATAATAAGATCATTGCATACGTATCAATGACTATATAATCCCCATCATTATACGCGCCAATTATTATAATGACACTAGCGTTGTAGAATAATGACAGTTCGTTCAAATAATGACCTCATTATTTGAACGAACAGTCATCATTATACTATATATCTATATATAAAAATGGAATTTAGAAGTCCTAGATTAAACGTCGTATTTGACTCGCACATAACATATCCGCCTATATACTTCTAATGGCAGCTCGTCGTGGGAGACCCATGAAAAATTCGAAAATGTGTTCATTTATACATTTACAGGTTTACTAATTAATAGTAAGGACAAAGTTTTTTTTAGAAAAAAGTGATATTTACAAATTAAAATGTTCTAAAAATCAAAAGGCTAAATTCTAATTGCTACGCGGAATAGTATTAACATGACTAACATAGCAATAGAAAAACGGTCACATGTAATAAACATTTACTCCAAAATAGATATAAAACTAAAATTAAAAAAAAAACAATTTTACATCATTTAAAAATCTATTAAAATGGATTCTTACGAAGTTTTAGAAATTAAAAAGCATTTTTCGTTTAACAAATTCTTCAAATCACCAAATCTGCGTATCAATGTAAATAAAAATGAATAAATATATTTGTCAATAAAATAAAAAAAAATAAATGTGATAATAAATGTATACCAATATTTACTTAGAAGTTACTAAAGATTTTGTAATTGTCCATAAGGAAGGATTTTCAAAGAATATCAGAATTATCTTATCAGAATTCATCTTACGCATCTTACGCGTCATTAGTAACAATATCTTCATATAGATAGCCTAGCTGCAATACCACGTATGACCTTGATTAAAGCATAGGTGATACGTGGTACTGCAGAATTTCCTAAAATATTAATAATATTGTCACTAATTTTAACAAAATAAAAATAATAACAGAAAAAGATTTTTAGTCATCGACCCTTGTAAGCATCATACAAACAAAATCATCACCACCCAAATAATACTGGACATATTCTCTTCTATCCAAAACGTCGCCCTAAAATAATTTAAACCTAAACTATACATATATTCCGACAAGCGTGTGCGATTTCAATTTCGTTTTTGCACCCCTCGCGCAATTCGAAAGGGCCAAATATCATGCGGCACCATCAGATATCAGCATAATTCGATTTGTCGTGTACAGCGACGGATCGGACGCTCCCCGTACGTATATTGAGGCCGAGGGGATGCCCGATCCACCCCCCACGACCCCTCTATTCTCTATCCTCTATTGCCCCATCAGCATACATTCATATTTTATGTGTAAAATATTCATGCCAATATATGTGCAGCAATGTATAATCTTGTGTAACAGCGAGAGGCAAGCAAGCAACGTCCTTTGGTGGCACAATATACAGATATAAGCCTCCACATCCTCTTGTATATGTGTGTCTATATAGGCTGGTGTATACGTGTGGGTGTTCTTTTCCTCGGGGGTAGGTTGTCCGTAATCTCGCCCTACTCGACTACATATCGCCCTCTATCCCGCTATATATAACAATTTGTATTCGCATAGATGTATTAGAATGATGCCCGAATTTATGTGGGCAATCATGATGACCTCGTATACGAGAGGAGAGAGGTGGTTATGTATATATATTGAAAGATATACGATCTCGACGGTTCGTTGTATATTGCTTTAAGAAAGTTTGCGGGGTTTAGAAATGCGAACGCTGCAAGTTATATGGTGTCTTGTACGTCAAAAGTTTTGTGAATCATCTGGTACTTCGGAACTTTTCTATTTAGAAAAAATCTAAATTATTACAATGTGTTGCATTTTATGAGGTATTAGATGTCAATTTTTTTTAGCACATAAATGAAAAAAAAAGTTTATTTCAGATTTTAAATATACATAAATATCTATTTTGTAACACAATCATAACAAAAGTTTACTTGGTAAAAAAGTATATTCTCAAAAAAAAAAACAACAATATAACAATAAACAATTATATAACAAAAGTTAATTTGTAAAAATAGAAATATCACTTACATTAAAATAATATAAAATAGTTTAAATATTAAGAGGTTCAACCTAACTTCAGGACTGTTCTGATGGTACACTATTAGTTCAATTACTCAAACTGTACAGTGCTCGTGTGAGTTTATTATTGAATAATGATAACATATTATAATATTATAACAATCTAAATGAAGTATTCTTGGTCGGACTGGCTCGATATTTATTATACCCATGCCCAATTTTAAACAACTGCTGCTCAAAGATAGACGTATAATTGGATGCCATGATTGCAGGAATAACATTTTAATTGTTTTTGGTGCCACTCGGACGTAGTTTCACTTTACGTCAATATAATAATTGAGAAAATTCCAATAAACGAAAAGAAATAAAGTCAGGCGTTTGAAGAATCGGCGTCGTATTTTCCCAATTTTTACATCCATGTTCTAGTCTAGACAGTGTGGCCATCTACGATGTTCTCGAGAACTAGACGTCATTAGATGAAGATAGTAATAGGTATATCTCTATCTACCATATACCATGAAGAAAAGTCTGTAACTCGCTAAAATTCACATTTATATTTACTGGATAGATTTCGAGAGCTTTAACCTACAAATCAGATATAATGTGAAAATATAGAAAACTTTATTCCAATCGAAATTAGGAGATTACATAAAAATTCAACTATTGTATCACACATGAATGCGGTTTGTGCCTAAAGAAGTATACTATTATTTTATTAGAAACACCATGTCAATTGTTAGGTTAGCTAGCAGAGTATACATATAAACAGTGCCGTTTTATCCATTATAGATTATACTACCAGAGAATTCAATCGTCAAGTATGGCATGATGCAGAAGCTCATTACGGGTTTTGTAATTGGATTCAAATTACATTACTGAGAATCAAAATCTTGACGTACTATTTTGTTGATCGAAGGGGGTTTTTAGACAAGAGATGTGATCACTATTTTTCATAATTTCCATGAACTGACAATAAAATCACCGAGGTATGCTAAAGATTACAGATTGTGTATCAAATTTCTTGGCAATATTACTGAAAGACATCTATAATATTATTATATAAGAAATGTTGTATAATGGGTCATAGTCGACTTCTCAGCCACTGACTCCACATGGTTTTCTTCTCAAGTGTATGGAGAATTTATATTTAAGACCACAAACTGCAGATTCTATTGAAATTACCCCCGAAGATCCGAAGCATTACAACCCATATGCGGGACTGATCCTAGCGAAGATAACCATTTTTGTGATTTTATGTAGACATTATAATATGATATCAATAAACCTATATAATATAATAAAGCTTATGTTGTCCAATTGTCGTATATAAATAATATATGAATTAAAAATTGGTAAATGAAGAATAACTTATTGGTTTGTTTTTCTTATACGTTATCAGGGACCCAATTCTCGTCATCTTTTTGAAGCGAATGCGTGACTTTTCGAATGGAGTAGGGGATTCATAGTACGTGTGTTTTTGCAGATATCAATTCATAAACCGTAGACAAATGTTGAAGTTATATAAATATATAATAAATATCTCATATTCTCAACATCATTATCACAGTAATTTTTAGAGTTACCATCTTATGTGGGTATGCAGTGTAAAGTTCACTATACAGCCTGATTACGTGTGCAAAAATAAATTGAAACAGCGTTAAACACTTAAGATCGTATAATCTTGACCGCACGTCGGCGAAGTTTGTATTGTTCCAAAGTAACTTTAGCGAAAACATCGACATCCCCACTCAAAGACCAATCCTTGACTGATTTTTCAAAACTTATCAAAAACAGCCAACAAGCTGCCGATCAGCTATCAATGCTCGTCTTTTAATAAAATTGACAACTGTTTGATCCGAAACTGTTTTTCTAGTATAGATTTTGCTACTAAAGCTTCCCAATGGATGCTGCAGTGAGTGCATGGAGCTTCTGGAGCAACTGTTTTAATTTTTGTAAGAGCGCCGCGATTTTTTTCTATAACAGCCCGAGCTCCACCAGTGCAGGCACCAATGCATTTCTCCCATGGAATTGTTAATTGTTAAGAATTTATAATATTTCCTCTTTTACCTCGAATCGTATAAGACTAATAATTGATATAGATATAGATATATAATAGATGTGTTAGTACTTTCATCTAACTGTAGCGCAAACCATTTACTTGGTTTTACTTTTTTAACTACACTTTCTTTTACACAATCTGCCTTCAGATATAGATCTGCGTACGGTAACATTTAAATGGAGTATTATAACTAACTTGGCTACTATAACTTTGGGTCGAATAGTTCAACAATAATACGAAAATAAATATGATTTTACCAATAAAGTTTGGTACCTTTCGCGTACCACCTGGAAGTTCTTCGCCTACCACCGGTTGAGAACCCCTCGTCTACTTCGTGGGCAAAGGCACGCGGCTTTTTTTATGGAGTAAATGCATTAACATTGAAACAAAGAGAACGAAAAAGCATTAAACAAGTCACTTTAATTTATATTAAATATAAATTTGTTTCTAAAAATGAAAAAAAACATGTCTATACATGTGGCGCGACCTGGAAAACGTGCCATAATTCAAAAAACAATATTTTACATTTTGTCTCTCTATTATTTATCCATTATAATATTTCTTTTTAAATTTATTAGAACAATGTCTCAACAAATAAGCAAATAATACGAAGAAAAAAATATGTAGAAATATTTCCGTGTCGTTTTCAAAAACTAAGTAATATAGTAATCATTTATTGATCCTACATATTTACGACACTTTTGTTTCTTATTAACATTAATATTCAATGTCTACATAAAAAGAAAACATTCTGTAGAAATTTATTTGCAATAAATTGTCATATTAACAAAATATGACAAAAAGTACAATACAATTGAAAATATGACCGTTCGTTCTTGTTTACCAATTACTTTTTGTGTAATAAGTATTTCAAATTCAATTGTTCTTCCTCATCGAAAACTTGTCAATTACCAATTTTTGTCACCAGGACAAAAAAATAGGTCTCTAATTAATGAATTTATGTAGCTATAAATTCCGTTAAATATTAGAAATTGCATTTAAACTGAGAAATTTAATCTTCTTAAGTCTTCTTAAGTTATGTGTCGAAATTACCTAATCCCCAATGAACTCACATACATAATGAACATATTGTACTTCCGGTCAATTTCGAACGCACATTCACATTTATATTCTAACGACCATTGTGTACGTATTGTGCCTAAATGTCTCGGCAAATGATTTTAACGCATAGTGGTAATTATTTGTAGGAACCTTAATTAACTGTGTATTTACCAACATTTTCTATCAGCACTCGTTATTGTTGTCGACTCAAATAACCATTGCGTCCTCAGAAGTGCATACGTGGTGATTCTAGCTGAAACAGCACATTCCATTGTGGCGTGATTTCGGTATTAATCAATTTAGACCATGTTCCTGGGAAATGTGAAATCGAACAACAAAATCATTGTCCTGTAATCTATAAAACTTCAGTGTTTCATGTCACATCGTGTGTTTCCGTGCCAATTGCTTTTTTGCGGTGTTTTTTTGATTTAGCCCGATGTTTTTTTTTTTTTTTTTGCTGAGGCCGCTAGATGGACATCGGCGAGCCGGAAACGAATAACCGACTGTAAATCAAGTGGAACAATTTAATGATTATTGCGACCGCAACCCCACCGCCGCCGACCGGTAGCGGTCGTCCGCCGAAGCCGGATTTTTGAAAAATTATGAATCTGCGCCAATGGAAATTAATTTATTGCCCCAATTTGCGTTGAGCGTGCAGTAAATCACGCGTGTCGAATTTGGGGGAAGCCGAAATACAGCGACTGTACAAGTTCTGGCCAGACGCAATGAGGTGGGAAAAAAGATTCTGCAAATTTAGCGGAAATTGAAATTGAAGGTGATTAAATTTACGTGAGACGAGGAAACAATAATGTGAACTGTGCTCAGATGGAAAGAAAGTTGACAATAAAAATACGCTCATCAATTCCATTGTCTACACAGATTTCAATGTAAAACCTTAAAAAGGTAAGATGTAGTTAGGGGTTCTCAACACTTGCAAATTTCAAAGCAAACTGTATCTAGGCGTTCTATTTTTTTACGATTCTCATAGGTAAGGGATAAGAAATGGACTAGGCATACACTTAGAAACAAAAAGATATAAACAAACAAAAATCTTTCTATTATACCGGTTAAATAAAGTATAAAGTATAAATAAAATATAAGTTCATTGTTTTTTTTTTATAAAACCAACATTTTTATATTAAAAATTTCAAAAAAAATTCAACAATTTTAAAAGCCCAAGCTAGAAAGGCAGTTGTCCAGGGGACTATTGCTTCGATACATTAGGAGTAGACTTTATAGATTTTTGCAATTGCAAAAAATATATTCTTGTTATATTTTTACAGAACTAGTCTCGTTGAGCTCCAAAACAGCATCTGTCTATCCGTTACTAGACCCACGTAATTTACTTTACCTTCAACTACTAGCTCACAGACATCTGACCTGAATCTAATCGTTTTCAAATCGGGATTTTAAAGTTTGATAAGTCTGTTGCCCACACATTATATCATAGCAATCAGTACTGAAACATTTAGTATTAGCTTAATTACTACAAACTAGTTACCAGGCCCGGCGCGTGATATTGTTCTTGATCTGCGAAAAAATTCTGGCACCTGGCGGAAAATTCAGTTGCCATTCCACCGGTGGTACGATTACAATTGTTACCTTGGTACCTATCAATCGGCATTAAATTTTAATCTGAAATTTTGTAATTTGCATGTAGAATTGAAATACTACAAGGCAGTATCATAAAAATAGTTTTTTTTTCAATCAACATATGATGTCACAAAATAATGTAAAAACTCCTTAAGAACTTCAGTATAGTTATATGAGTTTTTATTCCATGGCGTAATTCTAACGTCGTAATTTTGCTGTTTAAAAAGACAAGGCTGGGCTACCTAGTCGGGTAGTACTTTGATTTTAGCTCCCATTATTGTTATTAATGTCTAGCTTATTCTAGCTACTACACATAATAATAATGTAAATTTTTAAAATAAATTAAAAATTACAGCCACAACCTGGATTTGAACCAGGGACCTTTGTGTCGCTAGCACATTGCTCTATCCAACTGATCTGTTAGGGAAAAGTTAAATGTCATATCTAGGAAAGGAAGTAGCCAACACTACCAAAGCCTACCATAATTTCAAACCGGAACAAGACCAAGTTTTGAAAATAAAACAAAAAAAGACTTTTTTTTAACTTTAAGCTTTCCAGGTGCTTTTCTTATATTTTTCATGTGTATAATTCAAGCACCAGACATACCAAAATAGTCAACAATTAAACGTAACTGTGAATACCAAATAATACGTAATTTCAACACCGAACTACAAAAATTACTGTGGAAAAATAAGATGTGATAACACCGATTTTGTGACCACCATTTCAATTTTGTTGTCATAGATTTTCAATTTTGTTGTCATAGATGCCAAACCAGAAGTTATTAAATTGTGTATGTAAACAATCATAATATGAATTTAAACTTTAGTAAGAGTCCGAAATCATTACAGTATTAGGGTATACAACCACCATTAACCACCTTCAATTTGACGTATATAGAAAATTATAGAGCAACTGTTGGAAAAGTTATTAACATGTTGCTAAAGCAGAACACCGTAATGAATGTTCTATGTTCAGTTGAAGCCAATGTACGTTCAATATCGTTATTTAGAGGTTGTTTCCGTAGGACCAAACCATTTTGCATTCATGAATATGACTACCCCAGTTAATTAACTACAACTTGATGTATGATGGAAAGTTATACAAAATATTTTAAAAAGTTCAAAACATTTTGTTAACGCAGGCAGCCAAAATATGAATTCCGTTCGCTATACATAATATCGTCATGTGGTACTTTTCTCCACAGAGCAGCATTTAACAGTAAAATCATTAATTAGTTAGCTACAATTTGGCACAAGAGAAAAGATTTCAACTGTTTTTGTAAGTTATATGCATTTTTCTGTAGCAAAAATATATTTGTACCGCAATACATAAATAATAGATATAATATTCCGATTTAGGGGTTGGTTGCCACAGAGAAAATCCCCAGTTTATGGGTAAATACAATGAACTACAATTTGACATATGAAGCAAAGATATAGAACAATTTTTTTACAAGTTTTTGAATTATATTTTTTTCCGCACTATAATCGATGCAAATTATTGTGATTAAGGAGTATCGTTTGCTCCAGAACGCGAAAAGATGTAAGTTCTGAAAAACATAAACAACTTTCAGCACTTCACAAATAACGTGTATCTTTAGCAGTCCATACTCAATATTGTTACAAAAATTAATCGGTTAGTCACCTTTAAACGTTCTATTAACACAAAATTATGATAATTTGTATCGCTCTCAAAGAAAAGTCTTATAACATGAGGGCATTTTTCTGAACAAAGAACTAAGACGGTAAAACGGTAAAATGACTGAAGGTCTTTTTACAATTCGCAAATTCTTCGAATTGTTGGTGTTTACCGACCAACAGACAACACTTTCCAAAACTGATGTCTGATTCCAGTGTAACAGTTTGACAATAATTGTGGCGACAGGTACCGATCGATCTTTTGATCTGAGTTATTTGTTACTGAATGCCTGTTAAGAATTTTAACTGGCACATAATACCCAACCGGTTGCGACGCCGGCGCGGCGCCGGGTGCTCCAGATATCAAAAACAAAATTGTAAGGTTTAAATACTCACATAGTTAAGTAATGTAATGCATATTTAGACGATTTCGTACTACTACATTAGAATGGCAGAACCAATCAAATTTATTTCACATACGACCAGAAAACCCTACCATTAAGAGAATCCACTTTTGAAGATCAGCAAGATCCCAACCAAAAAGACTCACAAACTCAGATTCGATATCAATGTAGTCAAGACGCGTGTATATTTGACGGAAGCAAACTGATATTAAACCTCTTATACTATACTCGATTAATAAAGTTTGCCAGGAGTTTCACCAACCAGCAACACGTCCTAGCTCAATCATTCGAGACTTGGCGGGGGTCCGTTCAGAGATATGCTACACGGCATTAAGCAGCGTTAACACATCGACTCAGTTGTACGGCAAACAACTTCATTAGCCAGAGCAGGACTCGAGGCGTGTGGCGGCTTTCAGCCTCCAGCACCCCTCGCCTCCCGCACTATATCTGGCCGTCCCAGACTCGAGCCAACATCTTGTCTCTCTCCCATGGGCACGGAGAGGCGAACTTCCGCACTTCGATATATTATTGATTACAATGAAATTAGCAAACCAAATACGTACATGATAAGGCACTCAACGGGACGTCTCCGGCCCCAATGGGCACGGCGGCATTGCCACAGGCACAAACTAATAGTTCGCTAACTAAACACGATCTACGCTGATGCTATTTATGCTATAATTAGAGGTATTTTGTCCGTCCCCGTGGGTGGGTCCATTTGATGTTGGTGATGTTTGGGGTATGGAAACTAATACTGGTATTATCAAAGGGAGAATTCCATGTGATAATACCACTGATGCACATAACCGAATGTGCACTAATTAGTAATATTGGATTAGTACCTATTTTGTAAATAAAGAAGTGGTGGAAGATAATGGTGTTCATTATCTGAATGTCGTAAAGGTAAGGACATTGAAATAAAATAAAGTATTTCCTTTTCTGTAAAAAATAGCAGCTCATTAGCGGATAGTTAGAGATTGTATGTATAATTGTTTATTTTAGATTTCTGATAGCAACAGGTAGCTTCGAGAAATGAGGGAAAATGCAGACATACAGGTCAGGATGCATTATCAGGCTTATGGCAGATGCATTTTATATTACATGCCATTAATAATGTGTTGGTCTGACTTCATCAAAAATTTGTGGTAACACTGTGATACAGCGAAAATATACTTTTCACAAGACATAGGCTATATCCACGCAAAATTTAGATTGAAAACCCGTTTTTGGGTACTTGCATATTTATAAAAATTCATAACTCCGCCATACTGTATTCGATTTCCAAAATAAGTACCATTACAACGATGCTTTGATGCGTTTGATACGAGAAAAAATCACAAAGTTAGAGTCGAAACTATTTTGAAGCAACCAAAGTTACACAAAATACAATAATAAATAAATTTAAGTAAAACAGTGTGATGAACAATATGTACTTGTATACTACTGTACTGTACTAGGTATAGGACATTGTACACAAAGTAGATCTAAAATTTTACAGAATTGAGAAATGTATTCATATGATAGAATCTAGATAGAATTGAAAACATCGACTTTTAGTATTTTTTTCGAATTCAACTTTGATCTTATAATTTGAACAGCCTCTATAACTTTTAGAATAACTCTACCGATGTGTCGATAATATGTTACCTTCATAACAATTTGCCAGACAACTTTTTTCCAGCGTTCACAGGGGATAATTTATAAATAATTGAAAGCAACCGTGCAGCTATCATTTTTTAATGGAAAAATTGAATATCACAAAAATGACGCATATTAGGTATAAAATTAAATTTAACGAAGATTTCAAAAATGCTATAAAATACAGGGCGTTCCATTTGAAATATAAAAGTTGATATCATTTCCGGTGTAACCGGAAGTAACCGAAAACTCAAAATATTTTAGATGAAACGATTGTGTCCAACAATGTAAGACCACATATTTTCAATCTCTCATTTCATTTGGTTCTCCATATACTTCTAATGGCAGCTCGTCGTGGGTGACCCTGTATATTATATGTGTTGCGAATATTTAAAAAAAGTAAAGGAACTCTTCAGGAATAGAAGAAAGGTCTACACGAAATTGTTTAGTGAGAAATACATATGTTGTCTAAGAACAGGTGATGGAATCAACGAACACCTGTATGTATATTGATTTATATTATCCCGACCAATATTTCATTCATTATAACAGACAGACGGCAAACTAATACAATTTTTAATAATTCTACGTATATGAACAGAAAATAAATTCCTTTATAAATTAAAAAAATATTTAGTGCTTGGTATCGGCTGTCAGATTTAATAAAAGTAAATCAAATTTATATATAATTTTGGGTAGACTACAAAATAAAATAATCAATAAACTTTAACTTAATTTATCTAAAACACAATAATTTAAACTAAATAATTACAATGGCCAACAGCTAACAACGAATCTGGTATGCTTTTTCCGTAGCATGTGATTTTTAACTCAGAAATTCTGTCTGTTTTTTAAGAAAGAAATGTTTTTCGCCTTTTGGTGGAAAATTTTCAGATTTTTTTTAAATTTAACGACAACTTACTA
Source organism: Melinopterus prodromus (assembly GCA_964023965.1). NCBI lineage: Eukaryota > Metazoa > Arthropoda > Insecta > Coleoptera > Scarabaeidae > Melinopterus > Melinopterus prodromus. The sequence goes on from OZ030397.1 coordinate 10,556,028, forward strand.
ATGTTTTTTAATCTGTATTATTTTTACTGATTTAAATTTGTGTTCAATACGCGTTTGTTTCTTAGAATCGGTTAGAATTTGACTGAGTTTTAACCATCATCTAGACACTGGGGAAAAGGAATATACCGCCCGACTGTAAGTTGTACTCTTTATACACATTAATTAGACATTAAAAAATATATATATTATTTTGTATATATACTGTGGGCAAAAAAGACGGTACAAAGTTTCAATTGTTCATATTTCCAGAGATATTAATTAAATTCAAGCATTTCTTTCATAAACTAATTGTTTTTATTGTGAAGATTGAAAACATACTATATTTGCATCCAATGTAATGTTGCTTTATGTATGGCAATGCAACATTTCTGAAAATATCGGATCAATTTAATGTGAAATGAAAGGTATAATGATATTAGTAGGTAATGACATCTGTTTCCTTTTGGTCACATGGAACAATAGAGATTTTATAGCATCGGATAGAGGATGATTTTTTTAAGTATACGTCGTGAAAGTTTGGAAAGTTGTTTTTTGCCATTTTTACTCAAAAAAAGCAGTAGCATTGGACATTTGCAAAGGTGAAAAAAAATAAACGTTTCCATTACATAGGCACGAAAAGCCCAATTGCGAGTTATCTTGATGGTGGAGAAACTATGGCCAACGGTTAGATTTATTATGGGCGGCATATTTGATTTTGTCATTTTTGAAGGATTTTTACTTTATCATACGCAGTAAGATGTATGGTATTTTTTGGTAAAATTAATAGTTTAGCTTTTTAGTTTATTCTAAGCCTTTTTCAAGGATTTTGGAAATGAGCCGCCATTTCTGTAATTTCGACAAAATAGTTAATTAATAAATTAAAGTACAGGAAATTTTGAATAATTTATGCCTATAACATTTTTTGGTAAAATTAATAGTTTAGCTTCCAGAGCAAATTCTATTTGATCGAGATCGGTCGCATCTGCATTGATATGAAATTACATAGTAGCCAGGATTTTGATAAATATTTTTTTGTGTTGTCACATTCGAAAACAGCTGATCTCATCAGAGGTTGGAGAACCACTATGAAACGTTGCCGCTGTAGTGCGGCAAATTATAAAATACAAATTCCAAATAAAATAAGATCACCAATTTGATTGTTTGTTGATAAGAAATATCAACCCGTCTTTATATCTAATTCTAAAAACGATACATTGAGAAAATTATAAATAAAGTATAGCGACGAGTGTAGTTTTATTTTAGTATGTTGGTAGGGATGTGTCATGAACAAATATAAATCTGTCAGAATTTGAATTACCTTTTTAAGGTGCGTTTTCATTAGTGATAATGGCAGTGGTAGCAGACGTCGTTATAGTATTTCCAATAGAAAATTGCTAGTGACTCATGTTTATGTACATGCAAACTAATATGTGTCATTATCACGATATGTAAGAAGTTCTATAATTTCGTATTCTACCACCGCCATTAGCTACTATTACCTACCAATCGGAACGCACCTTTAAACTTGACGTTTCGTCAAAGTGGTACCAACCTAGCAGTTACTATACAGAAATCATTTATTTTTTTTTAAATACGTATTTCTTAAAAAGCAACACCATAAACGTTGATGTCGCTCCTGCCAAAAACTAGATAGCGCGACTCGCTCATATGCGACGGCGACACTCCGCCTTCGGTGACGCGCCGTATCACCGCTCGTCGCGCTATTCCGTACTTTCGGCATTTGTGACATAAATAACTATTATTCTAATGACGTAGTGTAGGTAGTGTGAAATGCTGATGCTTTGACAATACCTACGATTTATCTCAATAGAATAGATTCTCATGCAGCTAAACTATTAATTTTATATATTGTATGATAAAGTCATGTGCCTGGCCACATCAGATTTTTTTTACCTGTTTCCATATCGTACTACAATTATTGGGCTGTAAATTGTGTACAAATTTTTATGTTTTTGCAACAAAAACATTAAATGTTGCTTTTGCGGTGATTTGGAGCTAAAATCAACATCGTTTTTTATTGAACTAAAATTATGGCAGTTTGTTTTCACTTGTCGGACGGTCAGGTCTTTGCTATTCGTTTTTCACGTACAAATTACATCTTCAAATAACAAATATCTAAAAAAAAGGAACAACACAATGTATTCAGGCTGGCTTCAGGCTGATGTTGGAAGTGCTCTTTATTTAAACATGACATAAAAATAAGAAAGAAGACTTGGTTTGAAGTGGTGTGACATACTCAAAAAACGTTGATTTCAGCTCCGATTCAATCTTTGCAAAAACAGAGAAAAGACCAAGAACAAGTAACGTACGTCTAAAATTTACAGCTAAACAACAATTATTATACATCGTAATAAAAACTGACAAAAAGACCACCTAAAAAAATAAATTCATAAACACCCATAACAACACCAATGGTTTCACCACTATCTTTAAACATAACTCAAGCACACTGTTAGATTTCTCTTACTGTTGCAATGTTTTTGATACAAACGTCATACTCCTCTGGTTTTTACTAAAAACAATAAAAAATATTGTTTAAATGTGTCACCCTGTATACGATGCTATAAGATCTCTAATGTCCAAAACAGTTACCAAAACAAGACAAATGTCATTACCCATTGATTTTAATACACCTTTCATTTCACATTAAATTGACCCGATATTATCAGAAATATTGCATACCCAAACATAAATCAACATAACTTTGGATTGAAACGTTCTGTTATTGCGAATATGGTATGGTTTCAATCTTCACACTAAAGGCAATTCGTTTTTTAAAGAAATATTAGAATTCACTTAACATTATTGGAAATACGAGTGATTAAAAATTTGTACCGATTATTCTTGGCCCACAGTGTATGTATTTATTAGCCCATCCAAAACCCATTATACAAAACCTTGGAAAAACCGAAAAAATTGATACTTAACAATAGAAATAAACTATACACAATAAGTAAACGCTACATATTTTCTTTAAAAAAATGTTGCTTATTTTACGTATGTTAAGTAGAGACAATTGTCAATGTAACTAAACAATGTTTGCCTCCGATGGACTTCATTGAACTAAGAAGCATGTATGGTTTTCCACCTAGTTACGCGCGTGTATATGTGCATGCATTTTTCGGTGCAGATTTAACCATGTGGCACTTTCTCCTTCGTCCAAATGTTTCTATATTTCAAATTTTTTGAGCAAATAAGGAATTAAGGTAATAATTATTTCTGAAACAATGTATTAATGTAGTATGACTAAAATGTGAATGTAAAACTTAAATATTTTCATGTTAAAACTGTGAAATACAATCTACAAAGTATAACAAAATTGGCATAAAATCAAAACAATAACCACGAGCCAAATCGTAAAATAAATAATAATAGGAAGTTACTGTTTTCATGCATATTCTGAGAAATATTTTAATGTTTTGAATAACTAATTAGGGATTTTTTATCCTTTTTTAGCCTTTTATTCTTCACTTTTGGCATTTGAAAATTTTTGAAAACGTTTGAAACACTATAAAAACGAAAAACTATTGAATCACAAAAATGAAAATTGAAAACTATTCAATCACAAATCGCAGGCTGACGCTAGCCCCTCGGCATGTACACGGCAGTAATCGAGTCTGTTCGGTTGTTTTTGTGTTTGTCACGGATACAAACAGAAAAAAAAAACCAGTAAAAAGCTAAAATAAAGACATGTCTGCAAAAATCCGGAAAAAGAAGCAAAATAAAAATAGCGCCAAATGTTTTATTTTACCAAACTTTTTGAGATCCTTAAGATTTGTAAACTGCTTACATTAAAACTGTCCAAGCACAATGCGTAGAATCCGCACTCTAGACATTACTAACATCTTTATGTATAATTAATATTCTAAAACCATGAAACTGTTTTCTTCTGTATATTTTGACCATCATATTATTTTTTGATCATTATCTTTCCCACTATATTTCTGTTAATATTTAATTGCACCGACAGTAAAATCACTTGCTCTTTGCTGAAACAGTACTGAGATATAAAAGTGATTAACTAGAATAAAAAATAAATACAAAACATACAAGAATGAAATGTAATAGAAACAGGAAGCACATTCCATTATAATAATGTATAGTTTTGTATGAAAAAAATCACAAAGCTATAGTCAATAATATTTGTCTTCTTATTTTCAGATTTCTTTATATTTAACAACAATTTGTAGATTAGCAGCATAATGGTAACAGTTAGTAAACAATTAATCTGTGTTTTATGACATACAACATTTTTTAGAAAGTTATTGTAGACTGACATCAGTAACACGCAAATGATTAATAATTTTGCTTAACAAATATTTATAGCTGCGTTGCCAATATCTAGCTTTCCTCCTCTGGGATTGGTCAGATATTTAAATTTTAAGCCTTATGTTTTTGGACTAATGTCATTTAGGCCCTTCGTTATTTTCTACTTTTGTACTTTGGCCCTGTCGTTTTCCTGTTCCTAATATTGTCTTTTTGTCGTTCAGTACTTTCGTCCTATCCATCTTGTTGCGTTTGAATCAAGAAATATTCTCCTTGATATATACTCGACGGACCATAAATGAAATGCGACCTCTCACAAGTAATTATTTATTTGAATGATGTTTTATATAAACATAACATTATCATGTTTTTTTTTTGGTATCAACTAAAAGATGGATACTCGATATAATATAAAATCTATATGAAATATTTACATGGACACACTAAACACATCTTATCGACCTGTCGTCGTTTTTTGGCAAATTTCAGGCCACCATAAAATATTTTACTCTTCAATAAATAATTCACAGAATTGCAACAGATTTGCGGCATACAATCAAATGAATTCCAACCAAACTTCACGAATAGTCGAAATTATAATTAAATTAATTGGACGAACCGCAACTTTTGTCAATTTCGGAGCATTAACCGTCCCGAACGCGAAATAATAAATGTCGGGGACAGCGAGGCGAGCGACGCCGTATTGCCGTAGCGTCGGGCCGGTCGGCGGGCGAATATTTGATTCCATCGATTTAATTAACCCAATGCGGACCATTTGATCGTGCCAAACGAACTGTTAAATTACAAAACGACGTCGTCCGCCCGCAGACCGCTCTCCAGAGCGTATTTTTCGAACCGCCATGGGCAACGAGACCGAATCGCCGCTGCAAACCGCGAAGAACATGTTTACTCGGTAATTAATTGTATATTTGAACACGTACACGTGCCGATCAAATAATATCACGTTTAAACAAGTTCAAAACTGCTGAAAATGTGTATGTGAATGCAAAAAGAGCGTAATTTGTCAATATTTTTTTGAGTTTTAAATCGACAATAGAACTACAAAATATTCTGCATGATTTTTTAAAATAAATTTCAAATAAATATCTACAAAAACGGATTTGCCTTTCTTAATTCCATTCCGATGTGTGTCAAAAACAATAGTTTCTTATTTAGCTGGTTTTCTATGCCTTAAAATAATTTACTCAACGAGTATCTAAAAAAAAATTTTGAGCACGTTTCAAAAATGAAAGAAATTATTGCGTCAGTGATTGTTTTTGTTATTCTTATTGATGTTAATAAATCACATACTTCTCGATTCGACAACCTCCGAATTTCACTTTTAAAGCGTAAGAAATATATAATAATATAAAGCTTTTAAAGCGTAAGAAATATATTTTTTTCCATGTCGTTAAGGAATTGAGTTAGTAAAACAAGAAAATTGCTAAAATTTCTTTCATTTTTGTTTACCTAAAAAAATTAAATTAAAAATAAATGTAGTTTGGGTAATTCTTCTGTGAGTTAACATTTTTCATTTGTGTATAACCTTTGAATTCAACCATAATTCAGTTTTTGCCTTTCAACAGTAAATTTTTATGCAAAACAGGTAATTATTAATGACCCTGAGGAACATAGATTATCTGAATAGAAATTGAAGAAATGTCTTCTGTAGATTAATTTTGAATACAAAGTGGTAGTTATAAAAATCATTTTACCTTTTTGTTTTAAGTACAAATACTTTTGATTTTTGACAAAAAATATATTTTATAGTTTGAGTGATTCATAATGTAAATGAATAAGAATCCACTTAAAACGTCACTAAATTTTAATTTGTTTGTGTTTGTGTTTTCTTTAAAAAGTACTTATGGTGTATTACATTTTTCAATAATGAGTGAGTGACATGCAGTGTCACATAAAAAGGGGCTCCTAAAATTTCAACAGATTCTTATAAATTACTAGAAAACGACAATGAAAAATTATAAAATTATACATAGGATAGTCCATAGGCGTTTTATGTTGATCTGAGCTAAATAATATCACCTAAAGTTTTCGAAATAGATGAGATCAAAATTTAAAAAAAATTAGTTTTGACAAATTGCGAAAGTCTAGTCCTAGAATTGCCAAAATAAAAGGTTTTATTAAGTGTCTGGTTGGAGCACTGATAGCGTTTATGTTAAAATGATGCTCCCGGGCATGCAAACACAACAAAAAGATAAACGCAAAAAAATTCAATTGTGTCAGTATTCGACTCCAGAGCAAAGAAATTTGTCAAACCGTCTTTCTGGAAAATACGTTTAACTCGCAAAAAAATCAATTTCCCATTCAAGTTTTCTCGAAAACTTACGGCCAAAAAATTAAAGTAAAACAGTTAAGGCCTATTCTTACGTACCTAAAAGGACCTCAACAGTTATGTGACACATCTGAAAAATTTGTTGCACTATTTTAGCCCGTTAAATAAGACAATGTGTCGGGCAACAAATATGACAGATCTATTACATAAATATTGAGGACTTTGTAGGTAGGTGGAAATACCAGACCTAAGGGCATGCGAATCCGGATCTATTCATAAATTCAAGGAACCAAATCTAAGTGCAAGCGGTTTAATGAAAAACCAAACAGTTTTTCAGATTTTCCGAGCATTCTATTATTTAATCGCGTTTCTTGTTCAGCTAATAGCGTTAATTGCATTGCTATTACCTGTGATGTTTGAATGTTGAGTTGACTAAATGTAAAATAAGCCATAATATGTCTATTTGTATACGATGTCAAAGAAGTCTTGGTGAAATTTGACGTATCTCACATACAATTAATAAATTGACATTTGGCAGTGAATATTTTACAGTCACGTTGCCAAGTTAGCTCAAGCTCAAGAGTTAAAACGGACATATTGAATATTATTACTAATATTTGAGGAACTTATGACACAAAAACGAAAACAAAAATCTAAAATTAAAAACACACAAAAAGTTTGTCTTTGACATTACACTTTTCAACCCACAATCCTTTCTTATTCTACCAGTGTTCTAACGGTCAGAATATAACCTAAAAGTTTGACTGACTCGATAATTGAGTGTTATGCTAAAAGTTGATTTTTTCCTTATAAGGTTATTGCAATTCAACTTCCTTTTACATCGCTACAGGATAGCAGTAATTAATTAAATTCAAATAATATCTACTTAGGTTGACTAAAAATGCTTTATATTTTCATAATAATACTGTGTACTACTCCTTTACCCACTATTATTTACAAATTTAGGGATGTAGAAATTAAGTACATGTAAATCTAGCACGTCTTTAAATCAGACATGTGACACAATTAATTGTACGCATTTTGTCCAAATTCCGACACGAGTGTCGGAATTTATGACATCAATAATCCCTAATTATTACACTAGCAGCAGAGAGTAGCGATTTTGGCATTAATACACCACCTTTGGAAATAACAGTTGAACTCATGCCATATCCATTAAAAATATCATTATTCTGGCCTGAAACCCTCAAACAAAGTAAAAAAACTGTTTTTCTGTAACATTATTATCTAATGCTTGGAGAAAATAAAAAAAGAAGAAAGCACAAAAGAAAATCATTCTAAAGAAATAAGAAAGGAAGCAAAAAAAGAACAGAATAAAAACCTGTGCCAAGAAAGCACTGAAAATTTCAGATACAAGAAACATTAAAATACAGATGAGGGAGAGAGCGAGAGACTGAAGAAAACTAAGGACTTATTTAATACTGTGTTTCTTTAAAAATGGTAAACAATAAATGCCTAACATTTCTTAATAATAAATCTCATTTAGCAATATTTGAAAGACTTAATATTTACTTGAATGTTTATATTTGTCGGAATAATATACCACACTCTATATACAAGAAATACATTTTCCGTACTAAAACAGCAGACTAAACTTTTATAACTGTTCTTGCCATTAAAAACAAGGACCTTCGAGCTTCAAGTTCAACTGTCGACGTTATTTTTTCTCACGAGGGATGAATTTCCTGGCCGCGCACGTGGCTCCATTGTTCAACTTTTAACAGGTATCCTTGTAACTTTTAAGCATCGATGAATACGCTAATAATTGCCGTTAAGTGCGGGGCTTTCGTCCTGGCGGAGCCCTTCGACAGGAAGGGCCCGTTCACATAATCTCGCCCGGCCCGCAAAACTCTCCCCCGCAGGCAAACTTTACATCTGTAACGGACTTTTAACAAGTTTTCCCCCGGCTCCGTGGAGCTTTTCCACACCGTACACGTCGTCCCGTGAAATTTAATAAGCCATTTGTAAGGTAGACGGCGTAGCGCAAGTTTTACCCGCGAAACTATCAAGTATTATCGCTAACTGCGCCGGTAATTTAAATACATACGTTCTTGCGCTTCAAAATAACGAGCTTTGCACTCGATGGCTGCAGTGGGTAGCTATGAATAAGGAGATTAAGTTTATGTTAAGATATATTTTGGTCTATAAAAAGTTTGATATCTGATATTTTCAGCTATATGAACTTATATAGGAATATGGGCGGCGCATCTAGCTCAAATCGGAAGGGGGGGGGGGGTGGCAGTTGCCTAAATTTAACTTGCTATATGAATGGAGGGTGCCTATTGGTCAAGGTGTTAAATTTACAATGGAAAATGTTTGGGAAGAAGACATTTTTTGGTACTTTTCAAATAATTGTTCGGGGTTTGAGAAAACTTACATTTGCTAACGACTTGTAGAGGACTTTCCAAAGAAGAGTTTAACCTATTATACATATGGATTTGACGCCCCAACCCATCCCCATATTGCCCTGAAAACTACCCTTAACTGTAAAAATTTACATTCTTAAGATAATTATTAAAAATGATTAGAAGGATCAATTGATCCTTCTAATCATTTTTCTCATAGAAATTCTAGTGGGATATTTATAAACATTTGTCAGTTCATTTACATTTGTTAAAAGGAACGCTATTTGTTTAAATAATACGTTTTTCTCGAAAATCGGTATATAATTCTGTTTTCTTAGTTTGAATTGGCAAATTTTTAGAGGGACATTATTCATTAAACAATTTCTTCCTATTGTTTAAACAATCAATAATAATTCATTTTCAACTTTTTACTTTATCATACGCAGTATGGTAAAGTATTGTAATCATGCCGAAAAAAAAAATTGAGATTTTAGCGGAAATAGGTCTTTTTGGGTCCCCTGAACATTTTTGACCAAGGTACAAAAAAATGTCTGTGTGTGTGTATGTGTGTGTGTATGTGTGTGTGTATGTGTGTGTGTACCCGATTTTTGTTGAGACGATTCCGGAGAAACTACTAAAGGTATCGGGACGAAAGTTCATATTTGGAAGTTTTATGACCAAACTTAGAGCTGAAAAGCTTTTGGTTCAAAAGGGTCCAAAGGAACTGGTAGTTTATTCTAAGCCTTTTTCAAGGATTTTAGAAATGAGCCGCCATTTCTGTAATTTCGTCAAAATAGTTAAATAATAAATTAAAGCAGAGGAAATTTTGAATAATTTATGCCTATGACATTTTTTGGTAAAATTAATAGTTTAGCTGCAAGAGCAAATTCTATTTGATCGAGATCGGTCGCATCTGCATTGATATGCTACATAGTAGCCAGGATTTTGACAAATATTTTTTTGTGCTGTCACCGCAGAAATGTCTATGGCTGTCACCACGCTGTCACACTCGGAGAACCATCGACTATAAATCTGTCAGAATTTGAATTAGCTTTTTAAACTTGACATTTCGTAGAAGTGGTATCAACCTAACATTTTCTATACCGAAATATAACCATTTTTGATTTTTTTTTAAATACGTATTTCTCAAAAAGCAATACAAAAAACGTTGATGTCACTCCTGCCGAAAACTACATAGCGCGACTCGCTCACATGCGACGACGACGCTCCGCCATCGGTGACGCGCCGCATCACCGCTCGTTGTGCTATTCCTTACTTTCGGCACTTGTGAGATAAACAACTATTATTCTGATGACAGTGTCAAATGCTGATGCTTTGACAATACCTTCGATTGATACTATTGACTATCAAAATATCTGTCAAATGCTGGCTAACTAGTTTAATTTTAATGCAGACACGATTTATCTCAGTCAAATAGATTCTCATGCAGCTAAACTATTAATTTTACATATTGTATGATAAAGTCATGTGCCTGGCCACATCAGATTTTTTCTAATTATGCTAGAAAAGTCAGCTTTTTTGTTGAATTAACTTATAAGTTTCATGTTCGAGATATCTAACAAACCTATTATCTATATTATCTAATAAAACCACATTTGATTAAAGTAATTCTATTTGTTAAATAAATTTTTGTTTCCAATTCACTTAAAATTATTTTTTTTATATCGGTTTGGTCAACTGTTATTCTCAACTGACAGCATTTATATTTTGGGACGATTTACATTGTTTAAATAATATAATATTATTAGTTTTAAATATCATTTATTCGAAAAAATTGAATGATTGAAATTTTCTTTTTCGGGAAATTGGGGAGTTACATTTCTTTTTAAAATATTAAATATCCTAAAGTCAACAAATTTTATCAATCACATTTCTCTCTCCTTTTCTTATTTTCATTGCCTACCACTGTGTGACGCAAGATAATGTTGATTTGTTGCTGTCTGAAAACTGTTCCCTGTACTCTAATTTGATGAAATATTGAAAACGAATATTATTTTATTATTCAAACACTGAAAATCATACCAAAATATAAATGATCAGAATGGCCTACTGTTATTCTCTAGGCGAATTGCAAAAAAATGTGTAAAGAAATGGCATTTGTTTAAACAGTTGTGGGTTAATTAGACAATACAGACTAGATATCTCAAACATGAAGTTTATAAGTTAATTTCGGAAATAAACTGACCATAATTAGAAAAAAGTGTTGAAAATTAATTATTATTGATTGTTTAAACAATAGGAAGACATTGTTTAATGAATAATGTCCCTCTAAGGTAATAAACCGGTATTTCTAACCCAGAATTCAGACGGATTTTTGAAATAAACATTTAAACAAATAGAATTTGTTTAAACAAAATAAAATAATAAAATTACATGACAAATGTTTATAAATATTCCACAAGACTTATAGTAATGATTTCTATGAGAAAAAAAGCTAATGAAATGATTAGAACCGTCAATTTTCTGAAAAATGTACATTTTGTCATTTAAGTAGTTTTCAGGGCACTGGGGTGGATTGGGGGCGTCAATACATAAGTATAATAGGTGAAATTAACACTTTAACCAGAAATACCAAAAAAATTCTTCTTCCCATGTAAATTTTAGGCTTCGAAATGCACCATTAAAAATAAAAAATTCGTGTCCACTTTTTTTGCATTTGGAGGGGATCGATGGTTTCTAAATCAAAATAACCACCCTAGTGTCCATAAGGGAAAGAGTGCTATGTAATAAACAAATACTACCCAAATGCGAAAGGAGGGCGGCTGCCCCCCCCCACCCTGAATACGCCCATGTATAGGAATACATAAAATCAATTGCTTAGTCCACTGTGCGGTTTCCATCTAAAATGGAAACCTACAAGTATATTCTTTAACAGAAATAAAATGCATAATAATCGCTAAATATTTAGATGCAGTAAAAAGTTCGACCATGTAAAACGACCATGCAAAACCTATGCATTGCTTCATTACAGGTTTATGATATCCAAATAATTATAAACAATAGAAAATTAATCATTAAGCAGCTGCTGTAATGTTTAATTTATTTAAAATTGAATCCCACCTGTATATGACCATTTTCGATACAATGGAATATTCGTTAACTTTCAAAATATCGATCATTTTCCAAAAAAAAAATCACTTTTGTTGACTCGCTTAAAAACATTTTTGACAGTCCCTCTAGACCAGAGGTTCTCGACCTTTTTAGTATTTCCGAACTCTTGAGGTAGGGTTGGAAACCAAGGAAACCACCCCATATTCAGACTACTACTTTTTGTTCATAGAAAAAAAGGCCTAATAACAATACAGTGGGTACCTCGTTAGAGAACTTTCAGCGATAACTCCTTTATTGTTTATTATTTACTGGAAATAAATTCAGATTTCTACCAATGCAAATATAAAAAATAAAGCCAATACGATCAAAACCATGATATAAAAAATCTGATGTGGCCAGGCACATGACTTTATCATACCATATATAAAATTAATAGTGTAGCTGCATGAGATTCTATTTGATCGAGATCGGCCATGTCTGCATTAAAATAAAACTACTAGTACTAGACTAGAGACATTTTGATTATATTTACAGTAGGTAATGTGAAAACATCAGCATTTGACATTACCTACTGTCATTAGAATCACAATATCTGACAAATCCTGGCTAACTAGTTTATATGCAGTACGAGCGATCTCGATGAAATAGAATTTGCTCATGTAGCTAAACTATTAATTTTACCAAAAAATGTCATAGTCATAAATTATTCAGATTTCCTCTACTTTAATTTATTATTTAACTATTTCGACGAAATTCCAGATATAGCGGCTTATTTGCAATATCTTTCAAAAATGCTAAGACTAAAACGCCAGTTCCTTTGGACCCTTGGTTCAACAGAAAGCTTCTAAATATGTAGTGTTGTCATACTACGAATGATAAAGTAAAAAGGTTCTGGTTCTGATGATTAATATATTATATTGGCTTCTAGCATACTATATTTTCGAGTTTTACGCCGTCTTCAGTGCTAACTACAAAAGTTCATAAAGAATTATGCTCAATATTCCAAATAAGTTTTAAGGTTAACATACCGTCTTACAATCTTTCTTGTATATTTATTCGCGAAAACATAACATTGCTATCCGCACTCGAAATATTGTTTTTCAATATTGTTTCAATATTGTTTCACCTAGCTTCTCATGGCAATTCTCCATCCTTTGGCGTGTTGAATTGACGTTTCGCAAACGCTGACGTTCCAAATACTGTCAAAAACTTCAAAATATCCTGGGCACCTAGTATTAATGTAGACACGATTTCGATCAAATAGAATTTGCTCCTGCACCTAAACTATTAATTTTACCATTAAATGTTATAGACATAAATTATACAAAATTTCCTCTACTTTAATTTATTATTTATCTATTTTGATGAAATTACAGAAATGACGGCTCATTTGCAAAATCGTTGAAAAATGCCAAGAGTAAATAGCCGGTTCCTTTGGACCCTTTTGAACCAAAAGCTTTTCAGCTCTAAGTTTGGTCATAAAACTTCTAAATATGAACTTTCGTCGCGATACCTTTAGTAGTTTCTCCGGAATCGTCGCCACAAAAATCGTTTACACACACACAGACATACACACACACACACACACAGACATTTTTTTGTACCTTGGTCAAAAATGTTCAGGGGACCCATAAAGACCTATTTCCGCTAAAATCTCAAAAATTTTTTTCGGCACGATTACAATACTTTACATACTGCGTATGATAAAGTAAAAACACCCTACATCATTAAACGTAAACTAAATTATTTCAAGTTTAAGCGAACCAACAACGGAATATATTAATGCTGAAAATTACGACACTGAGTTCCGATAATCAACAACATAATGAAGTTAGACTAGATCGGAATATTCCATCAAGATTATGTGATGAGCAGTTGGTTACAAAGTTATGATCAGCATAAAAGCGTCCCATTGTTCCAATGAATCAATCTATCCGCTGATGTATTGCGATTGCAGCGAAATTGCAATTCAAATTCAAAACATTCTCGCGCACCATTCAGCCGGGAAACACAATAGCGGACAAACGGTGCGTCATGGATGACGGTAGCGCGGAATAACGCATCGGAGCATGCCGTGGCGGAAAACAAAAGCCGTACGCGGCCCATTACGGCGCGCAGCCGGTTGTTTTTCATGCCCGAAGGCACGCGGATAAAACAGGACGAAAAATCGCCAGATAGTTAGACTCGGCACCACCCGTAATTGTCTGGTTTTATAACTAGATTTTTTGACATCTATGCTCGCCATGAAACACGTTTTAAATAGATACAAGCAATTATTTTGAGATTTTGCTGAAAAATTTAGGATTTAGGAAAAATAAAATATTCCCGGCGCCTCCACCATAATGAAAATGTGACAAATTTCGAGTTTTTAACACAATTTTAATGTCTTTTTTGCTTTAACTGAATGAAGAAGATTCACTGTACTTCACATATATCAAAGAATGAGAAATGTCAAATGAAACTAAAGTAATACTCAAACAATTAAAGTCATACTTATACCACGTTTATCTTTTTATTTATTACTTATGTACATACTTATATAAATATTAAAATTCACCAATACTCATGTCTTCACAATGAATATCATTACAAACTATCTTGATTGACTAGGCCACAATATTTCGAGAGCACTCTATTGCCCCAATCTGCATAACATGGTAAAAGATGATAATAATGTTACGTGAAATGCATACAAATTATTGCCTAAATAAACGCGTGTACCACTTAAAATTACATGCGGTAGTTGTCTAAACAATTTTCGGCGACGTGAAAATCGTATTTAAACTAGACCCAAGCTCGTGCTGGCTGACAGTAGGAAATGAAACCAGAATTAACCTCAAACTGCGAATCAGTTAGAACAATTTGCAATTTCCCGAGTTGCCGACGGAACAGTTAAAACTTTATCCAACGTGCTTCAACAACGTTGGGCAAATTCACAAACAATCCAGCATCGTTAACTCTGTAAAACTGGTGATGTGTCAGTTATTCTTATATTTTTTCAAAAACTTAATTTACAGTATCTTAAGATTAGTTCTAAACAGGTCGATTTAAATGCTTAAATAAAAAGTAAATAATTTCATGCTGCGTTTCCGTAGAAGTAATGACAACATTTCTATGTGTTTCCTTGATGGAGTAGAAATAAGATATCCACTACTATTTTAAAACTAAAAAAAATTCTCTTTCGCGTTCCCGAAAAAAAAAATCTACTATCTACTACTCCGATATTAGCAGTTCATTGCATACGTATCGATGACTACATAATCCCCATCATGATACACGTCATTGGTTATAATAGTTCGTCCAAATAATGACTTCATTATTTGGACGAACTGTCATCATTATACGAACGTACTGTCAAAGTCAACCTAAGTGGGTAACAGCTATTTGACAGTTCACGTCGCCACCATTCACAAATACATTTAAAATATTTGATATAAAATGGAATTTAGGAGTTGTAGATAAAACGTCGTATTCGACGCGCGCACAACGGATACATATCGCTCAAATCTTCATGCTCGCGATTTATATCCTTAATTATGTGCTCGTCGAATAATAAACTATTATCTATATGCATTTTAATAAATTTTCATGCCATAATTTTAATAATGCAACTTTTAATGACGTGGGGCTAGTCAAGGATGAAATACATAAAAAATAATTGGAGTTGTGTCAAAATAATGGTCGAATTCCCATGATCAAAAAGACATGAATCAAAACTACGAAATCGGTATAACTATTGGTTCTGGTAAGCTTTTTTATATAATATGAATCTAACGACAGAAATTATGATTAGAATTAACAATACTTTTTGTATAAAAGCAATTATCAACAATGGGTTATATATTTTAGCTATCTAGATTTTCTGACATCATATCAGTTTCTACAAAAAGCATATCGTCATTTGTCATTTCGTTGTTTTGGTCAGTCTTGTTTCCGAAACCTGACTTTTTTAAAAGTTCATCAATTGGAAATCTGCCATACTTTTGACATACCGCGTTGCTCGGCGTTCAGCCTAGTGGCTCATAACTCTGAAACTATACTTATCAAAAAGAAATAAAGTAAAGTTTGTTATGTTCCTTAGTAACTTCTATATAAAGTGTATGAATTACAAAATAGTGTCTCTCTCGGTGTACGCGTGAGAGCGAAAGAAGTGAAAAAAGGTACCCGGGCTTTGCAGTTGTAATTCTTTGAAATTAACGCCCACTTTTCCAATTTTTTTTCCTTAAAAACCGCTTACACGAATATGTTCGAATTTTCATGGGTTTAAAATATAGCTTCTCATCTACAAATGGGCATTTTTTAAGTTTTACGTATAAAGCGTGTAAACAAGTTTGTAAAAATCTGTTACGGTTTTTAATTCTCTCTCTCTCTCTCAAATTTTTCCTACGGCCAGAAAATATTGATAGCTATACATGTCATACACAAATGATATTTAGAATAATTACGCAATTAAGCTCATTTTGTTTATTAAAGCATTTAGTGTGTGAATAGAGTCTATGTCTTGATTCACTACTCCGGGCGGTTGTTAGTCAAGCCAAGCGCTGGCTGCACATTGCACGTGTGCACCGGCTGTTTATTTTGGACAAATTATAAGACTTCAGCATACCTCAAAATCTATAATTTATTCATAAGACCGTTTCCTTGTAACGACAAAAATCATGTTTTTGCGAAAGTATTTTCAGTATGAAGCCACGTTACGCCGCTCTGTGACAATTTCGACAATTCTGTGGCAATTGTCGAAATTGGAAAGCTGTTGTTTCCAAAACTAGTATTTTGAAAATCTACTATTATGTAAAGATTAACGTGGTGTAAGTTAATTCTACAAAATACTTTAAGTAATTATGGTTGAGTTTGATGTAGATTAAATTTTTTACTCATCCGAAAAAAACAACGATCCTTGGATAGTTGAATCTCCCAGTAGCGATGTGCATAATATAATAATGTAAATGTCGTTTCAAGATGAACCGCCAAAGCAGTCACTTCCGGCCAAAGTGGCCAAGTAGAATATCTTATTTGTTGTCAAAGTCGACTACAAGAAAGAGCTAATAAATCTCCAGGTGTTTTCAGCTTGCTTACATCTTATATGTTTCAATGTATTCCAATATATCAGAAAATATTTTTCTTTTTACATCACTTAACACTGAAACGCTATATGAGCATTACAGCTAATTTTGATCAGTTCGGATTAGTGCTACTTCGACCGTTAGCAACAAACCCTAAGAAGGCAGACAATTTCATAAAAAAGCCACAGAAAGAGCTTCCGTGAAAAAATAGTTCCGTTCATCGCCGCGTAACTTCGTCAAATTTCATCCATTTAATCTCGGCTGAATGGCATGTTAAAGTATATGATTCCACCATTCTGAATCTGCCAAAAGCTCATAATCAATAATATAGCAATAAGCCACTTTCATCGGAGCCGGTCACATATAGTCATTGTAAATGGTATTATGCAAATTTATTAAAATGATAACAGATCAAAGTCCTTTCATTTTTCTATTAATATTAAATGGCATTGAGTTGCTATTTTGGTGTGAAAATCATACACGAGACTCCAAAGCATTTGTAAGTTGTTGTCCACGTCATCACATCTCAAGATGCCTTAACACCAATGTAGAGTGGACCTTATTGAAAATAATATTCTTGTACTTTCTGCAAAATATACTTTTATATATTCTTTTTACAACATTACTGAACCTAAACGTATGGTTTTGTCTAATTGTATACAAAGTAAGAAGTTGTTGAATTCTGGATTGGTCACACTATGATGACACAATGATACAATGACACAATGATGTTCCAATGGCTCATCATGCATATGTGAGGCAAATTCAAACCAGTAGGTTGACGACTAAACCAATATAATTTGCAAAATACGGCCGTTGTGAAATTGGTTTACTTCGTTTTTTGATACCACGTAGCCAATGGTGACATGTGCTGATAAGTCATGTGCTGCGATCTAGGAAAAGGTACCATATTTTGGAAAACAAAATTTTCCAACAGGACAAAAAAAGTGACATCAAGACATCAAAAGCCTCCAGCTTTTTCAGAAATGCCGTCATGAGCAAAAATTTTAAATTGGTTTAATCGATATTTTCGCTATACTACAAACACAACACGAGCACAAAATCATATCGGTCATTAATTTTGATACCCATGACAACAAAAAATTTATCTTTTATTAATTCATTAATTTATGTTTCTTTTACATTGGCTAAAGCTGTCATTGCAAATTACACCAATTCTGACCGATGTTTTTGCCTGACAATTGCATTTTCCTAATTCAAATTTTTTTACTATACAGAATGTCTGTTTCTCGCAATTTTAACACTAACAGACAACTTTACCCTTAGCATTATGAATATAGCAAGCCCCTCAATAATGCAAGTAGACATAAACCATACCAAAACAAAACATACGGTACATACGACCACGGACCTTACATTACGGTATTACGGTAAGAATTTCCACGTATAGTTCGGGAGTAGCTATATCCGCCTCGGCATCAACATATTAAACGAAGTCGTCGGCAGAGGGAGCCACTACCTGCGCCCTCTACCGCAAAGTAACTGCATTTTTACACCGCCGCCAGTAAATTCGACATGCGCGCGTCAAGTTTTATTACAACTACGGCGCTATAACTTCCCGTATATTATGAAGATTTCGATTCGTTGCCTGATGTATAGTTTTCGGTTTGCCCGTACCCCCCACCCCTACCCCTAAATATTATTCGCCCCCTAGCGTCCCCCGCGTGTACTAGCGGGTATTAAACACATATTTCCTGGCGTTGGTGGCGCTGCACAGTGGGACGAAATCCCGAAAAGCCGACCAAAACCTCAAATAAACTTCGATTTTGAAAAATTGGTTTACAGTGGTTTATGAAGTCGCTGATTAGGAATCCAACGACAAAATTTCTGTGAACAAAATGGCGGGTCCAATATAGCGGACATATGTGACAGAGTTATGTCAGATTTCAAAGATAATAATTATAGGGGGTTTTGGAGCACTTTGATTACACATTTAGGCATTTCACAATATGTAATATATTATAATACAAGTTTAATAAGACAAAAATTGGTGCACGAGGTAATTTCGGTACGAGGAGCGTAGCGTGGAGTGCCCAAATGGAATGAGTGCGCCAATATGTCTTATAAAATTTTACATACGTTTCGAAAATTTCGGTTGTCATCTTGCAATACAGAGTAATGCTATTTTCAACAGTTGGTAGTTGTTATTTGACACTTGACGTTAATATCACCAATCTTGGGAAACTAAAAGTTACTAAAACTTTGTGAACTCCTGACTTCACAACGACACCGAAAGCGGTTTCGTTATGAGTTTATAACGAACGCAAATTACGATTTTTTTGTTATGTAATGTATATGTACAGATGGTACACTGTACAGGCTAACCAATTTTTTCCCATCAATTTTTTCTCAGATAAAAATGTCATATTATATAAATATTTCATATAGATTTCTTTTGTACCCTTTATTCCGTAAAAAGTTACGATCGTTTCAACCATTAAAAAACTCAATACGTCTGCATGAAACTTTTTACATAGAATGACATTTTCACCCGCGAACCCCCCTCACCCCCCGCGGGGCATGATTCCACACACCATAGGAACACAGGAGTACCGGGACTGAGGTACCTACTGAGTAACGCGGTACCTACTAGACACTGTGACAAAGGCACAGGGAATTATAACTGATTTTCATATAAAACCTTAAAATATACAACGTGTACTAACATAAACAGTATCATCTAAATAAATTGATAAACTAGTTTTTAACAGCGTTATTGTTGTATTTATTTGTTTGCTAATATTTAGTTAGTTTTTATTAATTTTGCAGTTGTTGTCTGTATGACAACAACTGTGTCATCAAAAACGACTGCAACAACTTCTGTCTGAGTTTACAGATAAAACATCTGCACGTAATATTTATTCTTATAATAATTTATAAATAATATGACCATAATAATACATAATGCCGATTCTCAGGAAATGTTGAACACAAATTAACAATAACATTTATTATTAACAATCTGAATCTAAAATAATCGATGGCAAAATAGATGGCTTGCTTTTAAAGTAAAAACCAATACAAACAAAACATTACGGTTTTATTTTTGAACTATTTAAATTTGTAAAATAGATGATAAACTTTATCAATTTAATTATTAATTTAATAAAATAATCGCATTAGTTTATGTGAACAGCCTGTCTAGGATAAGACTGGTGTTGATATTAGTTTCCTATTCTACGAACACGCATAATTAGAAAAAAAATCATTGCAGCCAGATGGCGTGAAAACGCGAAATCAATTCCTAATGAATTTCGTTAGCTAATACAATTACCTAAAACTCTAAACTTCCCACTTTGCGGAGTATGGTGATTGGTGGTATATGTTACTTTTCATCTATTAGAAAAATTAAGTCTCGAAAATTATAACGTTTTCGCGAGGGTATCAAATATGACCGTATTTCAGCCCGATAAACATTACTTTTTAAGTCAATTAAAACAGAAATTATTTTGCATACTTCAATCAGTTGAATCCATTTCGTAAAAATTATATATTACTATTCATTTCCGAGATATGAAATTTGAAAGTTCGCCGTTTTTGCTCCATGTTCTCGCCTAGGTTCAACGCTTTCATGAAAGACCAACTTTGAACTCAACCACAGAGCTAAAGAGTTAGGCTTTCCCCTTTCAGGGCTTAATGCAGTAATCATTTGTCTATGTAACCCAACAGTCAAAATTCTCCGAATTAAATTTTCATTGTTTGAGGTTTTGGCCAAGTTTTCGGGATTTCGTCCCACAGTGCGGTGGTGGCGCTGCAAGCGAGCCACATCACACCGGAAACGGATAACGGCATAAATAAGACGGCTAGGGAAAAACGTATTTCTCGACTTCATAAAGTCGCTGGTTTATTCGATTCGCCGTAAATATTACGCGGCGTAATGCCGCTCGCTATGTAATAAGATTATTCCCTCGTATGATCTATGCTTTTGGTCGGCTGGTCTTAACGGCATTTCCCTATGTGGTGGCGCGGATTCGGTTATAGAACTGCCGGCCATTTATGCGAGACTTCGTGGGATATTCTTAGGAATAAATCGGTGAAAATGTGGTGGAAATCGTTACGGTATAATTCAAAGGGTTGTTAAATCTTTGAAGTGGGGATGGATGAGTTGAACGTATTCGCATAGTATCTGAAGACTGAGATTGGTTGGAAAAATGATAAGTTTTTTTTTTTAATTTTTGATCGTGTTGATTTCTTAGCATGCGACTGTTCAACCAACAAATTTTCTTATGAGAGTTTGACTTGTCATTGTAATTGTGTGGAAGTTATGTGATCATTGATGTGTCTCGCGTAGAGCATGGTGTATTGCAAGGTTTAATTACTGTTTATTTGCAATTGAGGACACTATATCTCGATCTTTGGCTGTAGTTTTTAAATTTACATTTAATTTTTAATATTTTTTAATGATTTGCTTTTAGTATTTTTTACAGGACTGCCTTGGATGATACTTTTTTGTTTAAAGGAAACTTTTGACTGCTGGATTACAATTTATTGTTTAGTTTCTAGGTCAACAAACCAGTGAGCAGCATTGCAGAATTTTTACGTTCTTGTTACTTATTTACTAAGACTTTATGTTTGTTAATTTTAATAATTATAATACATCACGAATTTTTATCTGACTCAATAAATAGAAATTATCAATTTCGTTCTGTACATTTTTGGCAATGAGATTCCCAAAAACTGGAGACAATTCACAATTTTACCTTGCATCAGGTAGAGATATTACAGTTAAAATTCAGTTATTTTGACATCTACACTAGATTACTGATTATTTTGTAAAATTGTGGTTTGCTATTTTATTAAAATGAACAATTATAACAATATTATTTTGTTAACGAAAAATTTAATTCATTTCAATTCGTGGGCATCAAATGATACGACTTAAAGTCGTCGTGCATTTTGTGAAAGTTTTTGTATGTTGTTGTCAGGATTGATAACCGTTTGGGTTTGAGCCGGAAACAGTACAAATCCGGACTGTTGGCCAAAATTGTCCCACAAATGTTGACTATAACATTATTATTCTATAGATATACATTTTACGTAAAATCCAAAAGCAAGTAGCCTCTAAGTTACTTCTAGCAATTTTTAGATAACAGCTAAAATAAAAAAAAAATAGTAAATGAAAGTACCATACTTATTTAATAGTTAACACAAAATCAATTACCTTTCATGTCATCTTCTTTTTGATATATATTTACGATATACCGTGAACCAAAAAAGTTAGCAACTTGTCTTACAGAACTTACGACCTGATTGTTCCTAGAAATAGCCTCCCTGGCAGCTTGGGGCGGAAAAAAGCAATCATATAATCATTCCAAAATGAACTGCCCTAAAACCTGCCACAAAAACGCGACACAAATTTGTTCCGGGTTTGTCTATAAATTCACAGTTTGTATTTGCGAAATATTCAATACAGTTAATAATATTCTAGAATCTAGTATTAATACAAGTTTTATCAATTACACTAATGTAAAGCATATCATACAGACGCACAATGCACTATTTGAAATTCGAAATTGCATACATACGTCCATTAGGCACTGTGTTTATTCAACTGTATATATGACACGACACGCTAAACGCAGTTAATGAAATTTGCGGTAAACGCATAGGTACCAAAAGAACCGCAATTCGTAGTGATATTGGACAGTTACAAAACAACAAAGGGCTAGCGTCATTAGCAACAAAGCAGTTTTCAATCGCGTAGTCTATAAAGCGACAAAGCAGCCAAACCGCACCCAGGTTGGTCATTGATATGTTTTGTTCGGTGGTGGAAATGTTTCGGAAATGTAGCTGATGTTAACACGAACGTGTTGTGCTGTTTTATTTCATTTTGTTATGTTAATTTGGAGCAGATATAATGGTAAATGTAAATCAATGTAAATTAAGGCATTTGAAACCGGATAAATCAATTTTTATCGAATCATTGTCAATAAATTATGTATGCGTCTGCTTATTTGCAAAATAAAGCAAAATAAACAATAAACGCATTACAAACAACGGGAAAAAGAAGAAAGAACACAATAAATACCCATAACAACTATAAAACTAAAAAAATAAGTTAAAAATTCAAAATATTAAAAATAAACTAATTAGATAAATGAAGAAAGAAACACAATATGTATAGATCTTTTTTTAAACATTTGTTTGTCAACAAGTAAACGTCATTCTGAGTAAAAAGTTTAATATCGACTTTTTGGGGTTTTCACTAGCTTCAATTCAGTTGCTACTATTTCAAAGGCAGTAAATGTGTAAGGAAAACAAATAAATCTACATGAAACTTTTTGCTCTGTGTGACATTAACTATACGAAAAAAGTTTTGCGTGACAAAAGTGGGACACCTTGCATATAGCATGTTTCAACTGCAAACATCTATATTTTGACGCTTGCAGTTCAAGAACCACTATATTTAAGGAACAGTTTGCACCTTTTTTGCGCAAAAGTGTATAAGGATTAATTTTGTCTAGAAGCTGATATAAAATGCAAATATTTGTTAACGTGAACGTTGGGGGTGCAAAAATTTGCTGGCACCATAGGATATTGAAAATCTACACTTTACCTTCATAGCCCATATTTCATCTAATTTGAATGTACTATCTTTGTCAATTCTCGCACTATTCCTGTCTGTCTTTGTCTATTGTCATGGTATGTGGAAACTATCATAACTGTCGAGAATTAAAGTTACACTCTGTTTCAACAATTAAACCAGTTAAGTATTTACCTAAAGTACTGATTTCTTGCAAAATTCCACCCTTTTTTAATAAAACAATCACATCTGCAATTTAATATTATAATTTGAAATACAATTTTACTTATAACTTGTAGGCTGTGAAAAACTGAGGTAAAGAGTTATTAAGGTATCTGTCAGTGGTATCTGTCAACTCCACTTGCCAATAAAGCGTTCTTGTTGCACTCGCCAAAAACCCACACCATGTTTAGTTCCTCCTGGGAAAAGTTCGCCATATTTCCCAAAATTATGCAAATCTAACTTAACAACCCTAACAATATCACCACCACTGACAGATACCTTAATAACGTGTGTAGCACAGTTTTTCATAGCCTACAGGGTATAAATAAAATTTTATTTCAAATTATAACATTAAATTGCAGATGTGCTAAAATGTCTTATTTTAATAAAAAAAGATGAAATCATTCGAGATAACAGTAGTTTAGGTAAATACTTAGCTGGTTTAATACTTAATGTATGTAGAAGTTATCTCTGCAATGGTTTATTTTAGCACTAGCGTAGAATAAAAAACGCTAATAGTTTTAAAATGTGCGTCTCGGAGTTCTGTACATATGAGTGAAATTAGTTTTAAAATATCTTCATTAACAGAGGTACAATCTATCGAGACCGCACAGTTGAGATACCCTGTATATGTTATAGATATAAGATATTAAGAAAAATCGCCATCTTGAAATTCTAGTGTCTTGCATAAGCTTTTGATATTTCTTTATAATATGTTGAAAAAACCATTATAAAAGTCCATCATTAATGACTAAAGATGCTGTATTTTATAAATTTCGGAAATAACTATCAAAAAAAGTAAATTAACAAAAGATTGTATGATTAATCGCACAACAAAAATATACAAAAAGTGACCCACCTTTTCTGTAAATTTTCAATTCATCATGGACTACGATAGATATTTAGGGTATATGTTTTCCAATGCGGACATTCCTTATTCTCATTCATGTTAAAATCATTCAACAATAATAAAATTGACTGCATTTATTTAGCGATGTCGTCAGTATTTTTGTCCAAGAGCGTGCTACCGGAAAATGCTCAGCTTTGTCGGTGGCGGTCGGCCAGCTTTCGCTGGGAATTATAAAAGCAATTTTCATGGTTTCAGATTTCCCTCGGTTGGCGTCGCATGCGGACGGACGCACCAATAAATTTTCCGCGTAGCGTAGGCCGTCCCGTCGCGGTCGTAAAATGTATCATTCCTGACGCGAGACAGTCATAAACATAAAAATTAACAAACGCAATAATTAGAAATTATTACTTTTCGCCGCTATCGCAGCCGCTTTATGCGAAGCGGAACGCCGGCACATGGCCGAGAAATTAAAACCTTTCGCCATTAAATAGTGTTTGTTGGCAAGGAAAGTAAGTCCCACTTATTTCTCTGTTAAAAATGTATTCTTTCTGTTTTTTTACTTTATCATACGCAGTATGAAAGCCGCCTGGAACAACACTAAAGAAATCACACACAGAACTATTGGTAATAATTAGCCTATGGAAATTAGAGAAAAACAAAAAAAACGCGCTAGAAGAAGATGGCAGCAGTCACGAGATCCAGCTGACAAAACCATACTTAATAAATCCCAACAACTTAAGCGCGCAATTTAAAAACTAAAAGAGGCATCACTGGAATCCTTTTTAACTAAATTGACCCCCGATAAAGAAACAGATTACGCACTGTGGAAAGCAGTGAGGAAATACAAGAGGCCAGTGTCCCATGTCCCACCTATAAGACGAAGAGACGGTACTTGGGCAAGAGACAATAAACAGAAGGCTGACATGTTTGCAGAACATCTAACAGAAATCTTCCAGCCCCACAACATCGAATCAGAGCCAATTACGAATGAAGATATAACCTATGAAAGCCATTCAGCTAGTTACTCCAACGGAAGTTGCCAGAGAAATCAAGACAAACCTGAATCCAAAGAAGGCACCTGGATATGATCTTATCACAGGACAAGTTCTTAAGCAATTACCTAAGAAAGGAATTGTTATGCTGACGTATCTAATAAATGCATCGTTCAGATTAAAATACGTCCCACATCCCTGGAAAGTAGCAGGAGTTATCATTGTAGCATAACTAGGCAAACCACCAACCGAGGCCAAATCATATCTCCCAATATCAATGATATCAACGCTCTAAAGAGAATGAAACCTATCATTGAGAGAAAGCAACTAATTCCTAATCAACAAATTTAATCACAATCTCTCTTGATGTTACACAAGCTTTCGATAAGGTTTGGCATGAGGGATTGATACACAAACTAAAGAGTATGCTACCTTTACAATACGTCGACCTGCTAAAATCCTATGGACCTGATAGACTATTCAGAATAAAACAGATCGATGAATACTCGGAACTAAAAGCAGTAAAAGATTGGTCTACCCCAGGGTAGTGTATTGCGACCAATTCTCTAACTACTATATACAAGTGACCTACCACAGCTGGGAAATGTCGCCACATTCGCGGATGATACTACTCTAATGGCAGTGGGATCAACTATTGGAGAATCTACTAGGAATCTTCAACAAGCTAGTAGTAAAATATATAAATCGATCAAAAAAATGGAAGACCAAGCTCAACGCACTGAAATCTGTCCACATTAACCTTACAAACAAAAGAATCGAGGACATACCTCATATCAAGACGCCATAGTTCCATATGCGAACACTGCAAAGTATTTGGATATGACTCAAAACTCAAAACTAAGGAAGAAAGAGGTTAAGAAGAAGAGAGTAGAGCTTGGCTTCAAATACAGAGAAGAACTACAAGTTTACAACCAAATACTAAAACCGATTAGGTTATACGGCATCCAGCTTTAGGGTTGCGCAAAAAATTCCAATATACAAGGAATCCAGACTTTCCAAAATAAAGTACTAAGGAATATGATTAACGCCCCTTGGTACATACGGAATAGTGACCTATATCGTGATCTTGGTGTCCCACAAGTCAACCAAGAGCTAAAAAGATTCGCCATTAAGCATGAATCTCGCATAAACCATCACGTCAATGTAATGGTCATACAGCTACTGGACAACCAGAATCTAGTGAGAAGACTAAAAAGAAGTAAACCCTTCGAACTAGTGAACCAGTGAAATGTGTAAAAAGCAGAGCACAGTGAGTGAAGTGTTAGTGTTTTTTCTTTAGGACAAAGAAAGTATAGGACTTCAGTGGATCGCCTATTAGAGACAAGTACGTAGTTTTAAGAATCCATATTTAAAATGATGGTTAATCTTTTTGATTAGTTTCAATATGATACGCACTTTATGCATATTAATAAAATAAATTAAAACTAAATTGAAAAAATAGGCGAAAAATATTGTCCAACCCTAAATCTATTCTAGTTACACTGTAATGGAATCATATTCCGAACAATTACCGAAAAGTGCGTGGTAAGTGGCGTGACCGAGTACGGACATACACCGGTGACAATATTGCCGATGTTGCTGACAGTGCGAACGGATGTGGTTCGACACGAAAACGGAATAGAATTAGATATAGTTAGAAATAGGCAGTTGAAGGCGATGCACCAGATAAGACAATAAAACGTATTAGTAGGTGACATTGGGGTATCATTTATGACTATCCAACCCCATAGTAAAGAAGGGAGATAAGTACTTTGCATGGCGATCCTGCCATACGAATGTATGGAGTCTGTGGATAATTCGTGGTGATTGCAGAAGTAACACGAAAGAAAAATTATGGGCTACAATCAATCCAAAGAAGAAAAAGAGGTGATCATCACTCAGGCAGGCAACAGTGGAGGTGTTACAGCACGGAACAGCATGAATTTTTCCCTGACAGAAGTGGCTGTTATTGTCGGACTTGTTATAATAGTGGTTGTTGTGGTGTGCCTGAACAGGAGATGCAGGCGCACTATGGAGCGCAAAATTCGACGAGAAGTAGCGGGAAGCCAGGAGCTCATCAACATCAGAGTAAGTGAAAAGTGAAAAGTGCGAAAAACAAACACTAGAACTGGGTACAACCGATGGAGGAGTTCGATAAGATGTTATCAGAGGTACAATCTTTTAAAATAAATCGGCGTAAAGACAATCAAGATAGGCGTGGTAATTTAGAATTATTAAATAAGTATTTTGAACAGAAAAGACTAAACGAAAAGACTAAATGAGGTAAGGAATAAGGCGAGTAGGTTAGATTGAAATGTTAAGAGTGAGTTAAAGGTCCACATATCAGCCATTGAAGGAACGATATTAGAAGTAAGAGATATACTTGATAGTAGAAAAATAAGTGAAGTTCCTACAATGACTGCAACATTTGATTTAAAACAGCAGGCAGCTGTTACCGCTAATGGATGGAAACGAAATTACAACAAAAATGTTGATAGATTCAATTACATTATATTCTGACTTTCTTAAAGAAGAGGATCATCCTCATTTAATAAATTTTGTATTAAAAACACGATTGACGGAACCAGCTAAAGTTAGGATAAATCAAAGTTATGCGTCGGTAGAGTTATTGATTAAGGATATGCGGGATAGTTTTGTAACCAAAGAGTCAGCTACGGTACATTGTAATGTTAAATTTTTCTACTGTAATAGGAAAGGTGTAATGGAATCATATTCCGAACAATGACCGAAAAGTGCGTGGTAAGTGGTGTGACCGAGTGCGGACATACACCGATGACAATATTGCCGATGTTGCTGACAGTGCGAACGGATGTGCTTCGACACGAAAACGGAATAGAATTAGAGATAGTTAGAAATAGGCAGTTGAAGGCGATGTACCAGATAAGACAATAAAACGTATTAGTAGGCTGTCAAGACAAAATCAAAAGTTATTCGTAAGAGAATTCGACGTAGTTTCGCTATATTATTTGATTGTTCATCAAGTTCAGGCGAAGAACTTTTAATCATTTGAAAACAGGATAATATAAATATGTACCTACCACTAAAGATAGAAAATTCGACAACTACCAAAACTAATTAGAAGTAGCGCTTATTAATTATATTTGTTTGTGAAGTATTTAACGTGTTAAATTTAAGTCTACAAACTAAGTAAGTATCTAGTTTTTTAATGTCTTTTTAGTAATTCCCTAAAAATTCTGTAAAATGTTTAAATTTCCTAAAAGCGGGATATTTTTAATACTTTGCGGGACACGGAACGTTAGAGCCCAGACTTGGCTGGAAAGCATTACAAAAATGACATTAAAATTGAAATAACTGAAAATTATTAATTATAACAAAAAATCGAACGGTTTCTCTACGAATTTTTAATTATGTATATCTCTTACTCGCGTACGCTACCTGCAAGAAATATTATTTATTGTTTATTCATATCCTTATAAAAAGGAGAAAACAAACAAAGACAACATAAATCAGTTTGTACTCACATGTCCGTTTATATCTCTACCTGAATACACATACAATTTCAATTCAAAAAGCTCAAAAACCCTATACAAAACGCGTTTGATGCCTTTGATACCTATAAAAACGTACATACGTCCAAACAACCCTGCATTGAACAAAAATCTCTTCTAGTTTCCCAGAACCAACACATTTTTTTTTGTCAGAGGGTCGCATGCTCGACAGATCGCTGAAATCTTTTTGAATCCGGCAGGCGAAAATACGTTCTGCCTAATGCCAGTGGCGTGCCTCGGACGGGTAACGTGTTGCACCAAAAACAGTCTATCTCGGTGCCCATTAGTGAAGTTGACCTGTCGGATCAGCGGTGCGGATTTACCCTTTATTTTATTGGGTCGGCGCGGCTCAGAGAGGGCTCTGGCCTCGTCCGCGCTCGTTTGTCCCGTAGACTCGGTCCCGTGTTGCAGACCGCAAAAGTTTTTCCAGAGCGTTGCCGATGTAATCGCTGGGAAACCCGGTTTCGGATAAGCCGGGGAGTTTAATTGAAAAAGAAACATGGGAAAACCGATGACGTATAATTGGTGTGAAATCTAGACAATGATTTTGATATTTTGTTGATGATTTGATGGGGTTTATTAAAAATTCGTAGTTACCTGTTCACTGATCAAAGAATTTTTAATTTCTAAATTAATTTAATAACAGAATTTTCATTTGAAAAAATACTCGTTGACATAGTACTCGTTGACGAATGATGAATATAAGTCTCCAAAATTATAGACAGACTTTCTTTTGTTACTTGAGGAACCTCTAGTAATAATAGTTCAAAAACACTGAATGCGAAAGTTAGTCGCTAATCAGACAACCAATAAAAGTTCTTATACAATATGTACACAACTACTTTTAAATGCTACCAGGTAATTGTTTTTCAATTTATCAATTTAATTTTTTATGTAAAATAAAGTCAATATTTTTTATAGATTTTTAACTTAATTATATTTATTTCGTCTCCAAAGTCGAAAATTAGTTCTAATCCATTTATAGGACGTTACTGTTGTGAAGGCCGAAAACCCGGTTTTTATTAAAACCGTAGAACCAAAAAGTACTCCTCTTTTATTGTTTACCAATTTGTTATTAAGACTTTTTATCGAATGCTCGATTGACACAATTATAGAATTATCAATTATTTCGATTTTATGACTGCATTTTTGGTATTAATCATTCTCTGTACAACTGAGTGAATTTCAACTAATATTGCATTCGCATCGCTTATTAATTTGCTATAAGAATTATTGGATCGTGTTCATCGAAAGTAGTAGGAAGACGACAACATTCGTACAACTCGGACTACAACAGACAAAATGGACAACAATGAAAAATCTATAATCGTGTTTATTGACAAGTGACAATTGTTCATTATACATTCGGCCTAGCTCGATGAACACGAGCTGGATACTTATAGGAAATTAACAATAATTACTCCAGCATATAAATAAGTAATACAAATTCTAAAATATTGATTGGCAATCAGTCCAGATCCTAAATTCTAGGATAAAACCTCAATGATTCTGAAAACAATATATTATTACAAACAATGATTAGAAAAAATTATTAATTGCAAATTAATAAACGATAGAAAGACAGCAAAATGCACGTAGTATCAGTATGTAATAGCTTACCCCTCGGTTGTGACCCCTGTCGAGCATACAGGGGTCACAACCGAGGGTAAAAACATAAACTAATGTGTTCAAAATGACACAACCATAAAAGCGACAGATATTTTGCAGTGTGAATGCAATTTGAGTTTAACGAACAATATCGGCTGTTTTTTATATTTATTTTTTTCTGTTTGTTGTGCCTCATTTTAGAAGAGTAACTAACAAATAAGAATAAAGTCTCTAATTATTATCAATGTCATTTACAACAAATAATACAAGGCGAAAATGCTACGCAATAGTTAATAGCATAATCATTAATACTACCCAAATTACTTATTTATGGTCGGCAAACGAGCGTGACGGGTGTGACACATCACAGCAAAATTACCCTTTATTTGTTTTTTTTTTCAGACGCAACAAAGAGAAAACCCACTCTAAAAAATTGCACCAAAAATAAATGTGACGTTCTTATGTTTTAAATTAACATTGTTAATCACATAAAATACGACATTATATTCAGTTCGGGCCTGGTAAACGGATGGATTTAGGGTCCATAAGCCACTCTACGATTCCCAAAAAAATTGTCATAGCATCTCCTCTTCATATTCCCCTCCATAGGCGTACGTAATCAAATTTTGTTAAAGCGCAGTACAAATAAGATTTCCAAAATATTAAATCAATATTAGGATGACAGATAAATATTAGATTCATATCCTAATCGACCAATTGAACGAATTGAATTTCAATAACTGGTTTA
Source organism: Melinopterus prodromus (assembly GCA_964023965.1). Lineage (NCBI taxonomy): Eukaryota > Metazoa > Arthropoda > Insecta > Coleoptera > Scarabaeidae > Melinopterus > Melinopterus prodromus. Next base: position 10,587,579 of record OZ030397.1, read on the forward strand.
TTACTTTTCTGAAAGTCTAACATCTCTGGTTCCTAAAGGCAAAGTCACACCATATAGCAGCAAGAGCCAACTCACGTCGCTAACACCTTGATATGATTCAAATTCAGAATGATTCCTGGGAATTGATTTTCCTTGTTCATGAGCGATTCCTTAAACATTGGGTACTTTTGCGTTTATACCGATATTTAAACAATATTTTTGACTGTTACGGGGTGCTTTTATGTAACATTTTTAATGAATTCTTTTGTAGTATCGTTTATTGATCTAATAATATATTTCATTTTCGGAGATGTCGCTGCTTACCGAGAGATTTGTGACTTTGGTTGAAGAATTGAGTTTTTAGTTAGAATATTTCATCTTACAAAAGAAGAAAACTTGCGCTAAACTGGAAACCAATAAGTCTTACCGGCTAGAGATTCAAGGTATTGATGCAAAAAAAAAAAACTCATTTTGCGTACACAGAACCACAGAAGGTCACTGAGATTGTCACCAGAGGCCACTGAGATTGTATGAATAGAAACAGTAATATTGTATAAAAATTGGAAATAACAGGTATTCATGTTACAAATACATCAGCAGAAATACTTAAAGTAGAATACATATCGCTATGATGAAGAGCAGAGATGATGATTGACAAGTATAATGCTCGTAAGAATACAGTCATCAATGAAATATATACATTAAAAGGTAAAATTTCTTCTTATTATACCAACACGAAAAAGAAACAACGAATGTTTTTTTTGCAGATGATTTATGCGGTATTAACGCGACCTGTAGAGGAGGAGATGGGTGGAAAATGATTTCTTGCGGACTTCTACATTGGTATAATAGAAAAGATACGTTTTTATAAACAATCTAATAAAGAAAATATAAGTATTAGCAAATTAGCGTCTTCTTTTATTACCTATTTCAAGTGAGTGTCAATTTATTGTAGGTAGTACAAATTGTATCCTAATAAAAGCTAACTTTACGTCAGCAACATTTTTCTTTATTTTATTCTTTATCGCATCATAAAGGTACCAGCTGTATCCCAGTCGTAGATTCCAATTATTTGTTATTAATATTGAAGAAATAAAAAGCTCCGTAACTTTATTACATTTTGTTAAGGTGAAAATCCTAATATTTTTTCAGTTTTGTCATTATTATTAATATTCAGGTACAGAATTATGATCAGCCTCCTTCCCCTTAACACCAATTTCCAAAAACACAACCAATACAAAAGGTTCGTTATGTTTCTTTTTCATTTTCAAGAACATTTTCAACGAACTTTTAACAAAGTTCAAGAATGAATAAGAAGTAACTGAGTTATTACAATTTCCACAAAACTTCTATGCACGTAGTAAGATCTAATTAGTAGCGACTATAACTACCACCACCTGTTCATTTTCTCCACTCGCTTCGCCCTCTGCAATCTACGTACTTCGAGAAAACCTACCTCTAAAAGTTTGATTTCTTTGTGTCGTCAGAACGGTAAGACAAGGGGTGGCACGTCGGCGTCTCGAACCGTCCGACGTTCGCCCCGTCGTCATCGTTGGCGTCGAAAATAAAACACGAACGTCTCCCCCACATCCCACTATATAAGTGTACCTACTGCGCACAAGTCTGTGTTTATATTTGGGCTTAATCTATTTTTAAATCTAAATAGGCAAAGTTTCGCTATATAGCGGATCGGCAGATCGATTTTTATGCGTTGTTATTATTATAACCGGGGTTCCAACCTGCTGGCGTTGGCGAGTTTTCTAGGAATCGACACTAGAGGGGGCGTTACGCCGGCCGGTCTGCCCGAACGGCATGCAACGGCCCACCGTAATAACAGGTAACCGGACGGCTTATTATAATGCATACGAATACATTAGTGGAGGGCCTCCCTGAAGTTGGAAAAGAAATTACCTACCCTCGTGCTTAAAGCACGAGACGCTGCGGTCTTGCTACGAATCCTCCCCTTGCGAGGGGAGGATTCTCATCGTTTCGTCCTCAACGTAAATATATATGTGGTGGAATGGTCAGTTACGTTAGGTATCGTAACGGCGGTATTGTGTGCAAAAGTGGCCTCCGTCTGTAGTAATGTGTTTTTAACAACGATTCGGTTATCTTAAGTTATTAAGGTTATTAGTGATGATTACTGAACTGATTGATCTTCAAAGTTGGATACTCCGTAATTGCATGCCTTGCGTCATGATGGAATAGTTTTGCTTTGTTTTATACCTTTAGTTTGGTAAGGAGTAATTACAAAGGTTGATGTCCATAAAAAAAGCTTTACAAAAAGTTCACTTAACTCATACTGTGTTTAAGTAATTTGTTAAGTTTATGGTATTTGTCATAAGGTGCATGTTAGTTGCAAATTCAGTCATTTCGTGCAACGTCTAAACTATTTCAGTGAAATTTCATGATCGCTTTTCACACGGGTCGAAGTTGAAAATTCATGATTAGCCAAGGAAATCATCATTTTTTGTATATATTGGTAAAACTAATTTCTCAAGAGCAAAAGAAGCGTGATATTGCTTCTTTTGCCAAAGTCAAAAAAGTATTTGTTTTACTACATATATCAGCATATGTTTCTATGTGTCTGAATAAAACACATTGAAGAATAATCGGAACTAAAAGAAGTAAAAGATGGGGTACCCCAGGGTAGTGTCTTGGGACACATTTTCTATCTACTATATACATACCACAAATGGAAAATGTAACGCTCGCCACGCTCGCAGATAACACGGGTCTAATGGCAGTGCAATCAACTTAATGGAGAATCTACTAGGAATCTTGAACAAGCTAGTAATAAAATATATGAATGGACCAAAAATGGACTACTAGCTTCTGGGAAGAAACTCTCAGTTGTCAGTACAGAACAAACTACAAGTTTACAACCAAGTACTGAACCCGATTTGGTTATACGGCATCCATTGGGGTTGCGCGAAAAAGTCCAATATACAAGTAATCCAGACTTTTCAAGATAAAGTACTAACGAATATGGTTAGTGCTCCTTGGTACATACGGAACTGTGACCTGCACTGTGATCTTGGTGTCCCACAAGTCATCCAAGAGATAATGCAATGTTGAAAGCAATGTTGAAAGTTGTATGTCCATGAAGCCTCGTGAACGCTATTGGAGCATTGATAGATACCCAACAAATAAACGTTTTTACATGATTTTGAGGCTAATAATAAGTATCAGACAGACTTCATATAATAAACTAAATAAATCGGCATATGGTAAACATTGCAACTACCACATACGATGTTGTTTCTGTTGGATGTCACTACATTGCTGTAGTTTGCGTCTCGGCTTAAAGCTTATGGAGTCTGCGACTAGCTGACATTTATTGTGGCATTTATCGGTTAGCGTAAAAGTAATAATGTTTGATCTAAATATGACCCTGCATAAAGAAAATCTCGGTTTGTATTATCGGTTATATTATATTTGAAAAAATGTCAGATGTAAAAGTAAAGTTAATTTTTAAATTACAAAAATTTATTTTAACCTGGCCCAACTTCTTATTTATCTAAGAAGTTTTAAATAATAATTAACGCCATATTGAATATAAATTTCGAAAATCATCAAATAAATTGATTTATCGATTTGTTACTGATATTTAGTTTCATAGCACAGTGTTGTGTGAGTGATCGGTGAACAAAGCAGAGCAACGTGCAGTGTGTGAAGTTTAAAGCATCAGTATTCAAACTAATTTAAGTTATATAAATGGGGAACACTTAATATTGATCAATTTTTATACGTAGCAATTTAAGTTAAATGAATATAGGTAGAAAGCCACCAAACTAGGTGTTATGCATAAGTACATATCAGGTGCTGTTAATTAATACAAACATTGATTATTTGGTTAATCACTTTTTTAATGCTGGGACTGGTGCAGAACAATCTAATAGACATAAAACTAAAACGTTTTTTGGTCTGATTTGCTAGTAGAATAGGAAAGGGGAAATTCCTGTGCCTAGTAATTGATCTTTTCTTTCTGAACGTCTAGTTCGATTTTTTTGATGTTGGTCAGCAGAGCCAGCGCTTGATACATTTTTGTCAAAAGGGAAAATTATATAAATAATAGGACATATAAATGCTATAAATTAGTTGTGAAATATTTTCTAAACGGGCTTTTTCTATGGTTAACATAAGAAAATCTTCTGTATGCATATATGGCGGATGCGCCGGGCGAAATCCAGTGAATTTAAAATTATTGGTAATTTATATTCCAGTAATTACCTACTAACCAAAAATTAAATACATTAGCCTAATTCGTAATTAAAAAATCGCAAACTAATACAAACATTCTTACTGATATTATATTAAATTAAATGTAAAATTATTCCTAAATTACATTTATAAAGAATAAACAAACAAAGAACATACTACAATATATTTCAACTGTTACAAAAATCGCTATCAGAGGACGTCAGATCAAAATATACGACGGCAATCTAGCAAGCTCTAAATTGATCGAAGCATCAGGCGATATTTACGACATTCGACGCAATATTTTCATCTCGAATCAAGCGAGGCGGCAGTGATAAAATTTGATTTGTTTCTACCATCACGCTGAGTACCCATCTACCTATAGATCTAGGTCACCGGTTAGTGACTAAAACTGTGCCGTATGCACACCTTATCTAAACAACTTCGCAGTATAGGAAACGCATTTCGCCCAACGCTGCTCGCGCCCTCTGACGTAATCTATTAAACGAGTTATCATTTCTCGTAATAGATGGCGCAGCGAAATGACGCCATTATCAGTCAGGCGTCTCAGTCAGTGGCGTAGTAAAGGAGGTATTTTTGGAGTATGTTGCTATAGTTTAACAATTTTCACATTTACTTATTATTACACAGGTTTTAAATTTATGAGTATTCCGTTTTTATATTATTTTTTTCTTGTACTATATGGTTAAAGACCTTTAGATATGTACTTTCTGCAAAACAATCTCCTTAATATTTGTATTGAAAGAAAATAGAGGTACTAAAACATATTATGGAAACTACAGATTGGATAAACTTACCAAAATAAACGCACCATTTGGAAGCTGCGGAGAGTTGAAACGAGGTTGAGCGTCAATATCTGAAATGAATAAAAAGTGTTTAATACCGGGGTATTTATTATCAAGGGTAAATACCCCGGGTATTTACCCAAAGAGGGAATTTATAGGGGTATTTATAAACATAATCTTGTTATTAAAAGTAGGAGTAAAAGAAAATATTTAATTACAAAAATAAAGATTTTTCTTTTATCATAAATTCTCGTATCTCAAAATAAAGGTTTTTCTTTTATCATAAATTCTCTTATAACAAAAAAAGATTACTCTTATAAGAATAAAAACATTAAAAAAAAGAATAAAATATCAATCTCATGTGACGATATATCAACAGCAAATATTTTCTTGTCATCATCGTCCATTCAATCGTGTTAATCTTCCATATTTTCTGATTCTGTTATCGAAGAAGATTTAGCAGAAACTTATGATTATATGTAAGTTTAAGTATGTCAACTTAGCGATTTTTTAACTTAAATTTAAAAAAGACTCATCAGGCATCAGAAATCCACTTATATTACTGAAGATAAGATTTCGACAGGTTTGGATGCCATTTTTATTGCGCTGTTCAAAATTCACAATATCTGATACAAAATTCGTAATCCGAAAACTTTATATGTTACAGGAAATAAGTTTTATTTAAATCGGAGATTTTCTAAGGTTTTGGCCGCCATATTTGTTCCGTCATTTTGATATTAATCTGATATTTATTTTCAAGCTTATGATCTGTGTACTTAATTATGTTAATACTTTTTAATGAATACTCCGTGCATTTAGATATTGTGGGTTTAATTTTTATTCCAAAAGTCTAATGTTGCGTTCACAGTGCAAGCTACTCTGAGCCATTACGTAGCGTGAGCGTAGATTTTTCTGGAGATTGGCCCGAGAGTACTGCATGGCCCAATTATGTGTCAGAGGTTCTACTATGGCCGTAGAATACCCACTTTGGGCAACAGCAAAGATGGCCTTCTCGGCATCAGCTGATTTCACAAACACCGGTTGCGATTGCATTTTTGTAATTCAACATTTTTTGCGATTACTACAATATTTTTAATATGTGAGCTTGTCGCAATGCCAATGATATTCCAGATAAATCTACGTTCACGCTACGCTATAGCTCAGAGTACCTTGCATTGTGAATGTAATTTTAAATTACGACTTTTGGATTTTAAATTTCAATGTCACTTTTATTTCTATGGAAATAAGTATCCTTTAAGTTAATGGGGGACTACGGTTTTCTGATGAAAAAAATCGTTTTCTTTTTTTTATTATCTAAGGTCTTAAGAATGCGTATACGAAGTTTCATGGCAATTTTTGCAAAATTAGCTAAGTTATAAGCAATTATCCGACGGCGTGCAGGTGCCAAAATTACAGATCGCGCGGATCGGTCAGATCGCGCGCTCAACAATTATTTCGCTTGAGTTATAATTTTTTCAACCCATGAAATCTTGCCGTGTGTGGTTTATTATTCTGTGAAATTCTCTCGTGAACAGTCATGTATAAGAAACACTCCAGAAAAACTGCTTCACGTGCTGATAAACAACAAAAGGAAAATTTTCTGGGAATACACACTCGTGAAAGAAAAGCATTTGCTAGTATGTCTGCCGATATATTGTCGACAGCGGAAGACGGAGAAATTATAGTACATGGGATTGGAGACGGGATATGGAAGAAGACAGATTACACTTCCGTTGTATGGGATCACAGTACCTACTTATGAAGAAATACACTAACAAAGTGGTTGAGTTTGCCGTGAAATATTCCTATTGTCATGCCTGTGAGTTTTGGGAATCAGAATCTGGCAACATGACAATTGTATCGAAGTACATACAGACAACCGTACTGCGAACATGATGGGTCAGCGGGAGAAATAGTGGATTGTACCAAAGACATATTGCACGGGGTTGTGGGTTGGAGCACTGGGTCCGTTGCGGCTTGTACATTAACAAGAATATACAACTTTCTATGTTTTACCAATCAGAAGACATCCAGACTGTTGATAATATGTACAATGCTGTGTGGACCAAATTCTATCATAAGATCTGGACGAATGAAATCCCCAGCATATGTACTGCCCTGCAGGGCCACAGTTTGATATAAATGCAAAAAACAGAAGCCGAGAAAACTCTGGATGAATTCAATAACACTTAATAAAAATTTCAATAATGCCACCAAGCCGATTTACAACTTGTCGTCGAGAGAGTTGCAACAACGGTGTTTGGGGAGGAAAAACTCAAAACAACAACCTAAAGCTTCAATTCCACTGTTTGGCTTGCACCCAAACATCTTTACCGTGGCTCAAAACGTATCAAAATTGCGGTTTATGCAGCATCAGAAATTTATAAAAAAAGGCTTTTCTGCCGTCCTTAAAACTATGACAATAGGAATCGTTATTGGCACGGAAACGAAGATATTTGCAAACGTGCGCGAAAAACAGCGTCTGGTGAGGTCGTTGAGACGTGCACTGGAGGATTCAAAATAACCTTAAAAATTTTAACTGGATGTTAAGTAAATATCCCTTTATCGTTTGATGAACCAGAAATGCAATATTTTATATACTTTTCTTTTCATAGGGAAAACATTGTCAATTTTTATGAGAAAAATCGATATTTTGACTTTGACAAGTCACCATTTCCTTAAATATAAATTATTTATTTTCCTGAAAAGCTAATAAATATTTGTGCCAAATATGGAAACGGTTTATGGTATAGTCTCGCCAATAAAAAATTCTAAAAAAGCGGCATTTTAGAGGAAAAACCGGAATCCCCCCTTAACCTCACCAAAACATCAATTACAACACAGCATAACAAGGGTTCACATAACCCAAAATCTGTCAATCCCTTCTCGACAAATCTACGTTACGCCACTGGCCTGAAGCAGCTCATTTCACCGTTTCGCGTTCGCGAGAATCGCGTACATTATCGCCCCGAGAATCATAAATGACCGAAAAGATTTCAGCGCGAGGCGAGGCGACAATGAAGTCGTACAAGCGGCGAAAAATTGCGTTTTAGTAGAGACCGGCGGGCGCGAGCAAAACGAAAACCTATAACAGCATCGATAAACACGACCGAGAACATAATGGCGTCGCCGATGTAGTCGTCGGCTGTTGGTCTGGGATTCCCCTCAAATGTCGACTGAATGCAGCCGCCTTTTCTCGTATTTATTCCGACCGACTCGACGGTTCTAATGAATAAAGTGCTTGCTCAGTTCGACGATGGCTTCTCGCTATTGTAAGGGGTTGTTTGTTTGTTTTTCATTTCTATTCGTAAACGTTGCGGTGTTTTCGCGATTTTATATTTTGTTATGGAGTATGTGAATATTATTTGCCTATTTGTTATATTTCAGGTCAAGGTCTTTATAATAAATCGTTATTTTATAATGTAATACAAAAAAAGATAGTCTGGTATAAGAGTAGTTAAAGATACTAGCAGTTATATTTTTCATAGTAACATCCTGAAACAAATAGGTCGATTCTGTGTTATTAATCTCTGTTAAGATTCTATAACGTTATAGATCTATAGCGTATAGGTTTCGATAAGAAACCCTTATAGAACTCTATAACTCTCCAATAACTGTCTTATAAAGAATGCTATTCTGAGTACATCTCTTCCCGGTAGCAAGATGGAGTCGCCGGATCAGCTGATTGTATTTACTAAAGCGTCGCCCTGTTTGAGTTCAGCGGTTGAGAAGTTTAGGATGTATTATTAGTGCGATAAAATAGATGACCCAGGTACGCTGCAATACCTTGTATCAATAAAATTATTTTTAAAATAAAAGAATTATAGATTGGCAATCATGCTAGCAATGAGCAGGATATACACAAGCATTCAATCGTTAAAAATAATCTATATATGATCCTCATTAAGATATGATATTTTTACATGTTATTGTAAATCAATGTTTCTTAATGTGAATTGATTGTAGGTAGGGGAATGAATCAATTACAATAATTGAACCTGACGTCTCTTATTTATGATGTGATCTAGGATTTAAACTTATGCCAATTGCGTAGAGACCAACGTTATTAATTTCAAGGGGCGATACAAGTTTCTGAACGCTTCATCATCTATTAAATCGTAGGGATTTAATATGAAGAAGATGTTCTACGCAAAATATTGTGATTCTGTGCTTCGGAGCTAAGATAACGAGCACCATTCACAAGCTTCTCGAGATTTTATTGACGGTAGTACCATTTTGTTCAGTAACTTCAAGCATAGTGCACTTGCAAGCCCCTACGTGCCCTTTGATATGAATGAGTTTTCTTCTGTTCTACACGCATGTCTATGAGAGGGGCTATGGACCGATTAGAAGTACCCGTACAATTTTTTGGAGGAGCTCCAATTAACAATAGACTACATACTTCATAAAGGGTCATTATAAATGTTTGTAGTCGAGGTAGCACAAACAAATTTCAAACTTAGATTAGGTTATGCAACTAATTTAACAGTTGCGAATAGAACGCTAGTATCATAGTAGTATTCAGTTCTTATGAAGCGGCAAACACATTCTTACAGTGGATGTCAGTGCATACACTAACTACAATCATTTATAATGATGTATTTTACATGTATAGGGGTAAACAGCAAATACCTAGTTTCTTGGAAAATAAACGTTGTCGAAAAAGATTTAACTTGTTTAAAAGGCGCCATACGCTCTACTTGGCTGTTACCACTTATCTTATAACGTTCACAAAATTGTGCTCTGGTGTGCTCGAGTTTTACCAAATGAAAACGCTATTAGCATTTTTCCTTCGGCATTTCTCCTACTACACTTTAAAGAGTTGTAGTTAGATGGTTAAAATTATTTATTATTATTTTATTTATTTTTCTAGATGTCAGTTATTTAATTTTATTTACTTATTGACATAATTATCATTTATGCATTATTATTATTAGTTCATTTTATTGATTAAATGATTATTGATAAGTTTAAAACAATTTTGCAAATGGCCAAACAACAATTTTAAAACAATTTAACGCGGATGTTTTTCTTGATAGTTACCATATTTTTTTTAATTTGTCCTGTACCATTTTGTTTCTTGGACTTCTCAGACTTGTTTTCTGTGGCTCCTAAATAAATAACTAAATAAAATAACTCATAAATGACGAGAATGTATATGTAAACCACCGGTTGTAGATTCTCTTAGAGTTGTTTGTAGTTAAAATGAAATCTTTACGTATTCTTAATTAGCAGCCCCAAAGCTACCTAAATAATTCATTTTTATTAAAAACGGGACACACAAAATAGTTTTTCAAAACACATGAATACACAGAAAGAAAAAATTATTTGAAAATAACTTGTAGCTAATTAATCTACAATACTTAAATAGTCACAAATGTTTGTCACTTTGATAATAGTCCAGCAAACGACGGTATGAAATGTATGATTATTACTACCTTCACATCGAAATACAAATATTTATTCGGACAATTCTAATTGCAAACATTAGATATAAATGATTAGAAGCTGCACATGATTGATCACTTGTCCAACATAAATATTAACAGCATAAAATATATTTTCACGAAATTTCCAGCAATCTCTTCCCACAAACATCCTCCCACGAAATTTGTCAAAGAGTTGAAGGGATAAATTCCCATCCCAACCCCTAAAATGCAACAATACCGACCGTAATCCAGCGATATTTAACGCATTAGCGGCACATATCCACGCGGCAGTAGATAAATCATGGCGTTATATGTCACCTCAATACACTCATTTATCATCTCTTAGGCGGGGAAGGATATGATGGCACCACTTCTTCGACGACGGTTTCAAGTTTAAGGAAAAAGCTTCCAGTATGAAGGAAGGAAACATCCCCCCCAACAGAAAGCTCCTCCTATAAAATCTCCTTTGATTTATTAACTTCTTCTCATACACATTGACATTGATGGTTTATTGGTGTGCTACAATCTTTCACAAGCAAGAAAAAAACGCTAGAGACAGCAATATTTTCTGTTAAATCGCTTGTTTTGTCTTTGTGGTTAAGTCGGTTCAATTGAAATATTCTTAAAAAAATTTAAGCTTTCTTAACTATTATGACCAATAACATTTCATAGGAAAATAAAAGGGCTCTTTCCGTTGCGAAGTAAAATTTTATTTACTATACTAGTTTCGACAATTCTGTCATCTTCAGTAGCATAATACTAAAAACGAAGAGTAGAAAACGAGAACATCAATTAATTAAGTACAAAACTCACCCCAAACAGTAAAAACAAGTACCAGGATGCAAGTAGAAAATGTAAAAAGCTTTGAGAATATATGAAAACATTCATGTAAAAAACAATATCCGTGAACACTACGATCAGCCCGGCATGAGGTAAAGATGTTCAAGAACAGCAGAAATGACAACAATACGAACAACAAAACGCCACAATGCGTCTCACAAATAACGAAATAAACGTGTGAAGAGAATAAATTAATGAAACATGTGTGCTTGCCGGTCAGACGTAGAAGAACAATATCAAACTGTAGCGATGCGAAACAGTTATAAACAGTGCATGTTTTAAACATAGCAGGAATAGAACAGTCGAAAAATAAAACCATCTGACAGCAGAACTGAACAATAAACAATATAAAATAATTTGACTAGGAAAGAAGTGAATGCGAGGTATAATATATATAATAATAAACTTTAGTCGGGTGTCGATCCAATAAAACTCCACTACAATTT